>JAVGWX010000024.1:9609270-10155758 GCA_036924085.1 Ariolimax columbianus
CATGAACGGTTCCTAAGTCATGAACTGTTCTTAAGTCATTCACGGTTCATAAGCCATGAACTGTTCCAAAGTCATACGTGATTTTTAAGGCATGCACAATTCCTAAGTCACCCATAGTTCCTACGTCACCCATGGTTCTTAAGTCACCCATGGTTCCTAAGTCATTCATGGTCGTAAGTCACATATGGTTCCTAAGTCATGAACTGTTCCAAAGTCATGCACAATTCCTAAGTCATCCATGGTCCTACGCCATGCCCGATTGGTCGTTAGCCGAAACCGTTTCTAAAGACGTGTCCTGCCGATGCATCGAACGACCTGTCGTCAGGAGTCAAGCGACATTATTAGTCTCATGTTGGAAATCGAATGCTGAAAGGATGCGTTCTGCAGAGAGTGCTGATACCAGTACCCATATGAGTCGGCGAGGAGGCTTTAATGTCGACTACTGAGTTCGTCCCAAAAGAAAAACGAAGATATTCATTTTGGCGAGGAAGGACTTTTAGCAGCCGATCTTATAGTTTAGCTAGTTGCTCATCACAAGCGATAATGACGACAGAGTCTGACGGTTTTGTTTTGATGATGTAACTTGCGCTGTATTTGGATTGTAGTGAGGGAGTAACTGCGCTGGTCATCAACCTCACTCTCTGGTCCCGAGCTACCTTATACCAGTGGCAAGACGTAAGTCAAGACGACTGGAGGTAACTCAGGATGCAGGCACTCTGGTCCTACTGCCTTGAGACCAGGAGTCACTTGAAACTTGAGGGTTTCGATCATCCACCGTTTCCGTTCATCGCTTTGAAAGGCGAGTGCCTTACCTCTCGACCACATCACTCACCGTGTGAGCAACGTGTCATTGACATGTTGCTAACCAGGCAGGGCCCAGTCTCTCCAAGGCGATGTGTTAGTCCATCATTGGGCCGTGTGTACATTTCCCAACCACACCAAACCGGGCACTGTCACCATACAGAACGCAGAAAGTAAATTTCAACTGTGTGCACTGGACCTTGGAAATACGAAACAGAGTAACCGAAATACTATCGCAAATAGCCGAAGACTACGCCAGAATAATCGAAAGAGAAAATATCACAAAATGAACTGAAAACTAGACATCCACAACACGTTTCCGTTGACACAAGTGTAAGCCATCAACTAGTGGGAATTCCAGTCAAATCCGTGGCCTGACCGCATAAATAAATCACTAAAACACGAGAACAAGACTAGACCGTGACCGGTTAGGCGCCATCTTTGCGCGACTCCAAAATATAACTGTGTGTATGTCACTTGAGCTGAAATAAACTGTCACCTTATTCCTACGTATCCAGAAGTAGACATGGATTCGCTGTTTTTTTGTTTTTTTGTTTTTGTTTTTATTTTTCAAGCAGTTACATTTATTGCTCGTCTGCATGGATAAACAAAATGGACGAAGGAAGACATCCTGTCCGAAACACAAATATGCGCAAATCAATGCGCGCGTGCGTAATACTGGTATTTTTAGGCAGTCAAACGCACATTACGCAAATCCAAGTCCATTAACCATGTTACTTTTCATTTTTTAAATCAAGAGATAATTATCTTCGCTTGGCAAAACGTATAATGGTGACATAAGACGTTCTTTCTAAATATTTCTTCATCTATTTATCAGCAATTATCTTTAGTTCTCCGACAGAAAACCAAGTATAATTTCCTCTTCTTCGTTTTCTTCATCATCAGACAGCAACGTGAATAGCTCTTACAAAGTCACTTCAGTGAGTTATCTATGTGACACTAGCAAAGTTGTAATGTCTTCTGCCCACTGAGTTTCTCTAGCTTTGGCTGTCCCCAGACAACCTTCGGGGTATCAGAAGTCTCATTTAATCGTACTATTCTGTGGCATGATGCAATGTGCCTCCAGTGCAAATAACTTTAAATGAAACTTTTTCTTCTTCTTCTTATTCTTCATTTTCTTTTTCTTCATCTTCTCCTTCTTTTTCGTTTTCGTCTTCTTCTTCGATCAGCTGATGCCATACTTCTAGTGTGGCGAGGTTCACGAGGGAGACTGCGTTTCAGGTCTTCGTCGGACCCGACCCCCCCCCCCCCCCCCTCCAAGCTTTTCGACCATGGCCCCATGCAGTTTGGTCCGGTTTCATTTGAACACCCCTTGTAATTAAATATTGTTAAATGATGACTCACTCGCACGATTACTCGCGTCTGAAATATTATAAAACAAACACACACACGCATACACAGACACATACGCCCGACCACACACACACACACACACAATGACACACCGGTTTGCACATGGATACACAGATCAAGAAAATGTAGGCTAAGGTTTCATCTCCGATCTCCAACGTACTTGTTATTCTGGTATTGAAATATACAGATGTATTCCTTCTGCCAAGTAGCCGAAGGCTCTCCTCATTACGTAGTTTTGTTGTTGCGATTCGGCTTTCTGCGAGTTGCAATGCATAGTGGAAGTTCAGTGGTATGTTGGATAGGAATAAAAATTGTCATTTCCTAGTTTCTGCGCCATTGTATACTGTCCTTGATTTTCAGCTGACAATAATTCTGGCGACTTGGAAATTGAAATCAAACGAAGACTTGTAATTGTTAGACGAAAACTATAACATATAAAACAAATGTGGCGGGGGTTCAAGATCCAACTGATCAGAAAATAGGATTTCCCAATGACGACGTACGGATGTGAAACATGGACAATAAGCACATCAATTTCAACAACAGAAATTACAGCTTTTGAAATGAAGTCCAAAAACGATGCCTATTACCAGTTGAACCGAAGAGAGGAGGTCGTTGTCTTCAGAATTCGCACTGGCCACAACAGACTGAGGTACCACCTATTCAACAAATTGAAGATAGGGTGTACCGACGAATGCCCGTGCGGTACTGGTAAAATGACCACTGAACATCTGCTGCAGAACTGCCCGACATACGAGGATCAGAGAGAGCAGATGTGGCCATCACCAGTGGAACTGCAAGACAAGCTCTATGGCAGTGGCGAGAGCCTCAGGATGACCGCCGCTTTTTTCGAAAAAATAATGGTTACTGCCTGACTGTGTACGCAGAAGAAGAAGAAGAAGAAATGAAGTGTTGCAGCTGGATGTTGAAAATGTCATGGACAGAAAAAAAGACAAATCAAGAATTTTTTTCAATTTCTGTGCGTTGCAGAACATTGGCTCTTAGACAGCATCGCAAAAAATAAAAGGTTCTATGTTTCGATCATGGGAGGAGACATAATGGTCTGGAGATAGTGATAATGGCAGGCAGGCTTCCTGGAAGGAGGAAAAGAAGTTGGCCATGACGAAGAAGGCATTAGAACATTGTGGACAGTCTGTGGATGGCTTTTTTGGTGCTGGCCTACTTGCACCAAACCAAGATTCATACATAGCTCTTGCGACAGAGACTACGTTCCGGAAAGAAAATGCCACATGATGATGGTTTTTTGTTTGTTTTTTTACATCCTATTGTGTTCACGGGACTTTCGAGTTTATCGACCCTCTCAGATATGACTAAGCCCTTGATCTCACCTCCCTTGAGACCAAGGGTCAATTGAAACTTGCAGGATTTGAACCTCCACCGTTTCGTGCTTTTGTTCACATCTTGAGAGGTTAAGATGAGTTCAAGGCTCCCAGCCAGAAGATGAAGGTTGAGCACTGTCCACCATAGAGCAGGCGATGAAGACAGAGGTGTCATGCCAGGAGGTGCCACGTCAGGGGGTGTCATGTCAGGAGGTGCCAAGCCAGGAGGTGTCATGCCAGGATGTGCCATGTCAGGAGGTGCCAAGCCAGGAGGTGTCATGCCAGGATGTGCCATGTCAGGAGGTGCCATACCAGGATGTGCCATGTCAGGAGGTGTCATGCCAGGATGTGCCATGTCAGGAGGTGCCAAGCCAGGAGGTGTCATGCCAGGATGTGCCATGTCAGGAGGTGCCATACCAGGATGTGCCATGTCAGGAGGTGCCATGCCAGGATATGCCAAGCCAGGAGGTGCCATGCCAGGATTTGCTAAGCCAGGAGGTGCCAAGCCAGGAGATGCCATGCTAGGAGGTGCCAAGCCAGGAGGTGCCATGCCAGGAGGTGCCAAGCCAGGAGGTGCCATGCCAGGAGGTGCCAAGCCAGGAGGTGCAAAGCCAGGAGGTGACATGCCAGGAGGTGCCAAGCCAGGAGGTGCCATGCCAAGAGGTGCCAAGCCAGGAGGTGCCATGCCAAGACGTGCCCCAACAACCATTGCACCTTGTATCTTACAAAGGGATCACGATGCTGAGCAGCGCACGAGCTGCAGTGGTCAGCGACTCATAGCTGACTGCTAGCGTCAGGGCCAGCGAACCATAGCTGCCAAGACCCTTCTACACCTCCACGCGGGGATCCTGGATAACAGGCTGCAGCAGGGCAGACTGGCTAAGGAGAAGGGATGGAAGAGAGAATGCTAACCCGGTAGTCAAAAAATGCTTGCTGAAGTCGAATGTGTTGGACCGAAAGGTGCAAATATCGCAGCCAAGCTGTAAACTACAACACAACGCATTCCGTTCTCTGGACTACATTCCGCTACTATAGCCTTTTCAGGGTTTGGTAGTGGGCACATCGTGGCATCAGCGTCAAAACCAAACTCAAAGTCTACTGTGCAACCATCATTCCAACCTTACTATACGCTTGCGAAAGCTGGACTGTATACTCTGGACATGCAAGGAGGTTAAACCACTTCCACACAGGTTGCCTGAGGCGAATATTCCACATCCGATGGCAAGATCGTGTCACTGACATCGAGGTTCTCTCGAGGGCTAACATACCCAGCATCCATGCACTGCTAGAATAAGCACGACTAGGATGGGCCGGACACCTCGTCCGTATGTCAGACGAGTGGCTCCCAAAGAAGCTTCTCTACGGCGAGCTGAGAGGGATGGCGCGAGAGAGGGCGCCCAAAGAAACGTTTTAAAGACGGTCTGAAGGACTCACTAAAAAGTTGCCAGATAGACATCGACACCTGGGAATGTCTTGCGCAAAACAGATCTGACTGGAGAAGCGCAGTCAAATCGGGTGTAGCTGCCGGTGAAGATGACCGTGTTGTGAAAGCCCAGAACAGACGCGAGACGAGGAAATCCCGAGCAGCGGGAACACCATCCCCTTCTACAAACCTCGTGTGCTCGATATGTAGCAGATGTTTTCGTGCTCGCATTGGCCTGTTCAGCCACATGCGCACCCACACCCAACAGGAAAATCTGTGACAAAGATGATGTCGGCGGTCCTCATCGACAACGATGGACAGCTATTATTATTATTATTAGTCGGAGATTGAGAACGAACGAAGAAGAAGAAGAAGTATCCTACAAAGTCTTTTATTTTTTATCAACTAAAAAGTAAATAAATAAACGATACGTTGCGTGCACTGTGAAGTTCCATCAGGCAAGAGCAGCGCCGAGCTCTGAACCTCGATAGAATGCAGCGCCGAGCTCTGTACCTCGATAGAACAGACCTTGAGCCACTGAGATTCCTTTAGACAGGAGCAGCGCCGGGTTCTGAACCTCGATAGAACAAACTTTGAGCCACTGAAGTTCCTTTAGACAGGAGCAGCGCCGGGTTCTGAACCTCGATAGAACAAACTTTGAGCCACTGAAGTTCCTTTAGACAGGAGCAGCGCCGGGTTCTGAACCTCGATAGAACAAACCTTCAGCCACTGAAGTTCCTTCAGACAGGAGCAGCGCCGGGTTCTGAACCTCGATAGAACAAACCTTCAGCCACTGAAGTTGCTTCAGACAGGAGCAGCGCTGGTATATGAACACCCAACACAGCCCACCTTTAGCCACTGGAAGTTCCTTCAGACAGGAGCAGCGCTGATATATGAACACCCAACACAGCCCACCTTTAGCCACTGGAAGTTCCTTCAGACAGGAGCAGCGCTGATATATGAACACCCAACACAGCCCACCTTTAGCCACTGGAAGTTCCTTCAGACAGAAGCAGCGCTGATATATGAACACCCAACACAGCCCACCTTTAGCCACTGGAAGTTCCTTCAGACAGGAGCAGCGCCCATATCTGAACCCCCAACACAGCCCACCTTTAGCCACTGAAGTTCTTCCATTCAGGATCAGAGCCAGATTTTGAGCCTCGATACAACCCAAATACAGTCACTGAAGGTCTCCCTAGCATGAGTTGTGGAGCCAGAAGACGAAGGGGGTTAATACTGGCTAACCAGGCAAAACGACCCCTCTGAATGCAAGGCATTGGAACACAGAAGGAGTTAGCAACAAAGAGACTGAATTTGAAAACACGGTATTCCAGAACGAAGTCAGTGATACATGCCTTTCACTCCAGCAAGTGTATGAATGGAGTAGGAAGTTCTAAAGCAACAATGAGTTCTGTGACAGACTGTTTGCGATTGGGTCAGGCACATCGAGTAGTGACCCTAGAGTCGATTGCAGCCGTTGGCCACCCCGTAAATGAAAATCGTCGATTGACTGTGAGTGAAAGGCATACATCTCCGTACTGGACCTTCGTGCACCGATGAATTTCTATACGTTTCACCCCTTCACTGCTTAGAAAAACAGATATAAGAACGTTTCTTCTTTTTGCCGCATTGTCAATAGTTTGGCGGCCATCTTTTATCTGCAATTATGACGTCACGTTGTTCGCCTGCACCGTTAAGTCACTTCCAGGACACGTTTGACATCCTTAGCAACCATATCAACAAGTTACAATACAAAGGCAGGTTTTTTTTCTATTTTATGTCCCACTTTTAAGATTGTTCTTTGGTGGCCGCTCGTGTATTGAATTACGTTCATTGGTTTAAAAATTACACGGGATAACCAGGGGTAGCGAGTTATGTACCCTGATGTCCTAAAACCTAATCCACTTCGGGAAAGGCCCCCTCTAAGTTCCCAAACCTCTCCCAGCGGTGCCGCCACTGCTGAAAGCATTTCTGGAAGTAATTTGTTGGGATGCCCACCAGACGTTCGGTCGCATTTCTCTCATTTTCTATGTCCTGAAATCTCGCGCTTTGAGCGACAAATTGAGTCTTGGAACGAGCCAAAATTGACACGGAGCTGCCATGTCTGGGGAGTGTCAAACTTTCCTATTGACATGTTTGGGGAGTGTCAAACCTTCCTATTGACATGTTTGGGGAGTGTAAAACCTAACATTGACATGTTCGGGGAGTGTCAAACCTTCCTATTGACATGTTTGGGGAGTGTCAAACTTTCAACTTCACATGTTTGGGGAGTGACAAACTTTCCTATTGACATGTTTGGGGAGTGTCCAACCTTCCTGTTGACATGTTTTGGGAGTGTCAAACCTTCCTATTGACATGTTTGGGAAGTGTCAATCCTTCCTATTGACATGTTTGGGGAGTGTCAAACCTTCAAATTCACATGTTTGGGGCGTGACAAACTTTCCTTTTCACATGTTTTGGGAGTGTCAAACCCTCAAATTCACATGTTTTGGGGAGTGTCAAACCTTCCTATTCACATGTTTGGGGAGTGTGAAACCTTCCTATTCACATGTTCGGGGAGTGTCAAACCTTCCTATGCACATGTTTGGGGAGTGTCGAACCTTCCTATTGACATGTTTGGGGAGTGTCAAACCCTCAAATTCACATGTTTGGGGAGTGACAAACTTTCCTATTGACATGTTTGGGGAGTGTCAAACCTTCCTATTTACATGTTTAGGGAGTGTCAAACCTTCCTATTGACATGTTTCTGCAAAATATCATGGATGCAGTGCGAATGCTTTCGCTGGATCCAATCCGTCGCGGAAATATCCCCTGTGTTTCGTTGTACTAAAACACGATCGAGTTTGTAGACGCATTCCTCTTTGTTTGTTTTTTTGTTTTGTTTTTTGTTGCCACAATCAATATTAGCCGATCTGCACTTTAGAGGCGATGTTGCTTTTATTTGATAGATCTGGTACTGTGTTGATTTTCTGGGGTTTTATGTTGTCATTTCTCCCGTCCAGAACCGCAGTTAACAACAGAGATGAAATGCCTACGTAGAATGTTTGGATTAACAAGAATGGATAGAATTAGAAACGAAGATATTAGGAGACAAGTAGGTACAACACCAGTGCTAGACCTCATCAAGAGACAGCAAACCAAATGGTTCGGACACGTGACACGTCTAACACCAGATAGTATCTCTCAGAAAGCAATGCTATACAGATACAATGGACACAAAACCAAGGGCCGACCACGCAAACGATCGATAGCAGAAATAACAGAAGCAGTAAAGCTCCCCGTGTATGAAGCATATACTAGGGCCCGGTCAAGAAACCTCTTCATAACCTGACGCTGAAAGGCACAAGCACATACTAGGGCCCGGTCAAGAAACCTCTTCATAACCTGATGCTGAATGGCACATGCAGGACACACGCGAAAAACAGAAAGAGAAGAAGGTAGTGCAGAGGTTAATGCGCTGGCATCCCAGTCAGTCGATTAGGGTTCAATCCCAATCTGGTGCAGGATTTTTTTATCCAGTCGCAAACCGGGTTCTGTGGTCGACCCAGCCTCAGAAATCGCGTACCAGAAGTAAAGGCGGCCCGCGTAATGCTGACCACATCGGCCACTATATGCCGTGGGCCACCAGGTAAAATGCGCCTTATACCATTTCTCTCAGACGCCGCATGGTGGGAATCTTCATTTTGAGAATGTTGTTGACCGTCAATGTTGTAGTTTCAAAAGGAGGCTGTTATTGTTGTTGTTGATCTTATATTTTTTACTTCCACTTAAAATTCTTACACTTTTTCTTTTTCTTTGTCCGTTTTTTCTTGTTCTTTTTTGTCTTCTTACTTTTTTCTTCTTTTTGTCCTTCTTTTTCTTTTCTTCTTATTTGTCCTCTACTTTTCTTCTACTTTTCCTTTCATTTCAGACTTTTCTTTTTCTTCTTCTTTTCATTTCTCTTATTTTTCTTCTTCGTTTTTCCTTCTTCTTGTTCTTTCTTTTCAATGTTTCCTGATTACTCGTCTCTCCCACCTTGACCAGCATGTCTCACCTGGACCTGGTCACTCGTCTCCCCCACCTTGACCATCATGTCTCACCTGGACCTGGTCACTCTTCTCCGCCACCTTGACCAGCATGTCTCACCTGGACCTGGTCACTCTTCTCTCCCACCTTGACCAGCATGTCTCACCTGGACCTGGTCACTCGTCTCTCCCACCTTGACCAGCATGTCTCACCTGGACCTGGTCACTCTTCTCTCCCACCTTGACCAGCATGCCTCACCTGGACCTGGTCACTCTTCTCTCCCACCTTGACCAGCATGTCTCACCTGGACCTGGTCACTCTTCTCCCCCACCTTGACCATCATGTCTCACCTGGACCTGGTCACTCTTCTCTCCCACCTTGACCAGCATGCCTCACCTGGACCTGGTCACTCTTCTCTCCCACCTTGACCAGCATGTCTGACCTGGACCTGGTCACTCTTCTCTCCCACCTTGACCAGCATGTCTCACCTGGACCTGGTCACTCTTCTCTCCCACCTTGACCAGCATGTCTCACCTGGACCTGGTCACTCTTCTCCGCCACCTTGACCAGCATGTCTCACCTGGACCTGGTCACTCTTCTCTCCCACCTTGACCAGCATGTCTCACCTGGACCTGGTCACTCTTCTCCCCCACCTTGACCAGCATGTCTAACCTGGACCTGGTCACTCTTCTCTCCCACCTTGACCAGCATGTCTCACCTGGACCTGGTCACTCTTCTCCGCCACCTTGACCAGCATGTCTCACCTGGACCTGGTCACTCTTCTCTCCCACCTTGACCAGCATGTCTCACCTGGACCTGGTCACTCTTCTCTCCCACCTTGATCAGCATGTCTGACCTGGACCTGGTCACTCTTCTCTCCCACCTTGACCAGCATGTCTGACCTGGACCTGGTCACTCTTCTCTCCCACCTTGACCAGCATGTCTGACCTGGACCTGGTCACTCTTCTCTCCCACCTTGACCAGCATGTCTGACCTGGACCTGGTCACTCTTCTCTCCCACCTTGACCAGCATGTCTCACCTGGACCTGGTCACTCTTCTCTCCCACCTTGACCAGCATGTCTAACCTGGACCTGGTCACTCTTCTCTCCCACCTTGACCAGCATGTCTGACCTGGACCTGGTCACTCTTCTCTCCCACCTTGACCAGCATGTCTGACCTGGACCTGGTCACTCTTCTCTCCCACCTTGACCAGCATGTCTGACCTGGACCTGGTCACTCTTCTCTCCCACCTTGACCAGCATGTCTCACCTGGACCTGGTCACTCTTCTCCCCCACCTTGACCAGCATGTCTGACCTGGACCTGGTCACTCTTCTCCCCCACCTTGACCAGCATGTCTCACCTGGACCTGGTCACTCTTCTCCGCCACCTTGACCAGCATGTCTCACCTGGACCTGGTCACTCTTCTCCCCCACCTTGACCAGCATGTCTCACCTGGACCTGGTCACTCTTCTCTCCCACCTTGACCAGCATGTCTCACCTGGACCTGGTCACTCTTCTCCCCCACCTTGACCATCATGTCTGACCTGGACCTGGTCACTCTTCTCCGCCACCTTGACCAGCATGTCTGACCTGGACCTGGTCACTCTTCTCCCCCACCTTGACCAGCATGTCTGACCTGGACCTGGTCACTCTTCTCCCCCACCTTGACCAGCATGTCTCACCTGGACCTGGTCACTCTTCTCCCCCACCTTGACCAGCATGTCTCACCTGGACCTGGTCACTCTTCTCCGCCACCTTGACCAGCATGTCTCACCTGGACCTGGTCACTCTTCTCCGCCACCTTGACCAGCATGTCTCACCTGGACCTGGTCACTCTTCTCTCCCACCTTGACCAGCATGTCTCACCTGGACCTGGTCACTCTTCTCCCCCACCTTGACCAGCATGTCTAACCTGGACCTGGTCACTCTTCTCTCCCACCTTGACCAGCATGTCTCACCTGGACCTGGTCACTCTTCTCCCCCACCTTGACCAGCATGTCTGACCTGGACCTGGTCACTCTTCTCTCCCACCTTGACCAGCATGTCTGACCTGGACCTGGTCACTCTTCTCCCCCACCTTGACCAGCATGTCTGACCTGGACCTGGTCACTCTTCTCCCCCACCTTGACCAGCATGTCTGACCTGGACCTGGTCACTCTTCTCTCCCACCTTGACCAGCATGTCTGACCTGGACCTGGTCACTCTTCTCTCCCACCTTGACCAGCATGTCTGACCTGGACCTGGTCACTCTTCTCTCCCACCTTGACCAGCATGTCTCACCTGGACCTGGTCACTCTTCTCTCCCACCTTGACCAGCATGTCTGACCTGGACCTGGTCACTCTTCTCTCCCACCTTGACCAGCATGTCTGACCTGGACCTGGTCACTCTTCTCCCCTACCTTGACCAGCATGTCTCACCTGGACCTGGTCACTCTTCTCTCCCACCTTGACCAACATGTCTGACCTGGACCTGGTCACTCTTCTCTCCCACCTTGACCAGCATGTCTGACCTGGACCTGGTCACTCTTCTCTCCCACCTTGACCAGCATGTCTCACCTGGACCTGGTCACTCTTCTCTCCCACCTTGACCAGCATGTCTCACCTGGACCTGGTCACTCTTCTCCCCCACCTTGACCAGCATGTCTCACCTGGACCTGGTCACTCTTCTCTCCCACCTTGACCAGCATGTCTCACCTGGACCTGGTCACTCTTCTCTCCCACCTTGACCAGCATGTCTCACCTGGACCTGGTCACTCTTCTCCCCCACCTTGACCAGCATGTCTCACCTGGACCTGGTCACTCTTCTCCCCCACCTTGACCAGCATGTCTCACCTGGACCTGGTCACTCTTCTCCCCCACCTTGACCAGCATGTCTGACCTGGACCTGGTCACTCTTCTCCCCCACCTTGACCAGCATGTCTGACCTGGACCTGGTCACTCTTCTCCCCCACCTTGACCAGCATGTCTCACCTGGACCTGGTCACTCTTCTCTCCCACCTTGACCAGCATGTCTGACCTGGACCTGGTCACTCTTCTCTCCCACCTTGACCAGCATGTCTGACCTGGACCTGGTCACTCTTCTCCCCCACCTTGACCAGCATGTCTCACCTGGACCTGGTCACTCTTCTCTCCCACCTTGACCAGCATGTCTCACCTGGACCTGGTCACTCTTCTCCCCCACCTTGACCAGCATGTCTGACCTGGACCTGGTCACTCTTCTCCCCCACCTTGACCAGCATGTCTCACCTGGACCTGGTCACTCTTCTCTCCCACCTTGACCAGCATGTCTGACCTGGACCTGGTCACTCTTCTCTCCCACCTTGACCAGCATGTCTGACCTGGACCTGGTCACTCTTCTCTCCCACCTTGACCAGCATGTCTCACCTGGACCTGGTCACTCTTCTCTCCCACCTTGACCAGCATGTCTCACCTGGACCTGGTCACTCTTCTCCGCCACCTTGACCAGCATGTCTCACCTGGACCTGGTCACTCTTCTCCCCCACCTTGACCAGCATGTCTCACCTGGACCTGGTCACTCTTCTCCCCCACCTTGACCAGCATGTCTGACCTGGACCTGGTCACTCTTCTCTCCCACCTTGACCAGCATGTCTAACCTGGACCTGGTCACTCTTCTCCCCCACCTTGACCAGCATGTCTGACCTGGACCTGGTCACTCTTCTCTCCCACCTTGACCAGCATGTCTCACCTGGACCTGGTCACTCTTCTCCCCCACCTTGACCAGCATGTCTGACCTGGACCTGGTCACTCTTCTCTCCCACCTTGACCAGCATGTCTGACCTGGACCTGGTCACTCTTCGCTCCCTCATCCTGGTAGTACTGGAATGAGACGAAGAGAACCACCTTACACTTCCAAACGATCACGTAAATTGCGATTGAAGAGAGGTTGCATGGGACTAGCTACCTTATAATCTAAGACCATTAATATTGAATCTGTCATCGTAGATGCTCATGCACATGTCATCCATTAACAATCATGTTGTAGTTCCTACTATATGCTTAACTAGAAATAGAAAGATTCATCAATCAATCAATCAATCAATGTTGTTATTCATTCCCCGCTATCGCCATTTTGAATGCACACTCGATACGCCGCGGTCCTAAAATATTGCTTTAGATGAGATCAATTGCCATCTCCACCTTGAAGATCGATTGCTGTAAATCTGGAACATCCTCTGACAGACGTTTCTCTTTCTCTCGATGTTACATAACGGCATCTTTCCCTGGCTAGTTTCAACCAACCAAACTCCGTCATGGACTGGTCTCAGAGTGGTAAAACTACTTGATTATACACATGGTGGCGTCACTAGCGCATTGTCAGCCTTAGACGGTTACTTGCAGCCTCCCAAACGCAGGAAATAAGAAGACTAAAGCAAATAGTGGAAGATTCATTGGCTTTTTCCGTCTTGTCAGACGATAGTAAGTTATGCTTTGAAAAAAGGGGATGTAACTACAGTCAATGACGAAACCGCATTTGACTCGTAAGATCAATACGAGCAGAGACGCATCTTTCACAGCGTGTGTAAGGAAAGACTGTTGTCTCTTGTCTGGATCACGAGACCTGTTATGGCCAGGGATGGAGTTGCAGCTCTCCATAGCACAAAGTAAGTGCTGGAAAATAGAGACCATGTGCCGTTCATGCTGTGTGGTCCCTCTCTTGGTCTGTCTTGTTTACTCCAAGGGAAAGGTGATACCAATACTTTTGGAACAAGGCAAGATACAGAAGCTGCCGGATCAGCAGAGCAATGCTCTGTCTGTTCGTCTGTCAGGGTTTCTCTCCTAGACCAGACGCAAACCAAGGCTAAGGGCCTGGTCTGCCCTGCCACAACACTGAGCTGAGGTTGCCTTTCCTCGCTCTAGGATAAGGCATTGTATCCTCTTGTGTGTGCTCCTTCGCGCATTATCGATTGTTAGGTTTGGCAGACGCTGACCAACATTCAGAGTTATCAGAAAACAGGTCGCACAGCCATATCTGACAAAACCTGACAAGATACGCCAGTATCTTATCTGCAAGGCTTCAGATAGTTTGAAATCAGGGTTTTTCTTCTCCTAGATGAGCTGCCTTCCTAAGCGTTCGTGTCCCATCTGTCCGAAACTACGGCGCCAGTGGCTCGCTTTCCGACCCTTCTCCTGTTAGTCAAAACAGTTCTTCCACGTGGAGGCCATGAAATGGACTTTGTTGTTGTTGTTGCTGTTGTTGTTGTTGCTGTTGTTGTTGTTTGTGAATGCCCCCCCCCCCCCCCCACCCAAATGAGTAGGTTAATCTTTTGTGCGCCCTGAAAAGGACGTTAAGTGGCGGGTTGCATTAGCTTTCCTCAAATCCCGAGCGTGCTGATGAGGGTGAACCGTGGTCCTCCAGGCAGTTGTGCTATGCTTGGCTTCATCTGCGTGTCACTCGCTGCTACGGGGATTACGTCGATCCCTCACCCCGTTAGCCAGGCTGCCATGAAAACAGCCCGTGTCCAGGGAGAGCTACTAGGAAGCCGATGTAAGGGTCTTGGCCAGTATATTTTGCCTGACTAGACGTTAGTCCCCTCCCCAAATGAACTTTGTTGACAAAGGTTATATGAGACGCGCGCCAATGGAGCATTTAGTTCGTGTTGAGAGTTCATCCTCAAATCCATTTAGCAGAAGATAAGAAATCAAATAACGGTGCCCTCACACAGCGGAAGACAGAAAGAGCGACAGAATGTGTTTGCGAACGCATAAATACACACGTTCGTGCCTGTGAGATAACGCTGTAATTACGTCCTCTCTTTGTGCATTATTTGTCCCAGACCGGCCGCCGTAAGCACACAGGCCCGGCGACACCCAAGACCCGAGCGCATGGCGCAGGCATCATCTCTAGACAAACAGCATCAGCTTCGTATCAGATTCCAACAGCAGTGTCGGTTCTTTCAGCGTTTCAGGATCGGTACGACACGGGGGAGGGGGGGGGGGGGGGAGGGGTGGCGGGGGACTTTGGCAGCGGATAGAATAGTCTGGTGTTCTTTCTGGTAAACCTCTACACCACAGGGTAGAAGACTCTACACCTCATGGGTGAAGAGGGGTGATTAAGTAAGGTAGAATACTCTACACCCCAGGGTAGAAGACGAGAGTAACTCAGGGTAGAAGACGAGAGTAACCCAGGGTAGAAGACTAGAGTAACCCAGGGTAGAAGACTAGAGTAACCCAGGGTAGAAGACTAGAGTAACCCAGGGTAGAAGACTAGAGTAACCCAGGGTAGAAGACTAGAGTAACCCAGGGTAGAAGACTAGAGTAACCCAGGGTAGAAGACTAGAGTAACCCAGGGTAGAAGACTAGAGTAACCCAGGGTAGAAGACTAGAGTAACCCAGGGTAGAAGACTAGAGTAACCCAGGGTAGAAGACTAGAGTAACCCAGGGTAGAAGACTAGAGTAACCCAGGGTAGAAGACTCTACAACCCAAGGTAGAAGACTAGAGTAACCCAGGGTAGTAGACTAGAGTAACCCAGGGTAGAAGACTCTACACCCCAGGGTAGTAGACTAGAGTAACCCAGGGTAGAAGACTCTACACCCCAGGGTAGAAGACTAGAGTAACCCAGGGTAGTAGACTAGAGTAACCCAGGGTAGAAGACTCTACACCCCAGGGTAGAAGACTAGAGTAACCCAGGGTAGTAGACTAGAGTAACCCGGGGTAGTAGACTAGAGTAACCCAGGGTAGAAGACTAGAGTAACCCAGGGTAGAAGACTCTACACCCCAGGGTAGAAGACTAGAGTAACCCAGGGTAGTAGACTAGAGTAACCCAGGGTAGTAGACTAGAGTAACCCAGGGTAGTAGACTAGAGTAACCCAGGGTAGTAGACTAGAGTAACCCAGGGTAGAAGACTAGAGTAACCCAGGGTAGTAGACTAGAGTAACCCAGGGTAGTAGACTAGAGTAACCCAAGGTAGTAGACTAGAGTAACCAAGGGTAGTAGACTAGAGTAACCAAGGGTAGTAGACTAGAGTAACCCAGGGTAGTCGACTAGAGTAACCCAAGGTAGTAGACTAGAGTAACCCAGGGTAGTAGACTAGAGTAACCCAGGCTAGTAGACTAGAGTAACCCAGGGTAGAAGACTAGAGTAACCCAGGGTAGTAGACTAGAGTAACCCAGGGTAGTAGACTAGAGTAACCCAGGGTAGTAGACTAGAGTAACCCAGGGTAGAAGACTAGAGTAACCCAGGGTAGAAGACTAGAGTAACCCAGGGTAGAAGACTAGAGTAACCCAGGGTAAAAACAGAAACGAGTAAGTAAGTACAGTAGAAGACTCAACACGCCAGAGTAAATTGTTCGAATAAGTAATTAAGTTCACGTCGCGTCGCCAGTAAAGCCATTAACGAGCTCCGTGGCACACGCCAAATCCTCTGACAGGTTTGACAACGACAAGTCCTCATCTAGTTTGTCAAGTGGATGTGTCTATATTTGTGTTTGTGATTTCGTGTGTCTGGGGAAGAGCATCTCAATCGGTGCTCCATGGGGCCCTAGAGTGACGTGGAGGGTCTCAGGGACTCTTGGGAGAGATCATAAGTGAATAGCATCATTGTTCTTTCTTCGTGTTCTTTTTTCACTCTTCTTCTACTGTTTTTTTTTCTTCTTTCTTTCTTCTTCTTTTTCTTCTTCTTCTTCTTCTTACTCGTATTTTTGTTGGTGTTCTTCTTCTTAGTCTTCTTCTTCTTCTTCTTCTTTTTCTTCTCCTTCTTCTTCTTCTTCTTCTTCGTCTTCTTCGTATTTTTGTTCTACTTTTTCTTCTTCTTAGTCTCCTTCTTCTTCTTCTTCTTCTTCTTCTTCTTCTTCTTCTTCGTCTTCTTCTTCTTCTTCTTCTTCTTAGTCTCCTTCTTCTTCTTCTTCTTCTTCTTCTTCTTCTTCTTCGTCTTCTTCTTCTTCTTCTTCTTTTTAGTCTCCTTCTTCTTCTTCTTCTTCTTCTTCTTCTTCGTATTTTTGTTCTTCTTCTTCTTAGTCTCCTTCTTCTTCTTCTTCTTCTTCTTCTTCTTCTTCTTCTTCGTCTTCTTCTTCTTCGTATTTTTTGTTCTTCTTCTTCTTAGTCTCCTTCTTCTTCTTCTTCTTCTTCTTCTTCTTCTTCTTCTTCTTCTTCTTCTTCGTATTTTTGTTCTACTTCTTCTTCTTCTTAGTCTCCTTCTTCTTCTTCTTCTTCTTTCTTTTCTTCTTCTTCTTCATTTTATTTTTGTTCTTCTTCTTTTTCTTCTTCTTATTTTCTTCTTCTTCTTTTTGTTTAGTTTTCTTGTTCCTCTGAATATTCCTTTTCTTGTTCTTCGTTTTCTTTAATTTCTTTTTATTTCCTCTCTTTGTATTCTTCATAAAACTAAAATTACGTCGCTCTATTTCGTAAGACCTGTGAGTACAGCATCAGATTTCAACAGGCGTTTGTGACAGCTGTCCCTTCCCCCAAACCCTGAACTGTCCCCAGTCTGCCTGCACGGCAACATGTTTGTCTTCTTGATCTGGTTCTGACTCTACGACCTGTTCCTCTTGGCATGCTCTCCTGGTTGCTTTGATATTGTGTGTACATCTCTTAGGAGCACACACGATCCCCTGCGTCGACACGGTGGAGACACGAGACAGAAGACTCTTTTTCACTCCAGCAAGAGTATGGGGCCACAACTACAGGTGGCCCGCTTTAGAAAACCTGCGCCAAAGCATTTTGTACTTTTACTTTAATCTGTAAATACTTTCTCTTTAATTTGCAAATAATGCCTCTTTAATCTACAAATAATGCTTCTTTAATCTACAAATAATGCCCCTTAAATCTACAAATAATGCCCATTTAATATACAAATAATGCCCCTTAAATCTACAAATAATGCCCATTTAATATACAAATAATGCCCCTTTAATCTACAAATAATGCCCCTTTAATATACAAATAATGCCCCGTAATTCTACAAATAATGCCCCTTTAATCTACAAATAATGTCCTTTTAATCTACGAATACTGTGCTCTAAGTTTAATCTACAAATAATTGTATATTTAAAAAATCCCTCTTTAATATACAATTAACCTCCCTTTAATCTACAAATACCCTCCCTTTAATCTTCAAATACCCCCTAACCCTCCCCTTTAATCTACAAATAATATCCCTTTAATTATAAAAATAATCTCCCTCTAATCTACAAATAATCTACCTCTAATCTACAAATAATCTCCCTCCAATCTACTCGTAATGCCACTTGAATCTTCTAATTACGTCTCCACAAAGCCAAAGTAGCCAGTAATGATTTCCTAGTAGCCAGAGATTCCACACAAATGACTCCTAATTGAACGAGCGATTAGCTTTCACGCGCTCAACGAACAAACAATGGAACGCCTTCAAAACTGAAGACACTAAACAAAAAGCCTGTCCAGGAAAGAGCAACAAAACGGAGAATTCTTTCACACAAAAATCGCTTACTCTGTCGCAGTATTTTTGAATTCAAATTAAAGATGTCTGAGGACTGGAAAAAAACTCAAGATGGAAGCGAATAGCAGATGAGATAGAATAAATACAGACACGAATTAGAACGGAAATTTTCTCTCTTCTTTCTCTCTCTCTCTCTCTCTCTTCTCTCTCCATTCCGTTAATGTTAACATGGAGACATGCACTTTAATAAAAGTCTTTAATGGAGAAATAATCGAACAACTACAGAAGTTTACATATTTACGGTAAACCATCAGAAAAGATGTCGCACTCAGATTAGGATTGCATTGGCAAAGGCTTTCAGTGAGAAACATAAATTGTTAACCTCGAAGAATATCAGGATAGAACTAGGAAAAGAGAGTAATCGCCACTCATATATGGCCAATTGTACTGTAAGGGGCTGACACATGGACATTAGCAAAGAAGGGTGAAAAAGTTTGGAAGCGTTTGAAATGTGGTACTACCGTAGTATAGAATGAGTGAGTTGGACAGAAAGAGAACCTAATGACAGTGTCCTTACTGAGGTAGGCGCACTAGGACAAATATTGAAAAGAATACAGAAACGAAAACTGAGTTGCCTGGGTCGCAATACGAGACATGAAAGTCTTCTACAGAAGATACTATAGGGCAAGATTCAAAGGAATAGAGGACCCGGGCGACCAAGACTCACCCATACATCTCAGGCATGCAGGGACATTAAAGTACAAACTTATGTAGAAATAAAGGGATCTGTAGAGGATGGGGTCAATTGGAGAGGCATACTCGGGCAACCTTACAACCAGACTTAGCGCTGACCATCCAGAGACAAAGGACAACCTTACAACCAGACTTAGCGCTGACCATCCAGAGACAAAGGACAACCCTACAACCAGACTTAGCGCTGACCATCCAGAGACAAAGGACAACCCTACAACCAGACTTAGCGCTGACCATCCAGAGACAAAGGACAACCTTACAACCAGACTTAGGACTGCCCATCCAGAGACAAATGAAGAGACATGCTCAGACAACCTTACAATCAGTCTCAGGACTGATCAACCAGAGGATAGGATCAAATAAACAGACACACCTGACCCTGACTAATATAGTCTCCTCAGTAAGTTTCACCTGACCCTGTCTAACATAGTCTGATCAGTATGTTTAATCTGACCCTACTAACATAATCTAATCAGTATGTTTCACCTGACCCTGACTAACATAATCTAATCAGTATGTTTCACCTGACCTTGACGTACATAGTCTGATCAGTATGTCTCACCTGACCCTGACTAACATAATCTAATCAGTATGTCTCACCTGACCAGCCAAAATCTCCCCTCCTCTAGAAACACATTACGAAATGGCTATAGTTCATCTATCATCCCCAAAAGCCTGATGTTATTGTCCCTAAAGGCAACATTTCCGGCATCTTTGCACCACGCCCAATTGCCTCTAACATCGCTAACTGCCTGCCTTTTTGCGTAATCCTGTAACTTTGCAAATCTGTAAACCTTTAACACTATTTCACTTAAGCTCCATTTTTGTCTTGTAAGCAGCATTATACTGTCTGTCGACTTTATAGGTTATCCGTGCCATTGTACTGGCAGTTGCTAAGCCGGGCTTTATCCAATCCAATTCGGCAGTCAGGGCTCAGCTAGACATCTCGAATACGACGGTCGACTTCTTATTATTAATATTATTCAGCGTCGCTGAACGAATTTGCATGACCTGTATTATGTTGTAGGGCGATCTGAAGCACTTTGAATCCCTCCACATGCACAGCCAGAGTTGAGTTATAACGATTCACTGGT
The DNA here is from genome assembly GCA_036924085.1 of Ariolimax columbianus. Classification (NCBI taxonomy): domain Eukaryota; kingdom Metazoa; phylum Mollusca; class Gastropoda; order Stylommatophora; family Arionidae; genus Ariolimax; species Ariolimax columbianus. The sequence goes on from JAVGWX010000024.1 coordinate 9,629,439, forward strand.
ATGACCCGGTCTTAAAGGACGTATTCACACTCGCCATGCTAAACCGTCGCCGTTTTGTCGTTTGGACATGTGTCCCGATTATGACGTATGATCTGGTTAGTAAATCACATCGGAAAGACGTCATCCTCACTGCATGCAGCATGGGACATTGCCCTCGTCGTCTAAACTTACTACCTACCCATTTACATACCAACCTATCTAAGCGATTAGCTTCTGTGAGTTAATAGTGGTGGGGGGGGGGGTGTTCCCGTTGCTTTCCTCCCCACACCGGGCATAAGCTAGTGATGTATCTAACGCCTATGGATCACATAGGGCATTGTGGAATGTCGCGGGCCGAGTTAAAACAGTTCCGAGGAGCCCTGGTGGGGTTTCTATCTCCTTTCTTCTTCTTCTTTTTCTTGTACTTCTTTTTTCTTCTTCCTTTTCTATTTCTTCTTTTTCTTCTTTCTTTTTCTTCTATCAACCGATGCTGTGCTTCTAACCCGTTGGAGTTTACGAAGGAGACTAGGCGCTTCAGGTCTTCGCTGGTCCCCCACATCTTTTCAAGCATGGTCGCTCCCCTGGGTCAGACTAGCTCTCTTCGGTCTGCATAAGTCGGGCAGTGCTGCAGGATAGTTCTGGTGTTTGCTTGGGTGCTCCAAAATCGCACGTGGCGAAGTCTCTAAGACCGATTCTGTGAAGGTGGGCCTTGAGTCTGCAATGTCCCGTTCTGAGTCTGAAGATCTTTGCCTGCCCATCTCTGCCAAGTTTTTCTATGATGTCATTACCTGGCTAGCATCTCAGCCAACATGGAGGAATCCCCCATGTCCGTCCGTTTCAAAGTGTTTCAGTTTTGCAATAAGACAAGTCACACGTTTCATCATCATATGCGTCTCAGTCTCTGTAGACCATTCGCATGGCGCGCTGTGAGTAGCCTCTCCAGGGCCCAAGCCTGGGCCCTGAATATGGAGATCCTGGGCTGCCCAAACTGCAGGATCCCCGTCTCGGCCTCGCTGGTGTAATCCAGAAGAATGCAAAGCACAAGAATGCGGCAGCAGCTCCGCTGCAGGAGCTGCCGGAATGAGTTCGCAATTTTGAAACCAATCGCCCTAGATGCTACCATTCCGGGTCTTCTGTCTGGGTTTACTCCCGTAGCCCTACCCTCTCCCGAGGTTTCCACAAGACAGAGAAGTCGTTGCCCGCAGATGCTAGTTACTCGAGACATCCGATGATACTCTCATCGTCCCAAGACTAGCCAACACTCCCTGACACGTGTGAGTTTCCCCCTCTCCTAGGCGAACTGCCTGAACAGGCTAAAGAGCTTCGTCTACCCGGGTTTAGAGTCAGACTTTACCTTCTCTTAGATTGGCTGCCAACCAAAGCTAATGAGCCCAATCTGCCCGGCCAGTTATACCGCCGGGTACTCGGTCGCGCCCCACAGCAAGCTCTGTAAGAAACAAGGGACCCCTCATGAAGGTGCTGCTGAGGATACAATAATTTAACAGAATGCAATACCGATTTGGACATATTCAATACAACTCTGAGTTTATTACACCCGACGCAGTGCATTGCCGAGATGGCACCGCAGCTCTATCGCTCTGCCACATCCACTATTGCATCGACGTCAGCAATATTTGTAAAGGGAAAACACAACACTACGTCTGCTGGTTCTTGACGTCTGCTGATTCTTGACGTCTGCTGGTTCTTGACGTCTGCTGGTTCTTGACGTCTGCTGATTCTTGACGTCTGCTGATTCTTGACGTCTGCTGGTTCTTTACGTCTGCTGGTTCTTGACGTCTGCTGATTCTTGACGTCTGCTGGTTCTTTACGTCTGCTGGTTCATGACGTCTGCTGGTTCTTGACGTCTGCTGGTTCTTGACGTCCTCTGGTTCTTGACGTCTGCTGGTTCTTTACGTCTTCTGGTTCTTGACGTCGACTGGTTCTTGACGACTGCTGGTTCTTTGCATCTTCTGGTTCTTGACGTCTGCTGGTTCTTGACGACTGCTGGTTCTTGACTTCTGCTGGTTCTTGACGTCTGCTGGTTCTTTACGTCGGCTGGTTCTTGACGTCTGCTTGTTCTTAACGTCTCCTGGTTCTTGACATCTTCTGGTTCTTTACGTCTGCTGGCTCTTTACGTCTGCCGGTTCTTGACATCTTCTGGTTCTTTACGTCTTGCTGGTTCTTTACGTTTGCTGGTTCTTTACGTCTGCTGGTTCTTGACTTCTGCTGGTTCTTGACGTCTGCTGGTTCTTGACTTCTGCTGGTTCTTGACGTCTGCTGGTTCTTGACGTCTGCTGGTTCTTTACGTCGACTGGCTCTTTACGTCTGCTGGTTCTTTACGTCTGCTGGTTCTTATCATCTTCTGGTTCTTGATGTCTTCTGGTTCTTGATGTCTTCTGGTTCTTGACGTCTACTGGCTCTTGACGTCTGCTGGTCCTTTACGTCTGCGAGAAACACAAATTGTTCCTTCGAGTGAATATCGATGCGGAATAAAGTCTGGAAATCATAATTTCATACCCCGATACATTCACAATCACGGTGAATATTCACTAATCAGTCCTCACAAGACACATTACACAAGCAACATCTGCTTTTTCTTTGATGTTGTTGTTGTTGCTGTTGTTGTTGTTGTTGCTGTTTTCTCTGTCGTTGTTGCTGTTGTTGTTGTTGCTGTAGTTTTTTCTGTCGTTGTTGTTGCTATTGTTGTTTTTTTGTCGTTGCTGCTGTTTTTTTCTGTCGTTGTTGCTGCTGTTGTTGTTGGTGCTGTAGTTTTTTCTGTCGTTGTTGTTGCTGTTGTTGTTGTTGTTGCTGTTTTCTCTGTCGTTGTTGCTGTTGTTGTTGTTGCTGTAGTTTTTTCTGTCGTTGTTGTTGCTATTGTTGTTTTTTTGTCGTTGCTGCTGTTTTTTTCTGTCGTTGTTGCTGCTGTTGTTGTTGGTGCTGCTGCTGCTGTTGTTGTTGTTGCTATTTATGTTGGTGCTGCTGTTGCTGTTTTTGAATGCCCACAATGAGTAGGTTTTACTCTTTTGTGCGCCATGAAAAAACGTTAAGTGGCGGGCTGTCATAGCTTTCCTCACATCCCGAGCGTGCTGATGAAGGTGTACCTGGGTCCTCCAGACGGTTGTGCTATACTTGGCTTCATCTGCGTGTCGCTCACAAATACGTGGATCACGTCGATCCCTTACGTTGCTAGCCAGACTGCCATCAAAACAGCCGGTTTCCAGGAAGGGCTACAAGGCAGCCGAGGTGAGGGTCTTGACCAGTATGTTTTGACTGACCAGTATGTTTTGACTGACCAGTATGTTTTGACTGACCAGTATGTTTTGACTGACCAGTATGTTTTGACTGACCAGTATGTTTTGACTGACCAGTATGTTTTGACTGACCAGTATGTTTTGACTGACCAGTATGTTTTGACTGACCAGTATGTTTTGACTGACCAGTATGTTTTGACTGACCAGTATGTTTTGACTGACCAGTATGTTTTGACTGACCAGTATGTTTTGACTGACCAGTATGTTTTGACTGACCAGTATGTTTTGACTGACCAGTATGTTTTGACTGACCAGTATGTTTTGACTGACCAGACGTTAGTCTTCCTTCCCCTTGCTTTGATGTAAATTAATAATAATAATAGTACGAGGGGTGTTCAAATGAAATCGGACCTAACTGAACCAAGTGAACATACGTACGATGCGCATTATGACGTCACTTGTGATGTAACCAGCACATACCAACCGTCAAGTTTGCAAAATTGCATTATCCCCTGATTAATAGTTTCCTCGGCAGACCGTGTGTATGATACGGAATCCGTCCAGAGTTGATCAGCGAGCTGTGATTCGGTTTCTAACAGCTGAAGGATGTCGACCAGTTGACATTCAATGCAGCATGCAGGCAGTGTGTGGTGACAAAAGTGTGTCGAAGACAACAGTGAAGAACTGGACAACGATGTGTAAAGAAGGATGCGAGTCAGTGAAAGATCTTCCGAGACCAGGTCAGGCGCATATTGTTGCGTCAGAAGATGCCATCGCCAAAACTGTGACAGGAATTCGGGTGGACCGTCGCCGGAGCTTAACAAAGACTCACTAATATTCGTACACATCCGTATGGTACCCGAATTGAAATTAACAGAACCACTGTGATCTACCACGCATTTACAAGGCTACTAAAGTGGTCTGTGCATGGGGCTAGCAGCGTCATCATGTAAACCTATTATTATTGAAATCTTCACTATCATCCTGTTGGCGTTGTCGATCATGAATCTCCACTTCCTGTTATCACGAGTGCTGTGTATCAATTCCGCCGAGGAAAGCTTGGGCTAGTGGTTAAGTCACACGGCTCACAACCAAAAGGTGCTGGGTTCGATCCCCATCACAGCACCGGCCGTTACCCCGGGGAAGCAAACCCTTAGAAAATGTAGGAGGAAGCACACCCTCACATAAAATGAATGCCGAAGTCGGATGCACTGGACCGACAGGCGCAAAAATAAAAACCGCCTTGAAAAATAGAGAAATAATGTGAACGCAATAAAAAAAGTATCTTCCCGCTGATTGTCTTCCACGCCTTCAAGCTGTCCAATTATTCTCTCTCTCTATCTCTTTCTCTCTCTGTCTCTATATGTCTCTCTCTATGTCTCTCTCTGTCTCTACCTGTCTCTCTCTCTATGTCTCTCTCTCCCTCTCTCTGTCTCGCTGTGTCCCTCTCTGTCTCTCTCTATCTCTCTGTCTATGTCTCTCTCTATATGTATCTCTTTATGTCTCTCTGCCTCTCTCTGTCTCTTTGTTTCTCTCTGTCTCTCTCTCTTTGTCTCTCTCTCTTAATGTCTCTCTCTGTCTCTCTCTCTATCTCTCTCTGTCTCTCTCTGTCTCTCTCTGTCTCACTCTCTCTCTATATATATATATATATATCTCTATATCTATCTCTGTCTCTATCTGTCTCTGTCTGTCTCTCTCTGTCTCCCTCTGTCCCTCTTCTCTGCAATACAACCCGTTGTCACTCTAACCCGCCTCTTCTCATGACGTGCCCGAAAACGGATGACTGCCCTGTCCTAATTTTTGCCATAAGTTGCCTCTGTGTCTGTCTGTACCTCGTTATATATTTTGTAAAATATTTCCGTTTCCTCCAACAATCCCCTTGCTTGCCGGCTGATTGTCCACGACTAACTGCCATATGTCAGCATTGATTCCACGTAGCATCCAATAACTCTAAATTCCAGTGATAGGTTTTTGTTGCACAAGATTCCCCTGAAACTCTAGAAGACTAATTTCCCCATGGCTTTTCTGTTCTTTATTCCATAAGTGATTCTCCTACCAGATCTGATGTGAGTGTCCAAGTATTGAAGCGGTTGTACATGTTTTAGTCTCGTCTAGTTCGCATTTGTACAGCGACTTTGAGATTTGTGTTTCTTAGTTACTGCTATTACTTCTGATTTCTTTTGATTTAAGCTCAGGTCTTAATTTTCGCTTTGAATAACTAGCAGGGATAAATATGCTGAGCAGTGCAGGAGATGCAGCGGTCAGCGACCCATAGATTTCTACCATTGTAAGGACCAGCGAACCAGAGCTGCAAAGACCCTTCTACACCTTCTTCCGGTGATACTGGATAACAGGCTGCAACCGAGCAGACTGGCTAAGGAGATTGGATCGAAGAACCCAAAAATACCTGCTGAAGTCGGATGTGTCGAGCCAAAAGATGCAAATATCGGAGTCAAGCTGTAAACTAACGCATTCCGTTATCCGAATAACATCCTGCTACTTGCAAAACTCTTTTTATGGCTTGGTAGCGGAGAACGGAAGAAGAAGTTTGTGGATCAATTCTTGTAAGTCTGACTCGTTCTACGCTAACAACACAGTGTCATCAGCGTTTTGCAAGTTGTTTAAACTCTGTCCACCAATTGATATTCCTGGTGTTTTCTCTATAGATAAATTCACTGTACATAGAGAACATGTCAGGGGCCAGCACGCATCCCTGCCTCACTCCATTTCTTTCTACTTGAAGTCCGTACGTGGTTGTCTGTTCGTTGTCTATTGAAATTGTAGTTCTCAATTATCTGATACAGGCTTCCTGTTAATATGTGAAACCTCTAATGCCGAGCCCGAGGCGTATTTGAGAAGGTGGGCCAGGGTCCTTCTAGCTATAGTGCAATGTGAGGTTCCTTAGTAACTTCACCATTTTGGGGGTGTCGATCCCCACTAGTTGGCCAAACTGCTGTGATACAGCCTGTTTCCAGGGCCCATACGAGAAAGTAAGTTCACCACTTTGGGGATTACAATGTTGATCCCCACCCCGTTGGCCAGAACACAGCAAGATAGCCTGCTTTCAGGACCCATACGAGAAAATAAGGTAGATCTTGATCACAATATTTCACTTAACCCCGTTGCTACTTTTCGCTTCCCACAAGCTTCCCGAAAACGGGCCAGCTGTATGTGTAACCTTAATACTCCACTTGCAGCGAAACAACGAATTATCAATATTCACACACTCAAAAATCAACATGGGGTATTTTTCTCAAATTCAACCGTACAGATCCGTCCTGCAGCAGAGGGTTCAAAACTAAAATTACACCGCTCGGTTGCCATGGCAAACATGGATGCAATTTGAGAGGCCAATAGAGACTAAACGATTTATTGAATCGGCCGAGGTCGCTCGGAAATCAGCGGTCCTTTCTAATTCCGTATCAGCTCCTGGCTCACGTTTTTATATATTTAATAATGTTTTTGTTTTGCCCTGAGCTGAACCTGCATTACTTGGAATTGTGGTACTCAAACAGACAGACGTGTGCCTACTGCCAGATAGTCTTATTCTAGTTCTTCTTCTTCTTTCGTTCGCTTTAAAATATTGTCTATATCTGCAATGTTCTCTCTTGTATAAACTTCACTGTCTTTTGTAGTTCACATACAGGTCCATAAAGTTTCTCTTCCAGTGTTGTTTCTATGGGCCAGTGAAATTTTCTCTGTATATCATATTCGGGGCAGTTTTGTAGTATGTGCTCTGCTGTCGGGGATGCCTGTCCGCATGTACACATGGCTGAGTTGCCAATCTTCATTTTTGTGTACATGTGGCTGCGGGGTCGGTTGTGTCCTGTTCTAAGGCGCAATACAACAGTTTGCTCTTGTCTGTTCATGTTATGGTAATCGTCTGGTGTTACTGTTGGTGGGTTTCTGATTGATTTGATCATCCTTATCTTCTGTTTGTGGCTTTCTGATTGATTTGATCATCCTTATCTTCTGTTGGTGGCTTTCTGATTGATTTGATCATCCTTATCTTCTGTTGGTGGCTTTCTGATTGATTTGATCATCCTTATCTTCTGTTGGTGGCTTTCTGATTGATTTGATAATCCTTATCTTCTGTTGGGGGCTTTCTGATTGATTTGATCATCCTTATCTTCTGTTGGTGGCTTTCTGATTGATTTGATCATCCTTATCTTCTGTTGGTATGTAACTGGCACATCTGGTTGCTCGTCTGCAGCACCCTCCTTTGCCAGTCGATCAGCTCTCTCGTTTCCTGGTATTCCACAATCAGAATGTATCCACTGCTCTAGTTATTGTAGGTTCTATTTACGGGTTGTCTTCTTCTTGCGTCTCTTAATTTACATCAAACATAGGCCCCTGGGTTCCAGTCAACCGTATTTGACAGCTGAGGAGTATAGTAGGACATTGCATTTCGGGTTACTGGGGGAGGACAAGTCGATATAATTTTTGTTAAATAAATAAGCTATTCTGGTGTTGATATGCTTCTAGTCCGGTGTGGTTCACAAAGGAAAGGGAGGTTCACAAAGGATGAGAGGTTCACAAAGGAGGGGAGGTTCACAGAGGAGGTGGGGTTCACAAAGGAGGTGAGGTTCACGAAGGAGGAGAGGTTCACAAAGGAGGAGAGGTTCACAAAAGAGGAGAGGTTCACAAAGGACGGGAGGTTCACAAAGGAGGGGAGGTTCACAAAGGAGGTAAGGTTCACAAAGGAGGAGAGGTTCACAAAGGAGGTGATGTTCACAAAGGAGGTGGGGTTCACAAAGGAGGAGAGGTTCACAAAGGAGGTGATGTTCACAAAGGAGGTGGGGTTCACAAAGGAGGTGAGGTTCACAAAGAAGGAGAGGTTAACAAAGGAGGTGATGTTCACAAAGGAGGTGATGTTCACAAAGTAGTTGAGGTTCACAAAGGAGACTGTGCATTTCAGGTCTTCGTATATAAATCAGTAAAAACTTGGATAATGGTGAATAGAAAGGATGGTTTTATTCGAATGTGCGACAAAGCCTCTGGAAGAATGTAGGACCCTAAAATGGAACAGAAGGAAATTTCCCAGCAGACGGACTGAGATAATTGGACAACCAAACATCACAACTTTAATTATTGAGGTGGCCAGTATAGAACAATGTCGGCAAGAATGGAGATAGAAACGTCCAAAGCATTTTTTTCTTTTTTATGCGTCGACGCCACATGAGTTCGCAGATGTACGAATCAATCAAATTCCCTGTGTGTCATTTACAGTTTGATGATTAAATTTAGGTTTATTAGCTATCCCGTTATAGGGGCGATGTTTTCTTCTTCTTCTTCTTCTTCTTCTTCTTCTTCTTCTTCTTCTTCTTCTTCTTCTTCGTTCATTCTCAATCTCCCGCTACCAAACCCTGAAAGGGCTTAAGTAGCAGAATGTTTGACACCCACACAGAACTATTCTGTGATGTCACTCCCTTCACAAGCCAAGGCTAAAAATAAGATATCCGGCTCTAAAAATATATATTAATATGTATTTGGGGTGAATTAAGAGACAAGTAGCAATGGGGATTACTAAATCCTCCATCGTGCGTCTCCAAGTTGTTATTTTTGAATCTACCGATCTTGTACCCTGCTGTATTGTCTTTTTACGGGCATGTCTGCTCATTCCCATGACTTGACTTGACTTAACGTAACTTCTTTATGCTGGTCAAGAAGACTCATCAGCGTCTAAATACAACCAGATTCTTTTACTTCACGCACTCGATCTAATAGTAGCTATGCGCATGCAATATATTTTTGAATTCATTTCTCCACTATTTCCGGCGGCAATGCATTCCAAGCATTCACCATTCTGTGACTAAACAAGTATGTCCTGGTATCAAATCTGGACCTGTCTTTAGTGAATTTTGTGACTATGCCCTCTTGTTCTTGTAGGTGGTTGTATTGTGAAGAAAAAAACTTGTTAGTCTAATTTATCATTTCCTTTGATTATCTTATAATCCTGTATCGTCGGCTCGAATTATTCTCTCTTCTAGACACTGTAAGACGGTTTTTCTGAGTCTTTCCTCGTGTAACTCTAATGTTGGTGCTAAGCCCATGTTGTTGAACCCATGTTGTTGCTAAGCCCATTTTGGTGCTAAGCCCATGTTGTTGAACCCATGTTGTTGCTAAGCCCATGTTGTTGCTAAGCCCATGTTGGTGCTAAGCCCGTGTTGTTGCTAAGCCCATGTTGTTGCTAAACCCATGTTGTTGCTAAGCCCATATTGTTGAACCCATGTTGATGCTAAGCCCATGTTGATGCTAAGCCCATGTTGAGGAACCTATGTTGTTGCTAAGCCCGTGTTGTTATTCAATTTTTTTTGTAGTAGCAATTTGCTGAGGCCGTGTTGTTATTCAGTCCACGTTACTTTTGATCCTCTATAGCTCCCCGGAATGCGAGTCTGCGTTAATTCCATCTTTTACAAGCCTCATCTGCTGTCTCGTATCCATGGATGCCACAGTGGGCAGTAATCCACTGTAATACTAGATCTGAGAATCGTCAGCAATTTGTTTGAAATCACCACTTTTAATCAAAATCCACACGGAATCCCTGGAGACCATCCCCGACACAAAACGTCCGTTAGGTTAGCAACGTCGTCAAGTGAAGCAATTTGTTACAGCAACTACCACTTGAACAACTGACTGGACGAGCGACAAGAGAAACGCACAAAGCGCCAGTTGAAGAAGGACGGAGAGGACTGAGATATTTACTGTGGGGTTCGTGTTGTTGTTGAGGCCGTGTTGTTGTTGAGCTCTTGTTGTTGCTGAGCCCATGTTGTTGTTAAGCCCATGTTGTTGTTGAGCCAATGTTGTTGTTAAGCCCATGTTGTTGCTGAGCCCATGTTGTTGTTAAGCCCATGTTGTTGTTAAACCCATGTTGTTGTTGAGCCCATCTTGTTGTTGAGCTCATGTTGTTATTAATCCCATGTTGTTGTTAAGCCCATGTTGTTGTTGAGCCAATGTTGTTGTTAAGCCCATGTTGTTGTTAAGCCCATGTTGTTATTAAGCCCATGGTGTTGTTGAGCCCATGGTGTTGTTGAGCCCATGGTGTTGTTAAGCCCATGTTGTTGTTGAGCCCATGGTGTTGTTAAGCCCATGTTGTTGTTGAGCCCATGTTGTTGCTAAGCCCATGTTGTTGTTATTGTTGGGGATGAGGCCGTGTTGTTAATCCTGTGTTGTTGTTCATGTCCATTTGTTGTTATCCTTCATGATCGCATCTTATTTCGTTTCAATTGACGTATTTCTTCTGGTGACCGGTTACAGTGGCTCTTCTTTCAACTCGGGTTGGACGGACAAGGACGAACCTTGGTCCTCCTCGCAGCAGTGCCAAGCAAAACGTATCAGGCGATTCGCCACCCGGCTACCGTCACAACCTTTACGCAAGCGAGCGGGACACTTGTTCAGCATGTTTCACCTGTCCCTGGCGTAAAGATTACGTCCCCCTCGTACTCGCAAATCGCTCATTATTTGTACCAGTGTGTCAGCGCCACCCAGATCCATCTCCTGATATGCCTACGAACACGCCATGGCTCGCTGATTGACAGACAAACCCTGTTTCGAACATGAAAGGGCCCGGCGTAGTAACGATGCAACCAGGCTCGTTGATTGATCCTTCCCCTCTCTTTTTACCTTAATTAATTCATAGGTCCGTTATTTGATCGACCCCTTCCACTCTGTCTAGCTTGCCAGTGATCGATTGCAGTTTATTGATCGGATACAGAAAGTTATCACTCACTGTATCGAGCAGTGCCATATCAATGACCCGGTCAAACAGAAACCACAAAGGCGCAAGTTACGGCGGCTATAGCGGGAATGCCCGCAAAGACATATTTTTGAAGTTGGAAATGATCTACTCGGAAGAAGAAGAAAGATAGAGAGGTAGCAATGACTTAATCGAAACTGTTTTGTTCCCTGCGAAGAATGGGTCTTCAACTTCTTCGTCGAACGTTCTCAAACTTCCACTATCAAGCCCCGAGAAGGGCTTTGCAAGTAGGAGGATATTGTCCGAAAAATCGGAATGAACTGTGTCGTAGTTTACAGCTTGACAGCGATATTTGCACATTTCGATCAGACACATCCGACGTCAGTATGGAGATTTTGGATATTGGGGTAGTTTTTCCTCTTCGATCCCTTCTCCTTAGCCAGTCTGCCATGTTGCAGCCTGTTGTCCAGGATCACTTCGTGGAGGTGGAGAAGGCAGCTCATGCACTGGTCAGCGTCTCGGCCCCAGGTCCTCAACAAGTCGTCCTTGCTTACCTCAGCCTATCAAACTATGTCGGGGTCAAGATGCTGAGCAGCAGCTGTCAGCGACCCATAGCTGACCGCTAGCGTCAGGGCCAGCGAACCAGAGCTGAGCAGCGCATGAGCAGCAGCTGTCAGCGACCCATAGCTGACTGCTAGCGTCAGGGCCAGTGAACCAGAGCTGAGCAGCGCATGAGCAGCAGTGGTCAGCGACCCATAGCTGATCGCTAGCGTCAGGGCCAGCGAACCAGAGCTGAGCAGCGCATGAGCAGCAGCGGTCAGCGACCCATAGCTGACTGCTAGCGTCAGGGCCAGCGAACCATAGCTGCCAAGACCCTTCTACACCTCCACGTGGTGATCCTTAATAACAGGCTGCAGCAGGGCAGACTGGCTAATGAGAAGGGATCGAAGAGGGAATGCTAACCCGGTACTCAAAAAATTCTTGCTGAAGTTGGATGTGCAAATATCGCAGTCAAACTGTAAACTACGACACAACGCATTCCGTTCTCTGGACTACATTCTGCTACTTAGGCCCGTGTCTGTGTTTGGTAGCCGGAGATTGAGAACGAACGAAGCCAAGCCTAACTATGTCAACATCGTCTACGAATGTTTAGGCATCCTTCTACTTTCTTGCCTAGGGGATTCCAGAACAGCGACCATCTTGTAATAATATCAGCTGTCTTCCGTAACATGGTTCAATACCTTGGCACAATCATTAGGTCAGGTCATCCCGTAGCCAGTGAGGATTTTAGGGCACACATGAAGACATCGTCACAACCCCACGCTACCTTTCTTTGTCAGCGCCCGCTGCCTGTGCCTCTTGTGGTCGGAGATCGGTCCATTCTTTTATGTTGTCCTCCCATCTTTTTTTGGGATGCCTCTTCGTCGTCTGCCTTGCACCTTTCCGTGGAGGATCGTATTTGCAAGACCATTTGATCTCGATATTTGACCGTACCAAGCGAGTTTCCTTTTTTTGACAGTTGCCAAGAGGTCTTCAAAAGGCCCTATTGTCATTGTAATTCTATCTCTTATTTCCTCATTTGTAACTCGATCTTTGTACGTGACGTTTAAAAGTCTTCGGAAACATCTCATCTCTAAGGCATGTATCCTTCGCTGAAGGTCAGATGTAACTGTCCATGTCTCACAAGCATAGAGGAATATTGACAGGACCAGTGTACGCATTATTCTGATTTTCGGCATAAGATGGAAGATGCAATTACGAAATAAAATGCAGAATAGACCCAGGCAAGATCGGTCTTCCAGACCATGAAAGGAATATTGTGCAACAGAACATTGTCGCTAGAACTGAGAAAGAGATTCATTGGATGCTACATGGAACCAGTACTGATATGGGGATGTGAATCATGGACAATCAGCAAGCAAGCGCATAGATCTTTGGAAACAATGGAGATGTGGTTTTACAGAAGAATGCTGATTCCCGTGGACTGAAAAGAAGACTAATGATACAGTACTCGAGGAGGCAGAAACACAAAAACAACTTATTGCGAGGATCATAACAAGGCAGTCATCATTTTTGAGGCATGTTATTGGAAGAGGCGGCTTGGAGCACGTCGTGATAGCGGGAAAGAGAGACAGAAGAAGGCCGAGGGCGAAGATGCTGGAAGGCCTGAATGTATTGCACGAGCGACAATAAACAACAGAGTTGGTTAACGACACGTGATAGAAATGGATGAAGATCCATGATCGCCAACGCCCACAGGCAGGGCACCTGATAGTGATGTCTTCAAGTAATGCGTGTTCCCTCCAACCGCCCACTCTAAGTCTCACTCCCACGTCTTGTTTTTTTTCTGCAATTCTGAACAAGTTACTCAATTTACAATTTCATTCCCTCAATTGGGCTCGGGCATTTATCGAATTATTACTTTAATGTGAATGTCTGTACTTCCAACTTTTGGGGAGAGATTTGATTGGTTGATTGAATCACGTGTTCAAGGCGTCCTCGATAGCAACTTGTTTGATTGGTTGCTTGGTTATTGATCTTGGTCAAAACGAACCCAAAATTATTTGTTAAATTGTTTAACACTTTAAAGAAACAATCAAGCAGATTTATTTTAAATAGTTGGGATGTGGAAACAGCTGCGATTGATTTATTGCCCACCGGCAGTAAGTGCTCACGAATGTCTGTTGTTGGAGAACATTTATTGGTAATCAACAAAGCCAGATAATTTGTGTACAAAACGGAACGTGTCAAAATACGCCAACTTGAGACACTACTTTATTTGGAAGTTTAACTGAACTTGATTTGACTTAACTTGACTTAATTTGACATGGCTTAACTTGGCTTAACTTAACTTGACTTAAATTGGCTTGGCTTGACTTAAAGTGACATAACTTGACATGACTTGACTTAACCTTGGTTAACTTTACTTAACTAGACTGATTTGACTTGACTTCAGTTGACGTAATTTGACTTAGCTTGACTTGACTTAACTTGGCTTAACCTTGACTTAACTTAACTTAACTTGGCTTAACGTGACTTAATTTGACCTAGGTTGACTTGACTTAACTTGGCTTAACTTGATTTAACTTAACTTGGCTCAACTTGAATTGACATAACTTGTCTTCACTTAACTTAACCTGACTTAGCTTGACTTAACTTCACTTGACCTTGATCTGATTTAACAACATTTTTATACAGGTTTAGAAGACTACACAGAGTATGTTTACAACGAGTTTCTTTTACATTACCTTGCTCAAAAAGCTATGCGCATCCAAGCTATTCTTAAATGCATTAATTGTTTTTGCCTTCACTACTTCCTGTGGCAATGCATTCCAAGCGTTTACCACTCTCTGACTAAAAAACATTTCTTATAGGACCTTTCTGTAGTTAATCTGTAGCAGATGTGCCCTCTTGTTCTTGTAGGTGGTTGTGTTTTAAAGAAAAAAACTTGTTACAGTCTAATGTATCCGTTCCTCTGATCATCTTATAAACCTGTATTAAGTCATCTCGTATTCTTCTCGTTTCTAGACACCGCAGGCCAGTTTTTCTGAGTATTTTCTCATAACTGTAATTCTGGAATCTCACTATTAGCTTTGTCGCTCTTCTTTGTATCCTTTCCAGCATGTTTATATCTCCTCTACGATAAGGACTCCACACCTGTACACAGTACTACAATGTAGGTCTAACTAATGGACGCCACACCTGTACACAGTACTCCAATCTAGGTCTAACTAAAGGACTCCACACCTGTACACAGTACTCCAATCTAGGTCTAACTAATGGACTCCACACCTGTACACAGTACTCCAATCTAGGTCTAACTAATGGACTCCACACCTGTACACAGTACTCCAATCTAGGTCTAACTAATGGACGCCACACCTGTACACAGTACTCCAATCTAGGTCTAACTAATGGACTCCACACCTGTACACAGTACTCCAATCTAGGTCTAACTAATGGACTCCACACCTGTACACAGTACTCCAATCTAGGTCTAACTAATGGACGCCACACCTGTACACAGTACTCCAATCTAGGTCTAACTAAAGGACTCCACACCTGTACACAGTACTCCAATCTAGGTCTAACTAATGGACTCCACACCTGTACACAGTACTCCAATCTAGGTCTAACTAATGGACTCCACACCTGTACACAGTACTCCAATCTAGGTCTAACTAATGGACTCCACACCTGTACACAGTACTCCAATCTAGGTCTAACTAATGGACTCCACACCTGTACACAGTACTCTAATCTAGGTCTAACTAATGGACTCCACACCTGTACACAGTACTCCAATCTAGGTCTAACTAATGGACTCCACACCTGTACACAGTACTCCAATCTAGGTCTAACTAATGGACTCCACACCTGTACACAGTACTCCAATCTAGGTCTAACTAATGGACTCCACACCTGTACACAGTACTCCAATCTAGGTCTAACTAATGGACTCCACACCTGTACACAGTACTCCAATCTAGGTCTAACTAATGGACTCCACACCTGTACACAGTACTCCAATCTAGGTCTAACTAATGGACTCCACACCTGTACACAGTACTCCAATCTAGGTCTAACTAATGGACTCCACACCTGTACACAGTACTCCAATCTAGGTCTAACTAATGGACGCCACACCTGTACACAGTACTCCAATCTAGGTCTAACTAATGGACTCCACACCTGTACACAGTACTCCAATCTAGGTCTAACTAATGGACTCCACACCTGTACACAGTACTCCAATCTAGGTCTAACTAATGGACGCCACACCTGTACACAGTACTCCAATCTAGGTCTAACTAATGGACTCCACACCTGTACACAGTACTCCAATCTAGGTCTAACTAATGGACTCCACACCTGTACACAGTACTCCAATCTAGGTCTAACTAATGGACTCCACACCTGTACACAGTACTCCAATCTAGGTCTAACTAATGGACTCCACACCTGTACACAGTACTCCAATCTAGGTCTAACTAATGGACTCCACACCTGTACACAGTACTCCAATCTAGGTCTAACTAATGGACTCCACACCTGTACACAGTACTCCAATCTAGGTCTAACTAATGGACGCCACACCTGTACACAGTACTCCAATCTAGGTCTAACTAATGGACTCCACACCTGTACACAGTACTCCAATCTAGGTCTAACTAATGGACGCCACACCTGTACACAGTACTCCAATCTAGGTCTAACTAATGGACTCCACACCTGTACACAGTACTCCAATCTAGGTCTAACTAATGGACTCCACACCTGTACACAGTACTCCAATCTAGGTCTAACTAATGCTTTATACAGTTTGACCATCACTTCTTTTACAACCAATCGTCTCGCTGGTCCAGGTGTGCGATTCTCGCCAAGTGTACGAGAAGTCCCAGGTTTGAATCCTGGACGAGCGCAATTTTTATTTTGTTCTCTTCTCCCGTTCTGTTTGAAATCGAATTCTACATATTCAACATTTTTATCAATTCATTCCATTTCATTATGATGTTTCTTGCGGATAGCCTCAGCGGAAAGAAATTAAACGCATAAAACACTGTTTGGGGTGAATATTTGGGCGATGATGGGAGAAGTAATGGGCTGTTTGAGTGTTGAAGAGATGGGCGGGATTGAGGAAGAGGGAAAAATTAACTGTTGACTGGCGGGTTGAAGCACATGGAACTGGTGCAATGAGGATTTGAGTTATGGTATGGGTGCGGGAACGGCGGGAGCCTTAAATTGTTAAACTGGTGTTATTTCTTTCATATTGTACGTTATTTCGACTGGCAAACAGATAATGTTCGGCTAATCCATTGATGGAAGCTTCAACTTTGTTCCTTGTTCCCCAGGCCACAGGACTATTTATTATGGTGGTTGGTCCGCGTTTAACAAAACCATACAATAGGACGGACTTGACACTGGAGATGTTCCTTACCCCACAAAGCCATATATTAGAACAGACTTGACACTGATTTGGAAGATCTGTATTCGTGTGTTGGACATAATTTCTTTCGATTTCCACAAATTGCCTACAGCAATGAAAACCGCTCTCGCTCTCGATATTCCTAATTTGATATCTCTATTTGAACCCCCCGTTTTGTCTAAATTGTGACCAAAATAGATGAATGAGTTCACATCTTGAAGAATTGTGTCTCCCAGTAAATCCTAATTGTCGCTTGGGAGATATTAGGCACTTTGAATTTAACATTCTTCTTTGTCGCTCGGAGATGTAATGGTACAATAAGGTAGCGGGCATGGACATTTGATAAGGAATACGCCTTTGGAAATAGATCATAAAGAGAAGGAGATGGATTGTTGTTGTTGTTGTTGTTGAATGTCATTATTGTTCATCTACGTTTTTGATGTTTCACTTTCTACCAGGTTGTAGCCCAGTGTCGTCTCACTTTCTACTTGGTTGTAGCCCAGTGTCGTCTCACTTTCTACCAGGTTGTAGCCCAGTGTCGTCTCACTGTCTACCGGGTTGTAGCCCAGTGTCGTCTCACTTTCTACCGGGTTGTAGCCCAGTGTCGTCTCACTTTCTACCGGGTTGTAGCCCAGTGTCGTCTCACTTTCTACCAGGTTGTAGCCCAGTGTCGTCTCACTTTCTACCAGGTTGTAGCCCAGTGTCGTCTCACTTTCTACCGGGTTGTAGCCTAGTGTCGTCTCACTTTCTACCAGGTTGTAGCCCAGTGTCGTCTCACTTTCTACCGGGTTGTAGCCCAGTGTCGTCTCACTTTCTACCGGGTTGTAGCCCAGTGTCGTCTCACTTTCTACCAGGTTGTAGCCCAGTGTCGTCTCACTTTCTACCAGGTTGTAGCCCAGTGTCGTCTCACTTTCTACCGGGTTGTAGCCCAGTGTCGTCTCACTTTCTACCAGGTTGTAGCCCAGTGTCGTCTCACTTTCTACCAGGTTGTAGCCCATTGTCGTCTCACTGTCTACCGGGTTGTAGCCCAGTGTCGTCTCACTTTCTACCGGGTTGTAGCCCAGTGTCGTATCACTTTTTACCAGGTTGTAGCCCAGTGTCGTCTCACTGTCTACCAGGTTGTAGCCCAGTGTTGGGGTATGTATTTTCTTCCCCCCCCCCCCTCTCGTGGCTCGAGTAACATTTCCCCCCATTTTACGACAGGTCTCGTTTACGCTATCTATCCACCTTGTACTCGGTCTACCTCTAGCCCTTCTTCCTGATGTTCCTTTTTGACGTCCCAAGTTTGAAAATCAATGTGGAGCGCGGTCCTCCATGCGTTTGTCATATGCTTGACTTCATTTGCGTGATGCTTACTACTACAGGGATCACTTTGATCCACATCTCGTTACCCAGTATGTTTCCAGGGAACGCTTCACTGAATATAGATGGGGTCTTGGTCAGTATGTTGTGCCTGACCTGTCTAGCGTCTCAGGTACACTGGTGTTGAGCTGGACATACTTTGCGTAAAGGGCGAACGACATCGCTAGACAGTCGTTGTGGTTGTGCATGCAGAAACTCAGATTCTTATCAGCCAAAACACACAACTACAAGAAAAACGGATATCCAAACATACTCCAGGAGTGTACTCCAAGCCATCGCAAGCCCCAAACAAGATAGACTCCAGGAGTGTACTCCAAGCCATCTCAAGCCTCAAACAAGATAGACTCCAGGAGTGTACTCCAAGCCATCGCAAGCCCCAAACAAGATAGACTACAGGAGTGTACTCCAAGCCATCTCAAGCCCCAAACAAGATAGACTCTCACATGAAATAAAATACAACATAGAATTGCTGTCCCAAAGAAACTGATTTAGTCCTACAATGGATTCCAGCCCACTGGGGTATCCTGGGAACGAGAAAACAGATGAGATTACAAAAGCCGGAAGTGGTGGCTCGCAGTCCACAGAGCTATAAAAAAGCAAAGACACTCATCAAAGTGATCCATGAGGACAGAATGGAGAGAACAGCACAAAGAATGTAAGCCAGAAAATGACAGAAGAGACAAACTTGCCAGATATGGACAGACAAAGATCTTCAGACATAACCATCCTTTATGGAATATGTCTTACAGACACCGCCACGCGTGATTGTGGAGCACCCAAGCAAGCACCAGAGCATGTCCTGCAGGACTGACCTACTTATACAGACCAAAGAGAGGCAGTCTCGCCTGGGGGAGCGACCATGCCCGGTAAGCTGTGGGGGAACGGCGAAGACCTGAAACGCACAGTCTCCTTCGTGAACCTAACCGGACTAGAAGCATAGCATCAGTTGATCGGGAACCTCACCGGGCTAGGCGCACAGCATCAGTTGATCGTGAACCTCACCGGGCTAGGCGCACAGCATCAGTTGATGGTGAACCTCACCTGACTAGAAGCATAGAATCAGTTGATCGTGAACCTCACCGGACTAGAAGCATAGAATCAGTTGATCGTGAACCTCACCGGACTAGAAGCATAGAATCAGTTGATCGTGAACCTCACCGGACTAGAAGCATAGAATCAGTTGATCGTGAACCTCACCGGACTAGAAGCATAGAATCAGTTGATCGTGAACCTCACCGGACTAGAAGCATAGAATCAGTTGATCGTGAACCTCACCGGACTAGAAGCATAGAATCAGTTGATCGTGAACCTCACCGGACTAGAAGCATAGAATCAGTTGATCGTGAACCTCACCGTACTAGATGCATATCATCAGTTGATTGAAGAAGAATAAGAAGAAGATGAATAAGGTGGATAAGGAGAAGAATAGGAAGAGGGGGTGAAAAAGGAGAAGAAGAAAAACAAGAATAAGAAAAGAAAAGTAAGGAGGAAGAAGAATAAGGTGAAGGAGAACAAAAAGCAAAACTAAACTTAGCGTATTTATACTGGTTTAGAAGACTCCGCAGAATCTGTATACAACCAGTTTCTCTTAAGTAAGTAAGAAGAAGAAGAAGAAGAGGAAGCATCAGTTCTGGATCGCGAAAGACAAGAAACAAAGAGGTCGCCCTAAACGATCCTTCATGGTGAGAACTAAAGACAACCACGAGGGAAACAAAATAAATGCTGCATACAAGCCGAAAGGTCAGACAGACTTGAGACGTGTTAGTTGAAGATCGTATTCTCCGCAGGTGGGCACATGCGTGTCAACGATCGATCCGTCGCTGTCTATCAAATAATATAATAGAAGATTCGATGGCCTAGGGGTTGCGAGCTTAGTTTACAATTCCAGCGTCGGGGACGGCGTGGCCTAGTGGTTAAGTGGCACGGCTCACGACCCGAAGGTGCTGGGTTCGATCCCAGCACCGGCCGTTACCCCGGGGAAGCAAACCCTTAGAAAATGCAGGAGGAAGCAGACCCTTACATAAAATGCGTGCTGAAGTCGGATGCACTGGGCCGACAGGCGCAAAATAAAAACACAGTGCAACGCACACCGCCTTGGGGATTAGAAAAAATAAGGCGAACGCAAAACAAAAACAAAAAAATTCCAGCGTCAATCTATCTATTTGCAGTCCACTTATGTCGTTAGATGTCATTGGAAAATGCGACTTCCTCTGTTTCATATTTCATCGAAGGTGATAATCCGCTGGTGTCTTGACAGGTCAATCCCAGTATATGTTAGCCTGATCGCCTATTTTTGGGACTGGTGGTAGTGGAACCGTAAATTATAGAAAGGTAAATCCGCAGCCTGTCAGGCGCCATCTATGTCGCTCTGCTAACCACATAACCAATACCTCATGTATAGACATGTCCTCTGTGGGGCGAAAATCCCTAAAATAATTTTGGTAGATTTTCAACTTGAATTGTGCCCAGGCAGTGGGCATCAAACCTACTCTTTACGATTTTCAACTGCCAAGTGATTTTTAACGTGCGCCCCACTGAACACGGGTGTCTGATCTCACTACTCAGAGATCATGGGACATTTTTATTGGATGATCCACATTAAAAAAGGGAGTCTCTACCGGGATTTGATCCTCCCACCTCTAGTACCCGAGGCGAACACCTTATCTCGAGACCACGTGGTCCCCGGTGTACTATCTTCAAATCATTCGTGCTCAGTTGGACAGGCAGAGCGTAGGTTTTTTCATGGTATAGCTGCTTTCCATTTGGGGCGGAAACATTTTGGAGGAACTGAACTCCGTATTATGAGACTGCAAAGCTTTGTCAAGGCGTGACGTCAGACTGTTTCGAAGTTCAAAAGGGCGTCCGGCAGGGATGTGTACTGTGCCGTATCCAATCAATATACATGCAGAATCTGTAATGAGGAACGCTAAAAACAACGGAAATTATGACAAGTTGGAGCCATTAACAATAGGTGGGAGCATGATACTAGAGCTATGCAGATGGCAGTAGCTGTTTCAAAGATCAATGCAGGCCTGAAACGGATGTAAAAGTAAAGTAACCCATAGCATTACTGCCGTAGGGGTGTGAGGTGTTAGCGATCTCACATTTCGGAGTCTCGGTTATATGAGGACGGTAGCCATCTCCTCTCCCTCGCCGCTTTTACTTCCTGGACCGAATCGGTACCAATTTAAGGCTGGTTCGATCCGGGAGCCATTGCGGTCTGAAAAAAACATTACCGCCTCAACTGGGGAATGAACCTAGGACCACTCAGATGCGAAGCCAGCGCGCTAACCACTGCGCTACGCGGCTCCCTCGGATGAACCTGCCGGTAAAACAACAAAGCGAGGACCAAAATTGATACCTGATTATAAGTAAAACCAAGGTAATGGGCACATACAAGGCGAAAACAAACCTAAAGTTATTCTAGAACAATTGGAGATTGAGAACGTCACAAGTTTTGAGCACCTAGGCTTAATTTTAAGCAACAATGGAGATGGAGATTGCCTGAAATTTTGTTTGTTTGTTGTGGGTTTTTTTTTATTTTTGCGTTCGCCTTATTTCTCAATTCCCCAAGGCGGGTGTGTTGCACTGTGGTTTTTATTTTGCGCCTGTCGGCCCAGTGCATCCGACTTCAGCATGCATTTTATGTAAGGGTCTGCTTCCTCCTGCATTTTCTAAGGGTTTGCTTCCCCGGGGTAACGGTCGGTGCTGTGATGGGGATCGAACCCAGCATCTTTGGGTTGTGAGCCGTGCCACTTAACCACTAGGCAAATGGCTATGAAAATGCAGAGGTTGAATAAAATGTGAAATTTGTGACAGAACACTAATCAAATGACGAACATAATAATTCTGCGAGCCTGTATCTGCCCGAATGTGAAACGTGGACCACCACACAAACACTTAATAAAAGGATTGAATCATTCGGAACAAACATGTTACTGAAGGGTGCTCAAGATACCATGGATAGCGAAAAGGAAAAATGCAGATATCCGACAAGCACTGGATATCAAGGGAAAATTGGTTAGCAAACAATATCTTGTCCAGAAAGTTAAAATGTTGCCCACATCAAACGTCATAATGGTCTAGAGAGAATGATACTGGAGGGTACGGGGCCTGGAAAGTGGGGCAGAAGCGGATCGAGGAGAAGATGGACAGAAGACATGACGGAGGTCCTGAAGATGACATTGACAGAGGCGGGAATTATGACTAGAGATCGAGTCTTACAGATCAGCTGTTGTGAGAGCGACGCTCTGCAAAGAATTAACTACATGATGATAACCCGCCACACAAATGTTTGCGGTGTAATCTGGACAGGACGACCAGGTCAGACTTCATCAGCATTTTTTTAGCGTTCTTGAGAAAAAGTTTCGACCCAGCAGGCGCGATCCGCTTGCCTGACAAACACTTTTTTTTTACCGAAAACAGGAATAATCATGTAGCATGTCCTTTATAGAACGTCGCTCCGTCACATCCTGTCTGAAAGAAACTCGTTCCCTTGCCAAAACTCCAGCCTCCGCCACAGTCATACTCAGGCACTCTTGGATATCTTGGTGCCATCGTCTTCTTGGTCTACCCCTTCCTCTTTTGCCTGGCACCATACCTTCCATCACTGTTCTCTCAAGACCGTTGTATCTCTTGATGTGACCAAAGTATTTGCATTTTCTAGCCAAAATGGAATTGATAAACCAGTTCTCCTCTATTCTCAACTCTTGCCGAATGTCTATTTTTGTCTTTTTCTCTGTCCAGGGTATTCTGAGGATCTTTCTGTAACATCTTGGCTCGAAGGATTCGATTTTTTGTCTAGAAGTTTTGGTAATCCTCCAGGATTCGCAGCCACAGGAAAAACACAGTTTCTCAAGACTTTCACTTTTATCATTTTGTTGGTGCTCTGCCATAATTT
Organism: Ariolimax columbianus; assembly: GCA_036924085.1. NCBI lineage: Eukaryota > Metazoa > Mollusca > Gastropoda > Stylommatophora > Arionidae > Ariolimax > Ariolimax columbianus. The sequence goes on from JAVGWX010000024.1 coordinate 9,652,553, forward strand.
CTTCAGGCTGTTCAGTCTCTGCATTGCCATGGCTAGTCTTCTTCTGATTTATTTCGAGCAGTCGCCATTTTTGTCAACTCTGGAGCCCAGATATTCAAAATGTGTGACCTGAACTCGTACATGTTAAAATAACGTAACAAACCCTGTGTTTATACAGAATATCATCCGCGGAATACTCGATCGATTCTGGTGATAAGTCAACTTCAGACGATAATAAACTCTCATTACTTTATTCGTTCAACTAATGCACACATTTCATTCGGTTTTTTGGCAGGAATAACTCGGGTGAAGAAAAATAATATAAATAATCGCTACTTAAAATTAATTGCAAATTATACCCCATCGGCAAAAAAATGTAATATTTTTCGACTTGAGGTTTTCTGCATGCGGCTCTCGGGCTGCATGTGGCCCTGTTAGGCCGTATCGCGCGGTCCGCTGAAAGAATTGTATTGCGAGTTTGAAAATTATATACGAGGGCGATTTGAAAAGTATTACCTCCAATGCCGTAACTATGACAACAGTGCACAGAGCAACGTGACACCTATGTGAAAATAATCTCTAATGAAGTGACTGTAGGGGCATGTAGTGGCAGAAGCCTGGAACATGACCTATACGCACAGTAAAATGGCGTCCTATATGGAAATATGGTTGAAGAAACGTGCTGTTGATTCAATTACAGACGACGGAATGATGTGTGCCTGTCGACATGCATCGAAGAATGACTGCAGCGTCACAAACACTTTATACCGAAAACATGAATAATTATATAACATGTCCTTTATAGAACGTCGCTTCCGTCACAGTCTTTAATTAGTCCTTGAGGCTTGGTTTTCTTCCATATAATTCTTGAGACTTGGTTTTCTTTAATTAGTCCTTGAGGCTTGGTTATCTTTAATTAGTCCTTGAGGATTGGTTTTCTTCCATATAATTCCTGAGACTTGGTTTTCTTTAATTAGTCCTTGAGGCTTGGTTATCTTTAATTAGTCCTTGAGGATTGGTTTTCTTTAATTAGTTCTTGAGACTTGGTTTTCTTTACTTAGTCCTTGAGACTTGGTTTTCTTTAATTAATCCTTGAGACTTGGTTTTCTTTAATTAATCCTTGAGACTTGGTTTTCTTTAATTAATTCTTGAGACTTGGTTTTCTTTAATTAATCCTTGAGACTTGGTTTTCTGTAATTTTTTTTTTTTTTTTTTTTTGCGTTCGCCTTATTGCTCTATTCCCCAAGGCGGTGTGCGTTGCACTGTGGTTTTATTTTGCGCCTGTCGGCCCAGTGCATCCGACTTCAGCATGCATTTTATGTAAGGGTCTGCTTCCTCCTGCATTTTCTAAGGGTTTGCTTCCCTGGGGTAACGGCAGGTGCTGTGATGGGGATCGAACCCAGCACCTTCTGGTTGTGAGCCGTGCCACTTAACCACTAGGCCACGCCGTCCCAGTTTTCTTTAATTAATTCTTGAGACTTGGTTTTCTTTAATTAGTCCTTGAGACTTGGTTTTCTTTAATTAATCCTTGAGACTTGGTTTTCTTTAATTAGTCCTTGAGGCTTAGTTATCTTCCATATAATACTTGAGACTTGGTTTTCTATAATTAGTCCTTGAGGCTTGGTTTTCTTTAATTAGTCCTTGAGGCTTGGTTTTCTTTAATTAGTCCTTGAGGCTTGATTTTCTTTAATTAATCCTTGAGACTTGGTTTTCTTTAATTAATCCTTGAGGCTTGGTTTTCTTGAATTAGTCCTTGAGACTCGGTTTTCTTTAATTAATCCTTGAGGCTTGGTTTTCTTTAATTAGTCCTTGAGACTTGGTTTTCTTTAATTAGTCCTTGAGACTTGGTTTTCTTTAATTAATCCTTGAGGCTTGGTTTTCTTTAATTAATTCTTGAGACTTGGTTTTCTTTAATTAGTCCTTGAGACTTGGTTTTCTTTAATTAGTCCTTGAGACTTGGTTTTCTTTAATTAATCCTTGAGGCTTGGTTTTCTTTAATTAATTATTGATACTTGGTTTTCTTTGATTAATTCTTGAGACTTGGTTTTCTTTAATTAATCCTTGAGACTTGGTTTTCTTTAATTAAATCTTGAGACTTGGTTTTCTTTAATTAATCCTTGAGACTTGGTTTTCTTTAATAATCCTTGAGACTTGGTTTTCTTCCATATAATCCGTGAGACTTGGTTTGCTTTAATTTAGTCACCCAAAATATGTCAGTGCTTCAATCAGCGTATTCATGTAAGCAATGTTTTCTGTATATATTTATCACATGAGCAATTTTCCGTGGATATTTATTACTTGAGCAATTATCTGTGCATATTTCTTATGTGAAAATTTTTCAGGTATATATTTTTAATGTGAGCAATTTTCTGTGTGGATATTCATAATGTGAGCCGTTTTCTGTGTGAATATTTATAATGTGAGCAATTTTCTGTGTGGATATTTATTATATGAGCAATTTTCTGCCTTTCTCGCTATCCATTGTATTTTGATCACCTTACTTCTGGAAAGACGGACTTAGAGCCAAGCTAAGGAGAAGTGAAGTTTGTGGGAGAATGTACAAGTGGATCAACCACTACCTCAAACAAGGAACGGCCAGAGTCCAAGTACAAGGGCAGATGAGCAAAAAGGTGACACTCGAGCAGGGAGTACCCCAAGGGGGAGTACTGTCACCCACACTCTTCCTGGTGTATATGAACGACATTACAGAGAATATACCAAGAAGAGTCCATAACTCAATGTTTGCAGACAATCTGGATATGTGGACCTCTGAAAAGAATCTCACCATAGCAAGAAATCGGATGCAGCAGGCCCTAACATCGCTGGAAGAGTTGGCGAACTCATGGCTGGTCAAAATAAACGAGGAGAAAACCACATGCACAATATTCTCGCTTTCGATCAAACCACAAAACACCAAATTAAGCCTAAATGGCAAATTCCTGCAGCCAAATCACAACCCAAACTATCTGGGAGTCACATTTGATCGGCGCATGACATGGAAAAGTCAGATCGAGAGAAACCGAATGAGAGCCAGAGAAAGAATGGCAATCATGAGGAAACTTGCTGGCACAAGCTGGGGAGCAGACGAAAGCATACTAAAGAAACTGTACACTGGAAGAGTGAGACCAGTTCTCGAGTATGGCATTGCGGCATGGACAACAGCAGCAAAGGCGAACTTCGATAAAGTTAGCAAACTTCAAAACCAAGCCATGAGAGTTATAACAGGAGGCATGAAGTCAACGCCAATTGTAGAACTTGAAAAGATTACAAAACTGCAATCCATGACCGATAGAAGAGACTGCAGAGCCCAGCTGCAGTCAGAGAAACTCCGAAGACTGACTGACCATCCAATGCACCAGAGACTAAACAATTTGGGAAATGGGAAACTAAAGCGGAGAAACTTTGCAGAAATAGCCAAAGCAAAGATGCACGAAGATCCCATAAACGCACTAACAACACCAAAACCCATCACTACTGTACGAAAACCTACCTGGAGGCAGGATATATTTCCAGAGGTGGTAGAAAATATACCAGGTATTGGAAACAAAAACTGCCAGACTGAAAAAGAAAGGAGAGATACTACCCTAAGCTTTATATCGGAAAACTACCCAAGCATGGACTGGACCAATGCATACACCGACGGTTCTGTAACAAACACTACACAGAACGGAGGGGCAGGAGCATTCCTGAACCTACCAAATGGCAGAAAAATAACACTGTCATTCGCTACTGGTAAGTACACAAGCAATTTCAGAGCGGAGGCAGAGGCACTGAGGGCGGCAGTGGAAGAAATGGTGACACATAAAGAAAATGAAAGCCAAACAGTCCTGCTTACAGATGCTCTGGCCGTAATCACAGCGCTAAAAAGCCAGAAAAACACTGAGCTTAATGACTTAAGAGCAGTACTCTGTCAACTATGCCAGCAGTCCGCACGAAAAAGGGTAGTGGTACAGTGGGTCCCATCACACTGCAACATCCAAGGCAACGAGGAGGCAGACAGACTGGCAAAAGAAGGTGCAAGACTACCACAACCAGATACTAGTATGACATACGAAGAGTCAAAACGGCTTATTAAAGCCAGATACATGACCAAATGGGAAACCGAACATACTGGTTACACAAAAAACGATGCCTATTACCAGTTGAACAGAAGAGAGCAGGTCGTTGTCTTCAGACTTCGCACTGGCCACAATAGACTGAGGTACCGCCTATTCAACAAATTGAAGATAGGTGGAACCGACGAATGCCCGTCTGGTACCGGGAAAATGACCGCTGAGCATCTGCTGCAGAACTGCCCCACATACGAGGATCAGAGAGAGCAGATGTGGCCATCACCAGTGGCAACACTAGACAATCTCTATGGATGACCGCTGCTTTTTTCGAAAAAATAATGGTTACTGTCTGACTGCGTACGATGAAGAAGAAGAAGAAGAAGAAGAAGAAGAAGAAGAAGAAGATCACCTTACTGTAGCATTTTAGCTCCAAAGGATTCTAACCTCTTCCTCGTTGTTCATGGGGTTGTCTATGTCTCGCATCCGTAAGTTACCATTGAAAAGATGCAAATCATCGTGGTCTTAATTTTTGTCATTTATTCTGTGTTCTGCCATATTTTTTATTTTTTAGTAACCTTTGCAGTGACATGGCCATTCCTCTTCATGTCGATATGACCATGGGCACTGGAGGTGTTGTGGTTTATATTGTATAAAATATAAAGGTTAGTCCCATGGCCTTAATTGCCGTCGACGGTGAAGGTAAATCTTCATACACTCAGCCGCATCCTTCGGTCAGGTCAGGTCATCCCGTAACTGGTGAGGTCGTTGGGGCACACATGAAGACATCCTCACAATACCACGCTACCCTCTCTGTCAGTGTCCGCTGCCTGTGCCTCTTCTGATCGGAGATTCGTCCATTCTTATTTGATCTCGATATGTGACCGTACCAAGCGAGTTTCCTTCTTTTGACAGTTGCCAAGATGTCTTCAAATGGCCCTATTGCTGTTGTATATCTATCTCATATTTCCTCATTTGCACTCGATCTTTATACGTAACGTTTAAAAGTCTTCGGAAACATCTCATCTCCAAGGCCAGTATTCGTCGTTGAAGGTCAGCTGTAACTGTCCATGTCTCACAAGCATTGAAGAATATTGACAGGACCAGTGTACGCATTAATCTGATTTTCGTGCGTAGAGCTAACCGTTTATCTTCCCAGATTTTGTTAAGCCGTGCAAGCGCCGCTATTGTCTGTGCTATTCTGGCCAACACCTCATATTTTGATCCTTCATCACTGACAATCGACCCAAGATATTTAAAACGGCCAACCACTTCGATGGGCCTTCAAAACAGACCAGAACTTTGTGTTCTAGTTCTACCTGAATGGGTTATAGCGTGCTGGAATTACTATCAGTAGTTAGGGGCACTTGTGTCCTATTACTGCTAGGTGGCCCACTTGCCATGGTCCAGTCGCGTGACAGAAAATAAAATGGCGGACAACACTGTTAGTGCTTGCATGGAACAGCGTGTTGTGATGACGTGTCTTGTGAAGGAAGGCGTGAAACCTGCGGCATTTACAGAAGACTGCAATCACAATACGGTGATGAGACACTCGGCCGCAATAAGACATTTGATGGTGTAAACGTTTTAGAGAAGGCCGTACATCCGTGAGTGTTGATCCCGTCCTGCTCCTGCAAGATAACACTCGACCTCAAACGGCTCACCACACTATGTACCATCTGCAGCAACGCGGCTGGGAGGTATTGCCACATCCACCTTACAGCCCAGACCTCGCTCCAAGCGATTTCCACCTGTTTGGACCCCTAACAGAATTCCTAGGAGGTCAGCATTTCAGCACAGATGACGAAGTGAAACAGGCTGTCATGGACTGATTCAGACATACTGACAAATCTTTCTACACTGAAGCTTTTCAAACATTATTTTTTTATTAAACAATTTTTATTCCAAAAACAAAACCTCCGGTTTGACTTGAATGCCCCTTGTATGGGAGGTGGGGAGGCCAGTTCCCTTCCTTGCTGTTTTTTCTTTCCCAACTTATGGATCAGAAACCCATTTACAGCTTAGTCGACTGGAGTAGTGGTCGTACCAGGCAAAAATCACGTCCAGGATTTATTTTTCTGTCCGTCCGTGAACTCGAACCCTGACACGATGTAATCCTGGTCTTGTAATCCAGATCATTGTTGTATATTGTATACAGGATGGGGTAACAATAGCAAGCCCATACTCAACACTGCTTAGTTTCCTCTTACAACATGTCTCGGCAGGTTACAGTGTTACTATTCCGTGTCCCCCATTCGGGCCCAGTAGCAGCCGAGTATAGAACTTAATTAAACTCAATATACCGTCTTCCATTTCCTCTTTCTCAACATTTTCGCTATAAACATCACAACTGTTTTTTCTTTCCTCCTCATACAACTTTTCTTTTCCTTCCGTCTCACATCAACGACTCTAACAAAAGCAGTAATCAGCACTAGATGTCACCGTACAACTTATCTTTTTCTGGTTCAACTAGGGTCACGCTGTCACTTTACTCCTCTCGTGGAGTCGACAGACGTTTATCACTGGCGACAACCAACACGTTTTTTTTTAAAATTTTATTTATGGTTTTGTTTTCTTCAAAATTATCAATGGCCAGTGCCACCACTCTAAACGAGAAAAGGAGGGAAAAAATACTCAATGTAAATCAATTTTAAAATAAATAAAAACCGAGATAAATAGTGAAAAAAAGCCAAGATTAGATTAAACGTATTTTTTTGTAAAGCCGATTAGTTAAACAAAAATAAAAGCCCAGAAGAAAAGTAAAAAAAAATCGAAAAATAAAATGTTGAAATATGCCAAGTTGATTAGCTGAAAACATTAAAGGCAATGCATTTTTTATTCTTAAATGCTTAGATGAAAAGTTAAGTAAAGCTGAGATGGGACGTGAAAAAAAAAAAGCTAAATTGAAATGTGAAATAAAGGCCGCGCTGGAAAGGATGAAATTCAAGCTCAGTAGTTTTTAACAGCCAAAATGAAAAGTGATAAAAGGTAAGTTCAATTTTTCATTAACAGCCAAGATGAAAAATGAAAAAGGCAGATTTAAAAAGGATAAAAAGTCAAGATGAAAAGTTCAAAAAGGCAAAGTGTAAACAGCAAAAATGGACAGAGATCCTCGTTTAAAATTACAAAAATCCTCATTGAAATACGACAGAAATTGTAGTTGAAAAGTGATCAATAGTAGACGAACAGTGGCAGACATCCTGGCTGAAAAGTGACCCCCAAAATCCAAATTAAAAAGTAGGATTAATCCTTTGAAAAGTGACCCCACAATAATATCTGGAAAGTGACAGAGAAGTAGTGCGACGAGAGGCGTGTTAGGGGTGCGGGAAGGTGAGATCATTTGATTGTTAAACTGCTGTTGTTGCTTTCATACCGCATAGTTCAATTGGCTGGGTGATCTTCTGCATGGGTATTCCTGTTTCTTCTTCTTCTTCTTCTTCTTCTTACGCTGTCAGACACCGACCTTTATTTTTTTCGAAAAAAAGCAGCGTTCATCCTGAGGCTGTCGACACTGCCATAGAGCTTGTCTAGTGTTGCCACTGGTGATGGCCACATCTGCTCTCTCTGATCCTCGTATGTCGGGCAGTTTTGCAGCAAATGCTCAGCGGTCATTTTGCCGGTACCACACGGGCATTCGTCAGTGCCACCTATCTTCAATTTATTGAATAGGTGTTACCTCAGTCTATTGTGGCCAGTGCGAAGTCTGAAGACCACGACCTGCTTTCTTCTGTTCAACTGGTAATAATCATCGTTTTTTGTGTAGCCAGTATGTTCGGTTTCCCATTTGGTCATGTATCTGGCTCTAATAAGCCGTTTTGACTCTTCGTATGTCATACTAGAATCTGGTTGTGGTAGTCTTGCACCTTCTTTTGCCAGTCTGTCTGCCTCCTCGTTGCCTTGGATGTTACAGTGGGATGGAACCCACTGTACCACTACCATTTTTGGTGTGGACTGCTGTCATAGTTGACAGAGTATTGCTCTTAAATCATTAAGTTCAGTATTTTTCTGGCTTTTTAGTGCTGCGACTACGGCCAGGGCAACTGTAAGCAGGACTATATGGCGTTCATTCCTTTTACCTGTCACCATTTCTTCCACTGCCGCCCTCAGTGCCTCTGCCTCCGCTCTGAAATTGCTTGTGTACTTACCAGTAGCGAATGACAGTGTTATTTTTCTGCCATTTGGTAGGTTCAGGAATGCCCCTGCCCCCCCCCCCCCCCCCCCCGTTCTGTGTTGAGTTTGTTACAGAACCGTCGGTGTATGCATAGGTCCAGTATTCCTGTTTCAAATTATAAACAGCGGCTGTCTTATGTCTCGTGATTAGGACCTTATTCCTCAGCATGCAGACATTAAACGCCAAGATATTTTTTATTTTTTTTTACCTAGTCGCTCAGCTTCTACCGTGAGGTGTAGAGGTTTGCCAAAGAGAACGCCTCACTGCTCTATCCGCCGTCTTTTTCCTGGCCTCTTTCCAATCCATCCCTCTATCACTTAGGGACTGTCGTTTGTTGTCTTTTTAACGTACTTTTGGACGTCCTCGGGGTCTGCGTCCTTGACTTTTGATCCCCCAACACCGCTGAGGAATCCGATCTTCTTCCATTCTACAGACATGGCCAAACCACTGTAGTTGGGACTGCTCCACTTGTGTCTGTAGGGGTTGAACTTCAAGACTGCTACGTATTGTCTGGTTACGGATCTTGTCCCTTTTCGTCACCTGAACCGCCTTTCTTAGGTACCTCATTTCTGAAGTTTGTAATTGCCTTTCTTGGGCTGTAGTCATTGCCCATGACTCACATCCATATGTCAGGACAGGCACATAGGTCGAGCGATATACATCCATCTTTGTTTTCCTGCTTATTTCTCTTCTACTGAGGAAACCTCTGTTTATTGCATGGAACAGTCTACCTGCTGCTGCCCTTCGTGCAGTTAACTCCTCTTTGATTCCTCCCATGCTGTCTATTACCACTCCTAGATATTTAAAGTTGCTGACCTGCTCCAGTGCTCGTGTTCCCACGGTTATCTGATATCTCTTTTCATCTCCGGCGATTACAAGTCAAAACATAGAGAAAGCCAAGATATTTTACGAGTAAATAACTATTTACCAAGCTGAAAGCCTTCCTGAAATGTTTTTGAGTTAAATTAGCTTTTTAAATATGTTCTCAAGACAGATATTCGAGGAGAGGGGATGCGAGGGATCGTCATTGGAGGAGCGGCAATGAATAATCAAAGATATGCGGATGATACAGTTGTCATGGCAAAAGGTGAGAAAGAATTACAGGAGCTTGTGACAACAATATACAAAATTAGTCGAAAGTTTGGATTAGACATCGACATAATGAAGGACTATGAAAAGTGGCAAGAAACCAAGTAAGATAAAAATAAAAGATCAACAACTGAAACAGGTACAGAGCTTCTCCTATCTAGGTCATATAATAACGAAAGATGGCAGCTGTGAAAAGAGGAATCAGAAAGAGAATAGGTATGATCAAGAGGGTGTTCAGCAACATGCGACACATAATCCAAACAGATAAATGAGAATTGTCAGGTGTTTGTATACTCGTCACTACTTTATGGCACAGAAACATGGACAATGAATAACAAGTTGGAAAAGAGTATTGAAGGCTTCGAAATGTGGGTATATAGAAGATTGGGTCGTATTTCTTGGAAAGAGAAAACAAATTTGGAGGTATTGGAAAAGTTGGGGATGAAAAGAGAATTAATGACCGAAATCAGAGTTAGACAGTTACGTTATTTTGGTCATATAACAAGACATACCTCCTTGTTGAAGGCCATACTGGAGGGTAGGGTGGAAGGCAGTCGTTCAAGAGGCAGACAAAGTTTTAAGTGGGTGGATAACATCAGGAGATGGACTGGAAAAAGTCTCTCAGATTGCACAATTACGGCAAGAGATAAAGTACGCTGGAGATCCATTGCAGCCGACCTTCGATGCGGAGATGGCACGAGCTGAACTGACCAGCCAACCTTCGATGCAGAGAGTGCACTTGAACTGAACTGTTAACCTTATTTCTATATCTCCCCCCCCCCCCCCCCCAAAGGCGGTGTACGTTGCACTATGATTTTATTTTGCGGCTGTCGGCCTAGTGCATCCGACTTCGGCATGCATTTTTATGTAATGTTCTGCTTCCTCCTGCATTTTCTAAGGGGTTGCTTCCCCGGGGTAACGGCCGGTGCTGTGATTGGGGAACGAACCCAGTCCCTTCGGACCGGGAGCCGTGTCATTTCACCAATAGACCACGCCGTCCCTGGGTTTTTAAAATTTAATTTTCGCAATAAGAACACAATGGCTTTCCGAGGCTTTGAACGCCAGTCCTCGAGGTCAGAAGACCCGACACCACATCCGCTCAGCCAGTCTCCCCCCGTGTCGTACCGATCCTGAAACGAGTACACTGGGGATCCATTGCAGCCGACGTCCGATGGGAAGATGGCAGTTGGACTGAACTGAATTGAAATTAGCTCCGAAAAAAAGGCAATGACTTCAAAAATAAAGAAGGCAAAATCCGAAGATTTAAGTGAATAAGCCAGATCTGGGTTAGCCAAGAAGTGGTAATACGGACACTGACTACTGCGCTCTATCGATTGTACACTTAACAACAAATCTCACGCCAACAGTCTTAGAACCAGGTGTAGCACATGTCACGCAAAAGGTACACCAATTAATATCAAAGCTATCTTTAACTCTCGTTCTGAAATCATATATATCGCAAGGCACAGTGTCTATGCGTGTGTGCCCCAGGTCTCAATTTATAACCTCTTTGAGGTCAAGTGTGATGTCTGAAAGGCCGTATGAAGTCAAGTTAATGGCCCTAGGACCACGTGAAATCAGGGTGGGTGTCCAAAGATCGCATTAAGTCATGTTAATGGAAAAAGGGCCGTTCAGTGATGTCCAAAGAGAAGTCGCTTGTGGCTACACGCAAACAATCTTGCAGATGTGAATCATGATCGTACTTTGTTCTTATGTATTTGGCTTGGCTTGGCTTGGCTTCGTTCGTTCTCAATCTCCCGCTACCTAACCCCGAAAGGGCTTAAGTAGCAGAATGTAGTCTAGAGAACGGAATGCGTTGTGTCGTAGTTTACAGCTTGACTGCGATATATGCACCTTTCGGTCCAACACATCCGACTTCAGCAAGCATTTTTTTAGTACCGGGTTAGCATTCCCTCTTCGATCCCTTCTCCTTAGCCAGTCTGTCCTGCAGGATCCTGTTATCCAGGATCACCGCGTGTAGGTGTAGAAGGGTCGTGGCAGCTTTGGTCCGCTGGCCCTGACACTAGCAGTCAGCTATGAGTCGCTGATCATTGCAGCTCATGCGCTGCTCAGCATCTTGATCCCTTTAAGTATTTCGTAAGTGAAAGCTTTTTGGCATAGGTAAGTCGTCCCAAACATAGCCAGACATTCGAGAGAAACACTCCGCAGTATTTAAAATCCTTTTGTATATTCTGCTCCCCCATAGGTTATGGATTTCTCCATTTCAAACAAATATTTTAACCCTATCGAGGACTGGAGATTTATCAATTGAAGTACCCATGATGCAACACAGCGCTGACCCTGACCTGCATCCGGGAAACCCCCGAATCAAGTCAGCATTGCGAAATATTTCAGAACATTGAGCGGTAAATGCGTTTACTCGAGAAAACTGCCAACTTAACAACTTTCAGGTCGCCTAAAATATAATGGATGGATATCAATATTATTTCTTTGGGTTTTGCAAAACAAAGTTTGAATTGGAAAACGTTCCTTACTAGCGCTGGTGCTCACGAGCACTTTTTTACTTTCATGACGCGAGCACCAAATATCATTAAAAGAGCGCCGTGTTGCTCGCGAGCACCGGGCTGAGAACGCCTGCAGTAGTGCATACCATTCTAAAATACGGATCAACGGATTTGAATTTCCCCAGACGATAATGCTAGGTTTCGCACATTGACCTTCCCAAAGGCTTTTAACATTTCCAGTGATCTGTGCACAATTTGGTCTGACTTGGGTAAACCATAATTTGGTGGTAGTAATTATGGATGTGGAGAGATAGTTTGTGGTAATTTGTGTCTGGAAATAGTGCCTATTTGAGTTATATATGCGTATAATGCATGTGGATGTGCTACTGCTGGATTATTTGTATTTATTTGTTTTGTACATTTTATTGTTATTTTGCTATTTTTCTCTCCCGTGTTTTTTTCTGAAAAGACAGCGGTGTCGTTGTTGCTATGGTCTTAGCCAGATGGAGTACAGCCTGATTCCAGAGCTGACTCCTGGAAATGGAATACAGTCGTGGTCAGATGTATTTGGCTGACCCGTGGAGTCGCTGAGAGTCGGCGACTGCTGTCAGCTCCTTCACTTCTGTTTATTGCGTCGAGAATTTTCTTACAGTTTTATGGGATGACTTCTCGAGACTTGGGGTTAGGGGATGGGGCCTCTTGTCTTGGGGTTAGGGGATGGGGCCACTAGTCTTGGGGTTAGGTGATGGCTCCCCGAGTCTTGGGGTTAGGTGATGGCTCCCCGAGTCTTGGGGTTAGGGGATGACTCTCCGAGTTGTGAGGTTAGGGGATGACTCTCCGAGTTGTGAGGTTAGGGGATGACTCCCAGAGCTGTGAGGTTAGGGGATGCGTCCCAGAGTTGTGAGGTTAGGGGATGACTCCCAGAGTTGTGAGGTTAGGGGATGACTCCCAGAGTTGTGAGGTTAGGGGATGACTCCCAGAGTTGTGAGGCTAGGTGAAAGATCTCAGAGTCTTGTGGTTAGGAAATTCCGCCCCTCTCCCCCCCCCCCTCCCCCCCCCCCGCCTACCAAGTCTTGGGGTTATGGTATGTCCACACTAGCCGTGGTGTTCTTCTCAATGGAGGACATGGACATAATATGCGCACTACACAGTCATGTTTGTAGTGAAAGACAACTGAAGAGAGTTGTAGATGGGGCTATAAACTCTCCGTGGGCAACACATTTTTACACTTTTGTCGGCCTCTTTCTCTTTTTCTTCTGTTTCTTTTTGTTCTTCTTCTTCTTCATCTTCTTCTGCGTCTTCTTCTTCTGATGCTGTTTCTTCTACTTCTTCTTCTTCTTATACTCTTTCCTCTTCTTGTTCTACATGATCTTCTTTTTCTTCCCTTCTTCTTCTCCTTCTTCTTCTTCTTCTTCTCCTTCTTCTTCTTCTTCTTCTTCTTCTTTTTCTTCCCTTCTTCTTCTCCTTCTTCTTCTTCTTCTTCTTCTTCTTCTTCTTCTTCTTCTTCTTTTTCTTCCCTTCTTCTTCTTCTTCTTCTCCTTCTTCTTCTTCTTCTTCTTCTTCTTCTTCTTCTTCTCCTTCTTCTTCTTCTTCTTCTTCTTCTTCTTCTACTTCTTCTTCTTCATCTTCGACGTTCCTAAAAGGACGTTTGTGACACCCCGTAATTTACAGCGAGGCTGCGATATCGGAACCTTTTGCCTCGACATATCCTATTTGATCGCCGAGTTTTTTTGGGACTGGGTTTGCCTTCCATCTTCAGCCCAAAATCTCTTTCCCAGGCTGCATAGTTGCAGCCTGTTTCCAGGGCAACCTCTTGGAGTATGAATAACGTGTTGGTCATCTCTAGTTTTCTGACCCCGAAGCAAGCCGCTAGCTATGAATCACTGGTTGCTGTCAGCTCATTCACTGCTGCATTTTGACCCAACCAATAAGACGCTGTCAGCTCATTCACTGCTGCATCTTGACCCAACTAACGAGACGCTGTCAGCTCATTCACTGCTGCATCTTGGTCCCACCAATGAGAAGCTGTCAACTCATTCACTGCTGCATCTTGGTCCAACCAATGAGACGCTGTCAGCTCATACACTGCTGCATCTTGACCCAACCAATGAGAAGCTGTCAGCTCATTCACTGCTGCATCTTGGTCCCACCAATGAGACGCTGTCCGCTTATTCACTGCTGCATCTTCGATCCCACGGATTCATCAAGAGGACACACATTAGTTATTTTTGTAATAGATAACTTATATTACCGATTCCCAAAAGAACAGTAAAGAATAGTAATACTGTAACCTGCCAGGCATTCGTAAGAGGATGATTAAGCATGGACTGCTACCAATACTGTAGGAACTTCAACTCCAACTACGTAGAAGCAAAAGCCATAATAATGGACAATACAAGGTGAAGTAGCAGGAAGGACACACCAAACACCCCCACAGGTGACGGGGATACTACCAACTGTCAAGAAAAGGCCAGGCCATCATGCCATGTCTCCGAACTGGCCACAACAGAATGAGAGACCACATGAACACCTAATTCAAGATTGGTACCACCAGCCTGTGTTACTGGGGCCTGGTAGACATGACAGCAGCACATGTACTGCCCCCAGGACACAGATCGCAGGAGAAGGATGGGGCTCACGCCGACTCCCCTCGAGGAGAAACTGTACAGCGGTAAATAGCCCTGAAAAAAAAACAGCAGAATTATTAGAGAATCCAGAGCCTCAGTCTAAATGAGCAATGATCGAAGAAGAAGAAGAAGAAAAGGAGGAGGAAGAGGAGGAGGAAGAAGAGAAGGAGGAGGGAGGGACGAAAGGGAGAAAGAAGGAAGAAGAGTGTGTTGAAGGAATCCTGCTACCTGGCTTTCACAGCCTCATGAAACTACCTTCTGATTAGCCGCCAGACTAATAAAAGTTTCAGGTCGTGCGGTTTTCAAGGACAAACATACGCCACCAACGATTTATACTAGGCGTGTTCAAATGAAACCAGACCTAACTGCACACATTATCTACAAACAGACAATGTCTACAAACAGAAAATGTCTACAAACAGACAATGTCTACAAACAGAAATATATCTGATCTTAAATACGAGACGTGTTCAAATGAAACCGGACCAAACAGGTGAACATACGTACGATACGCATGATGACGTCACTTCTGATGTAAACAGTACATACCAACCGTCAAGATTGCGAAATTTAATTATCCTTTGACTCATAGTTTCCTTAGCAGACCGTTGAACATATGGCGGGTGTGATACTGTATCCGTCCAGAGTTGATAAGCGAGCGCTGATTCGGTTTCTAACAGCTGAAGGATGTCGACCAGTTGACATTCATCGCAGAATGTAGGCTGAGTGTGGGGACAAAAGTGTGTCGAAGACAACAGTGAAAAACTGGACAACGATGTTTAAAGGACGTGAGTTAGCGAAAGATCTTCCGAGACCAGATCACGCGCATACTGTTGCATCAGAAGATGTCATCTCCAAAATTGATGCAGCAATTCGGCTGGACCGTCGCCGGAACTTACGTTCGTCACAGATTTGTCACCATACACTGGCTGCATTCCGCGATGAATGTCAACTGGTCGACATCCTTCAGCTGTTAGAAACCGAATCACCGCACACTGATCAACTCTGGACGGATTCCGCATCACACCCGCCATATTTTTAACGGTCTGCTGGGGAAACTCTGAGTCAGAAGATAATGAAATATTACAAACTTGACGGTTGGTATATGCTGTTTACACCTAAGTGACATCATCATACATTGTACATATGTTCAATTCGAGCAGT
Source organism: Ariolimax columbianus (assembly GCA_036924085.1). NCBI lineage: Eukaryota > Metazoa > Mollusca > Gastropoda > Stylommatophora > Arionidae > Ariolimax > Ariolimax columbianus. Next base: position 9,668,097 of record JAVGWX010000024.1, read on the forward strand.
TAAGTCCGGTTTTATTTTAACACGTCTCGAATATGTGGAAGCGACCCAAGCTCCGCCATCATTTCATGCAAGTGGTATCGAATCGTTAAATAGATCATTAAATAACCGATTTCATTAATTCATTGTACACGTCAAACCAGTTTTAACATACCATAAACCTAACATAATTTATAACTGGTAGTGCAGTATCGATTCGCTCGATAGCAGCTTCTATCGCTTCATCTGTGCTGATTGCGTTTCTATGGTGACATCTATAACCATGCCGGTGGCTTTAATACCTAATTTCATGTTAATTATTTCTGCGTATCACATGAGGCAAATTTTCCTGGATAAGTCTCAAGGCTTTTATTGCTAGTGTCCATGCTAAATTTGGCTTCGCGTTTAATTTGTGATGTAGGGTGCAGCGACCCTAGGACTGGTCCATGTCTTGTCTCTATCTGGTCCTCTTTCTTCTTCTTCTTCATTCATCCTCAGATTAAGGTTCCGCTTTCTCTTACAAAGGACACCATTGTTCGTAAGGCTGTTTTATCTGCATACATCTTTTGTCTCATATCTGTCTCACGAGGCCAGTATTGTTCTCTCTTTTCCTGTGTGAGCGTGCAGCTTTGTAGGATGTGTTCTACGGTCATGGTATGCTCCCCACATGGGCACCTGTCATCTGTCCCAATCCTCATTTTGTTGTAAAGATGACCCTTGAGTCTGTTATGCCCAGTTCTCAGTCTGAAGATGATGACTTGCTCTTCTCTAGTTAAGTTATAGTAGCTGTCTTCTTTTCGGAAGTCGGGGTGTTGATCAGCCCATTTTACCCTGAAGTTGGCTTTAATTATGGTCTTGGCCTCATTATATGTGATACTCAGGTCTGTTTGTGGGGATGCTCCTCCACACTTTGCTAGTTTGTCTGCAGCTTCATTGCCTTCAATATATCAGTGGGATGTGATCCACTGTATGAACAACCTTGGGTGTTCTGCTGAAAGCTATGTCAGGGAGAACATACATTTCTCGAGATCTTCATCTTTGTGTTGTTTTAGCGCTGTTAATACTGACGCGGCATCAGTCAGGAATACTATGTTTTCTTGGTGGATATCTTTATCTTGGATTACAAGCTCAACTGTGGCCTTTAGTGCCTCTGCACGGAAGTTATTGGAATATGTTCCCGTAGTTAATACTCAAGTTTTTTCTTCTCCCTTCCTTAGTCTGTAATAAACCCCTCCACCTCCATTGGATGTGGCTTTGTTAGATGAGCCATCTGTATATACATGTATCCATGTTTCTGATGGGTATACTCTCTTAAGATATTCTTTTGTGATAAATGCTCCTCTATCAAGGATAAGGTCAACACTGACATCACTCCGTTGCAGAAGCCTGCGGCAAAGCAGTTTGGGTGTTTTGGAACGGGAGGTAAAAGTCAAGTGAAGATCAAGTTTTAACGCCAATGTGGCATATTGGGGATATCGTGTTCAAATACAAAATCAATCAAAGCCTGTCGCTCCTCACGGAGCATAGGCCATTGACAATATTCCCCCAGCATACACAGTCTGGGGCTGCTCTTTCTGTCTTTCTTCAGGCGTAATTTTAGTGCCTTCGCACATATTCGTCTCCATGTTTATTTTGTTATCTACCTTTCTGTCTGGGACGATGAGGCTAACGTCTGGTCAGAGGCAAAACACACTGATCAGACAATGTTAGACAGGGTCAGGAGAAATATACTGGCCAAGACCCTCACCTGACGGGACGATGAGGCTAACGTCTGGTCAGGCAAAACACACTGATCAGAGAATGTTAGACAGGGTCAGGAGAAATATACTGGCCAAGACCCCCACTTGACGGGACGATGAGGCTAATGTCTGGTCAGGCAAAACACACTGATCAGAGAATGTTAGCCAGGGTCTGGAGAAATATACTGGCCAATACCTTCACCTAACGGGACGATGAGGCTAACGTCTGGTCAGGCAAAACACACTGGTCAGAGAATGTAAGCCAGGGTCTGGAGAAATATACTGGTTAAGACCCTCACTTGACGGGACGATGAGGCTAATGTTTGGTCAGGAAAAACACACTGATCAGAGAATGTTAGCCAGGGTCTTGAGAAATATACTGGCCAAGATCCTCACCTGACCTCCTCGCTTGTCGTCCTGGAAACGGGCTGTTGTCGAGGACAACAGTCTGGCTAACAAGGCGAGGTTCAACGTGATCTCCGTAGTAGTGAGCGACACGGAGATGAAGCCAAGCATAGCACAACCGCCTGGAGGACCCCGGTCCACCTTCATCAACACACTCGGAGTGTGAAGAAAGCTACTGCAATCCGTCACCTAACGCCTTTTTCAGGGCGCGCATAAGAGTAACCTACTCATTGTGGGCATTCGAAACAACAACAACCTTTCTTTCTCGTACCTTGAGGATTCCAAGCAAGAGCTTGTCTGGCTATGTTGGACTGTGCCTTCCGTAGCGTATGTCCTATCCAGCCCCCATTTTCTTCGCTTAACTTGCTGTTCCAGTGGCTGTTTTTGGTATTTTCCCACAAGTTCTCATTCCTCACCATCCCCTACCACTTTATGCCCATCATCCTTCCTAGCCATCTGTTAACGAAGGACTGGAATCTTTCTTCTTTCTTGTATGACCTTCGTCGTTCTCCATGTCGCCTCTGCATACAGCAGCCCCGACGTGACACTGGCGTTAAATATTCTAACTTTGGTGTGAATTGTGATTTCCTGGGATCACCATTTGTTGTTTAGTGCCAAAAATGCCACTCTTTCCTTCCTAGTTCTGGACCTTATATCTGTACCTCCTGATGCTGCCCAAATAGCTTGGCTTGGCTTGGCTTCGTTCGTTCTCAATCTCCCACTACCAAACCCTGAAAGGGCTTAAGTAGCAGAATGTAGTCCAGAGAACGGAATGCGTTGTGTCGTAGTTTACAGCTTGACTGTAATATTTGCACCTTTCAGTCCAATACATCCGACTTCAGCAAGCATTTTTTAAGAATCAGGTTAGCATTCCCTCTTCGATCCCTTCTCCTTAGCCAGTCTGCCCTGCTGCAGCCTGTTATCCAGGATCACCGCGTGGAGGTGTAGAAGGGTCTTGGCAGCTCTGGTTCACTGGCTCTGACGCTTGCAGTCAGCTATGGGTCGCTGATCGCTGCAGCTCATGCGCTGCTCACCATCTTGATCCAACTCAGCATCTTGATCCCACTCAGCATCTTGATCCCACTCAGCATCTCTACCCCACTCAGCATCTTGACCCCACTCAGCATATTGATCCCACTCAGCATCTTGATCCCACTCAGCATCTTGATCCCACTCAGCATCTTGTTCCCGTGCTGTCTGAATAAGTAAAGGTATCCACTTCTTCCTACGGCTTTCCCTCCAGCATGATTGGTACTTTGCTGATAGTGTTGAGTTTAATGGATTTGGTGTTCGGCTCAAACTATCTTGATGGCACACTACGGTATTGGTGGTTATCTTGTTAATCGCATACCCCATCGACGCCTTCCTAAGCAGTTGCTCTACGATGAGCTCAGGATGGACAATCGCTTGTTTGGGAAAGGGGGGGGGGGGGGGGGGGCTTATGAAAGTTTCTGTTTCTAAGAATCGACGTTACTGCACTCCGGGCATACCCATAGGTGCTCAGTCTCTCTCATCAAATGGCGTAAGGTATGGATACTGATGGTCCCTGTAGATCGCTGGTTGTACACTCTCCTGCGCCGTCCTCTCATGCGCCCCACTCCGCTCGAACCTCGTTTAATGTTGAAACTTTGCAGTCTGTGGATTTCTGCTTCGTCTATTGCGGTGTGCTCATCCAGCAGACGGTCATTGATTGATTTCAAAATGTCACTTCTATCCGTCACTAATGTGCCTATGTTGGGAGCTTGTGAAGCCAAGATGTCTGCTCTTTCATTGCCCTGAACCTAGGCATGAGCAGGACAGTAGATCCAGGTCAACGCCTGGAGGTTTGAGGCCACAACAGCAGCTATCCACTCGTACCTAAGCCATCCCTTCTGTACTTTTTGAAGTACGGATTGCGCATCTGTCGCGATGACTACCTTTGTTATAGAAGTCTCAGATATCCATTTCAGTGCTGATGTCTCTACTTCCGTCTCCATTCTCATACTGGAGGTTGTTGACATGTATGCCCTACTGCGTTCAGCAATGACCTTTCCTCTCGCTTTAACCGAGAAACCCCAGCCTGATGTCCCACTGCGCACGAAAGTACTTCTGAAAGTACAATTTCATTCATTTATTGTTCCTCAATCAGCTTCCTCAATGATGTCGCTTGCTGAAAGCAGCATGTTCTGAACCGCTCATTCTGGTGCACTGCCAGCACACACTGTACTTGCATGGGCGTTTAGAACCACGGATAGATATAAGTATTTCTGTCTAACAAAATAAATGTCACATAGCGGAAATTGCTGTCATGGATGAAGTACATCCCCGATATGCCTAAGTATATCAATCTAACAAAAGAAATGTCACATAGCAGAAACTGCTGTCTGAGATGAAGTTAACCCCGGATAGCCCTAAATATATGTATCTAAAAAAAAGTCACATACCAGAAACTGCCGTCAAGGATGAAGTATTAGTGACTTTATTGTACCGAGCAATAGCTTGTGTAAGATAGAGCGACCAGTTCCATTCTGTGATGCCTTCTTTCCTTAATCGTAGGTCAGGTATCCAATTACAAATGACACCCTTCATAATCCCTATACGGCTAGGTCGATGAAAAGTAAGAAAGTCCCCCCCCCCCCCCCCCCCCCCCCATAAAACTACAGTTTTAGAACCTCTGGATGGATCATAGAATTGTCCTGTTATTTAAATCATCATCGAGGTGCTCTGCGGAGCAACATAAGACACAGACGACCCGATGTTCGATCCAAACCTTCTGGAAACATGCAAAATGGATGATGTGTTGATGATGGATAACCAGACAATCCACAGAGTTGAACATTGCGAATATTATCTCTGACGTGGTGCCCAGGACAAGGGAAGTCAGTTTTTCTTGTCTTGTCTTATCCACTTGTGCCGTTAGCCGTCGTGGGGAGCCGTAGTTCTCTGTCCAGGGCCAGACGCGTCGCAGAAGTAGTCTTGATCCCATGACGATTTATAATATCTGCACCATTTCCTTTCCATCTAGTTCTCGGTCTGTCGCCGTTCTCAAAACGTCATCCCGATGCGTTATAGGCGCACAGGGGTAGTTGGCCAGGTTGCATTCTCATTAGGTAGTCGAACTACTTGATCATCGTCTCATAAATATATTCAATGCAGGGTATCACTTCAACGTTTTTTTCACAACACTTAATTGCGCGTTCTGTCTCTCCTAGTTACGTTAATTGTTCTCCGGAGACATCTCTTCTCATATGTCGTGATCTTTCTCTCTGACGTTTTTCTTAAAGTCCATGTTTGGCACTGATAGCAGAGAATTGGCATGAATATACTGTTGATCAGCAGTCTTCTTCTCCTTTTCCTTCTTCATTTTCTTCTTCTTCATAAGCTGTCATACGTCGACTTAAATTTGTTCAAAGAAAGCAGCGGTCATAGAGCTTGTCTAGTGTTGCCACTGGTGATGGCCACATGTGCTTTCTCTGGTCCACGTATGTCGAGCAATTTTGCAGCAGATGTTCAGGGGTCATTTTATGTCAATAGCACCTATCTTCAGTCTATTTAGTTGATGGTACCTGAAACTGTTGGGGTCTATTCTAAGTCTGAAGACCACCGCCTGCTCTATCTCCTACACCTCAGTCTGTTGTGACTTGTGTAGAGTCTGAAGACCACCGCCTGCTCTATCTCCTATACCTCAGTCTGTTGTGACTTGTGTAGAGTCTGAAGACCACCGCCTGCTCTATCTCCTATACCTCAGTCTGTTGTGACTTGTGTAGAGTCTGAAGACCACCGCCTGCTCTATCTCCTATACCTCAGTCTGTTGTGACTTGTGTAGAGTCTGAAGACCACCGCCTGCTCTATCTCCTATACCTCAGTCTGTTGTGACTTGTGTAGAGTCTGAAGACCACCGCCTGCTCTATCTCCTACACCTCAGTCTGTTGTGACTTGTGTAGAGTCTGAAGACCACCGCCTGCTCTATCTCCTACACCTCAGTCTGTTGTAACTTGTGTAGAGTCTGAAGACCACCGCCTGCTCTATCTCCTACACCTCAGTCTGTTGTGACTTGTGTAGAGTCTGAAGACCACCGCCTGCTCTATCTCCTACACCTCAGTCTGTTGTGACTTGTGTAGAGTCTGAAGACCACCGCCTGCTCTCTTCTGTTCAACTGGTAATAAGCATAATTTCTTGTGCAGCCAGTATGATCTGTTTCCTCATTTGTCCATATATCTGGCCCTAATAAACCTTTTAGACTCTTCGTAGGTCAGGAGTAAGTAAGTTCAGTTCAGTTCAAGTGCCATCTCCGCATCGAAGGTCAGCTGCAATGGATCTCCAGTGTACTCAATTTCTTGCCGTAATTGTGCAATCTGAGAGGCTTTTTCCAGTCCATCTCCTGATGTTATCCACCCACTTAAAACGGTGTCTGCCTCTTGAACGACTGCCATCCACCCTACCCTCCAGTATGGTCTTCAACAAGGAGGTATGTCTTGTTACATGACCAAAATAACGTAACTGTCTAACCCTGATTTTGGTCATTAATTCTCTTTTCACCCCAACTTTTCCAATACCTCCAAATCTATTTTCTTCTCTTTCTAAGAAATACTACCCAATCTTCTATATACCCACATTTTGAAGGCGTTAATACTCTTTTCCATCGTGTCCATGTTTCTGCGCCATAAAGTAGTGACAAGTATACATAACACCTGACAATTCTCATTTTCAAATTCTGATTGATCTGTTTGGATGTCAGTATGTGTCGCATGTTGCTGAATACCATCTTGGCCAAACCTATTCTCTTTCTAATTTCTTTTTCACACCTGCCATCTTCCGTTATTTTATGACCTAGATAGGAGAAACTCTGTACCTGTCCCAGTAGTTCATCTTTTATTTGTATCTGCATAAATAGATTTTTGCAACTTATCCTAACTACCGTAGTCTCTGTTTTCTTTATGTTGATATCTAATCCAAATTCTTCACTTATTTTGAATATTGTTGTCACAGTCTCCTGTAATTCTTGCTCACTTTATGTCATTAAAACTGTGTCATCCGCATTTCTAAGTGACAAGACCTGACATCCCCTTTATCTATTTGAATATTTGTTCTGTGTAGATATTAAAAAGGCAAAGGGATAGTACACATCCCTGTCTCACTCATCTTTTTACATCTATACTTGGAGAGCATAGCTTTCCTGAATTACTGTAGCCGTTCCAAAACATTAGTACAAGGAGAAGGGTCATTCGTCCAGACTTCAGGAGTGTACTGTAAGCCATCTCAAGCCCAAAACAAGATAGACTCTCAAATGAGGGTCATTCTTACAGACTTCAGGAGTGTACTGTAAGCCATCTCAAGCCCAAAACAAGATAGACTCTCAAATGAGGGTCATTCGTCCAGACTTCAGGAGTGTACTGTAAGCCTTCTCAAGCCCAAAACAAGATAGACTCTCAAATGAGGGTCATTCTTACAGACTTCAGGAGTGTACTGTAAGCCATCTCAAGCCCAAAACAAGATAGACTCTCAAATGAGGGTCATTCGTCCAGACTTCAGGAGTGTACTCCAAGCCATCTCAAGCCCAAAACAAGATAGACTCTCAAATGAGGGTCATTCTTACAGACTTCAGGAGTGTACTGTAAGCCATCTCAAGCCCAAAACAAGATAGACTCTCAAATGAGGGTCATTCTTACAGACTTCAGGAGTGTACTGTAAGCCATCTCAAGCCCAAAACAAGATAGACTCTCAAATGAGGGTCATTCTTACAGACTTCAGGAGTGTACTGTAAGCCATCTCAAGCCCAAAACAAGATAGACTCTCAAATGAGGGTCATTCGTCCAGACTTCAGGAGTGTACTGTAAGCCATCTCAAGCCCAAAACAAGATAGACTCTCAAATGAGGGTCATTCGTCCAGACTTCAGGAGTGTACTGTAAGCCATCTCAAGCCCAAAACAAGATAGACTCTCAAATGAGGGTCATTCGTCCAGACTTCAGGAGTGTACTGTAAGCCATCTCAAGCCCAAAACAAGATAGACTCTCAAATGAGGGTCATTCTTACAGACTTCAGGAGTGTACTACAAGCCATCTCAAGCCCAAAACAAGATAGACTCTCAAATGAGGGTCATTCTTACAGACTTCAGGAGTGTACTGTAAGCCATCTCAAGCCCAAAACAAGATAGACTCTCAAATGAGGGTCATTCGTACAGACTTCAGGAGTGTACTGTAAGCCATCTCAAGCCCAAAACAAGATAGACTCTCAAATGAGGGTCATTCTTACAGACTTCAGGAGTGTACTGTAAGCCATCTCAAGCCCAAAACAAGATAGACTCTCAAATGAGGGTCATTCTTACAGACTTCAGGAGTGTACTCCAAGCCATCTCAAGCCCAAAACAAGATAGACTCGCAAATGAGGGTCATTCTTACAGACTTCAGGAGTGTACTGTAAGCCATCTCAAGCCCAAAACAAGATAGACTCGCAAATGAGGGTCATTCTTACAGACTTCAGGAGTGTACTGTAAGCCATCTCAAGCCCAAAACAAGATAGACTCTCAAATGAGGGTCATTCGTCCAGACTTCAGGAGTGTACTGTAAGCCATCTCAAGCCCAAAACAAGATAGACTCTCAAATGAGGGTCATTCGTCCAGACTTCAGGAGTGTACTGTAAGCCATCTCAAGCCCAAAACAAGATAGACTCTCAAATGAGGGTCATTCTTACAGACTTCAGGAGTGTACTGTAAGCCATCTCAAGCCCAAAACAAGATAGACTCTCAAATGAGGGTCATTCTTACAGACTTCAGGAGTGTACTGTAAGCCATCTCAAGCCCAAAACAAGATAGACTCTCAAATGAGGGTCATTCGTCCAGACTTCAGGAGTGTACTGTAAGCCATCTCAAGCCCAAAACAAGATAGACTCTCAAATGAGGGTCATTCGTCCAGACTTCAGGAGTGTACTGTAAGCCATCTCAAGCCCAAAACAAGATAGACTCTCAAATGAGGGTCATTCGTCCAGACTTCAGGAGTGTACTGTAAGCCATCTCAAGCCCAAAACAAGATAGACTCTCAAATGAGGGTCATTCTTACAGACTTCAGGAGTGTACTGTAAGCCATCTCAAGCCCAAAACAAGATAGACTCTCAAATGAGGGTCATTCGTCCAGACTTCAGGAGTGTACTGTAAGCCTTCTCAAGCCCAAAACAAGATAGACTCTCAAATGAGGGTCATTCTTACAGACTTCAGGAGTGTACTGTAAGCCATCTCAAGCCCAAAACAAGATAGACTCTCAAATGAGGGTCATTCGTCCAGACTTCAGGAGTGTACTCCAAGCCATCTCAAGCCCAAAACAAGATAGACTCTCAAATGAGGGTCATTCGTCCAGACTTCAGGAGTGTACTGTAAGCCATCTCAAGCCCAAAACAAGATAGACTCTCAAATGAGGGTCATTCTTACAGACTTCAGGAGTGTACTACAAGCCATCTCAAGCCCAAAACAAGATAGACTCTCAAATGAGGGTCATTCTTACAGACTTCAGGAGTGTACTGTAAGCCATCTCAAGCCCAAAACAAGATAGACTCTCAAATGAGGGTCATTCGTACAGACTTCAGGAGTGTACTGTAAGCCATCTCAAGCCCAAAACAAGATAGACTCTCAAATGAGGGTCATTCTTACAGACTTCAGGAGTGTACTGTAAGCCATCTCAAGCCCAAAACAAGATAGACTCTCAAATGAGGGTCATTCTTACAGACTTCAGGAGTGTACTCCAAGCCATCTCAAGCCCAAAACAAGATAGACTCGCAAATGAGGGTCATTCTTACAGACTTCAGGAGTGTACTGTAAGCCATCTCAAGCCCAAAACAAGATAGACTCGCAAATGAGGGTCATTCTTACAGACTTCAGGAGTGTACTGTAAGCCATCTCAAGCCCAAAACAAGATAGACTCTCAAATGAGGGTCATTCGTCCAGACTTCAGGAGTGTACTGTAAGCCATCTCAAGCCCAAAACAAGATAGACTCTCAAATGAGGGTCATTCTTACAGACTGACGGAGTGTACTCCAAGCCATCTCAAGCCCAAAACAAGATAGACTCTCAAATGAGGATCATTCTTACAGACTGACGGAGTGTACTCCAAGCCATCTCAAGCCCAAAACAAGATAGACTCGCAAATGAGGGTCATTCGTACAGACTTCAGGAGTGTACTGTAAGCCATCTCAAGCCCAAAACAAGATAGACTCTCAAATGAGGGTCATTCTTACAGACTTCAGGAGTGTACTCCAAGCCATCTCAAGCCCAAAACAAGATAGACTCTCAAATTAAATAAAATACATCGGATTGATGTCCCAAAAAAAAAACAGATTTAGTCCTACAGTATTCAGTAATCACCAGTATATTCAATAATCAGCGGCCACTGACAGAGAAGGGTGGCGTGGTGTTGTGAGGATGTCTTCATGTGTGCCCCAACGACCTCACCGATTACTGGATGACCTGACCTGAGTCCTACACTGGATTCCGGCCCACTGTGGGATCCATGAAAACGAGAAAGCAGATGTGCTCGCATAAGTCGGAAGTGGCGGCACGCAGACGCCCCATCCACAGAGCTTTAAAGAAGCAAAGACACTCATCAAACGATCCACGAGGACATAATGGAGAGAACAACACAAAGAATACAAGCCAGAAAATAACAGCATAGACAAACTTGGCAGAGATGGGCAGACACAGATCTCCAGACTCAGAATGCGACATGTAAACTCAAGGCCCACCTCCACAGAACTGGTCTCAGAGACACCGCCACGTGCGATTGTAGAGCACCCAATGAAACACCAGAACATGTCCTGCAGGACACTCCCACCTATACAGACCAGAGAGGCAGTCTGGCCTGGGGGAGCGACCATGTTCGGTAAACTGGGGGGGACCTGCAAAGACCCAAAACGCGGTCTCTATCGTGAACCTAACACGGGCTAGCAGCACAGCTTCAGTTGATCGTGAACCTCACCGGGCTAGCAGCACGGCATCAGTTGATCGTGAACCTCACCGGACTAGCAGCACAGCTTCAGTTGATCGTGAACCTCACCGGGCTAGCAGCACGGTATCAGTTGATCGTGAACCTCACCGGACTAGAAGCACAGCTTCAGTTGATCGTGAACCTCACCGGGCTAGCAGCACGGTATCAGTTGATTGTGAACCTCACCGGACTAGCAACACAGCTTCAGTTGATCGTGAACCTCACCGGGCTAGCAGCACGGTATCAGTTGATTGTGAACCTCACCGGACTAGCAGCACAGCTTCAGTTGATCGTGAACCTTATCAGACTAGAAGCACATCATCAGTTGATCGTGAAACTCACCGGACTAGCAGCAGAGCATAAGTTGATCATGAACCTCACCGGACTAGAAGCACAGCATCAGATGATCATGAACCTCACCGGGACTAGCAGCACAGCATAAGTTGATCATGAACCTCACCGGACTAGAAGCACAGCATCAGATGATCATGAACCTCACCGGACTAGCAGCACAGCATAAGTTGATCATGAACCTCACCGGACTAGCAGCACAGCATCAGTTGATCGAAGAAGAAGACGAAGAACTGTAGGAGTTTAAAAATAAAACTCCATTTTTAGAACCGCTGGTTTCTGGCCGTAATCCATTCTCCCCACTTTCTTGCAGCGCTGAGGCGTGTTTTGCTTGCCTTCCAATTGAGGTCGTGTCAACGATTGATCCCCACCGTCCCCGCCTAGATACCTCCGCTAATGCGTGTCCTTGGGTACATGTCAACATTGGCTGTTGTTGTTCGTGGTGATATTTTTGCTGCCGACGGTAACGGCTGGGGTTTGCTGACAGTGTGAGAGCTATGGTCGATTGACGCGGGACTGGGGTTCTGGAGTCGCTGCTAGTTTTCTAGGGGAGGTGGTTGTAGTGAATCTTCTTGTGGCATGGGTATACTGAGGAGGTGATGATGGTGAGGAGGATGAAGATGATGGTGAGGAGGTGATGATGGTGAGGAGGATGAGGAAGCGGTGAATGATGATGAGGAGGTGGAGGATGATGATGAGGAGGCAGAGGATGATTATGAGGAAGTGGAGGATGATGATGAGGAGGCGGAGGATGATGATGATGGTGGGTGATGATGATGAGGAGGCAGAGGTTATGAGGATGCGGAGAATGATGATGAGGAGGCGGAGGATGATGATAAGGAGGCGGAGTAGGATGATAATGGTGGGGACGATGGAGAAGGCTGATGATGAGGCGGAGAACGATGATGTGGAGGTGGAGGATGATGATGGTGGGGACGATGGTGAGGAGGAGGAGGTGGTGGATGTTGAGGGGAGGCGAAGGATGATGATGAGGAGGCGGAGGATGATGATGATGGTGGGGACGATGGTGAGGAGGAGGATGATGATGATGAGGCGGCGGAGGATGATGATGAGGCGGCGGAGGACGATGATGAGAACGATGTTCATGATGAGGATGATGAGGATAATGTTGGTGACGATGGTTATGAGGAGAAGGAAGATAATGATGAAGATGATCATTAAGAGGATGATAATAATGAGGAGAATGAGGATGATCACGTTGAGAACGATGATAAGGATGACGATGATAATGAGGAGGATGATGAGGATTATGATGAAGGTGATGTGATCGTGAGGATGATGAGGAGGATACGTGAGAATAATGACTATCATGATGTGGACGATGATTATGAGGATAATGATAATGATGATGTTCGTGATGAGGACCACGATGAGAAGAAAGGACGATGGTAATGATCACAATGATGCTGATGGGGAGGACGATGATGATGACTACCATAATGATAATTACCATAATGATAATAATGACAACTGTGATGAGGAGGTTGATGATGAGGACGATTAATCGAAGAACGTTGATAACGGTACTGATGATGATGACAGCTACGATGTTGATGATAATGTTATAATCTCGGGAGTGACAAATCTGTTTAGGATCTAGGTAAAACATCTAGGAGCCATGTGTAGCACTGGATGAAAAGTTTCTCGCAGCGTTGCGCAACATTCCGAAGGGTGTGGGGGAATTGCTCATAGAGATACGAATCGTAAGTTTCAGTTTATTGTATACGTAACACTGCCCTCTGTCTGCTATTCCTTATCTGTCCTGTGTCTGCTATTCCTTATCTGTCCTGTGTCTTAGCTCAAGCGGGCTTAATTTGTTTAGGTAAAACAAAATCTAGGGGCAAGGCATAGTGCTGGGTGTCCGAGATGTTGTGAATTGCGCGAATGAATAGGATACAGATTCTGGAATGTTTGTGTTTTCCGTTTGGTTCAAGGTTTGCCTTTCTGGACTCTACTGGTGAAGGCAGGCCTCTCATCCCATCCCATTCTTGATTTTAAAATAATTATGCGCATCCAATATATTCTTGAATGCATTAATTGATCATGTATCCTCTATTTCCCGTGGCAATGTATTACAAGCAATCACCACTCTCTTGCATAAAAAATGTAAAAAATATTTCTTGGACCTTTCTTGAATTAATGTGCGGCTGTGCCCTGTTGTTCTTATAGGCAGCTGTACTTGTTAAAGTCTTATTGATAGTACATTAGTTTTACCAATCCTTTCCGTACGTGGAGAAAGGGTCATATTGAGAAGTTGGGCGTAGTTTAATTTATAGTCTCGTTCTAGGCGATCTGGCGCCCGGAAGTTGTCGTGCGATGTGTTATGGAAATGATGGGGAAATGTACGACTATTTCATCAATAGTAGCTCGGACTAACTGGTCGATCCGCTGTTTCACTGTACCAGTTGCCATCCCTGCTGGTCTCCCATGCCGCGATTCATCAATGATGTTTTATCTTCCGCTTTGAAATCGTTCTACCCATTCATACACTCTCTTCTGACTCAAAACAACTGTCTCCATACTGATCCTTCGTTCTTCGGTAGATTTCAGAAGTTTTCGCACACTCTGACCACAAAAAACGAATAACGCCTTGTTGTTCTCACACGGTGCAAGTCGATAGCAGGGCGGCCATGTTGGATAGTCACAATCCCTACATGGAGAATTGCTAAAGACCCATTTTGTGTCCTGAATTCAGATTTTCGTTCTATATACTCTTCCAGGCACTTTATAATTAAATTGCTTTTACTTAATGACTGCCACTCGTGTACCGATCAACTATGTCCTGTTTCAAGTCTTGTGAGGGATTATTTTTAAACAACTAATGTGGAGCAAGAACACGCTGGAATATTCATCACGGCATGGACGCACCTGAAGGTTTTCTTGACAGCTCGCGTTATCCATAAGCAACCGAAGCTGGAAGCCTTCGCCACTACCCTCAGCCCTGACCAGCAGTATCACCCCTACCCACTGACAGCCTGTCCAGTGGCACGGTCGCCAGTCACCACGACGGAGGAGTTACGTCGTATCTTCGTCTCCATCCATGCGACTCTGTCCAGAGAGGTCGGGTATCTGCTGGATAGTAATCAGCATGAACACTCGTCTGGAATCACCAGAAAGGTAAGAAATCTTTGCACCTGCTCATTTTCATACAATAATGTACACCTGTACAGTTCTGACTAGCTGTTCAGGTCTGCCAGTTCAGGACTACCATTTCAGGTCTCTATGTCAGGCCTGTCATTTCAGGTCTCCCATTTCAAGTCTGTCTTTTCAGGTCTGCTATTTCATGTCTATTATTTCAGGTCTGTTATTTCAGGTCTGTCATTTCAGGGCTGCTATTTGAGGTCTATCATTTCAGGTCTTTCATGTCTGTCATTTCAGTCTGCCACTTTAGGTCTTCCACTTCAGGTCTGTCATTTCAGGTTTTCCATTTCAGGTCTATCATTTCAGGTCTGTCATTTCCGGTCTGCCATTAGGGGTTGTAGTCTGTAAACTTGACTTCGAATATACGAGGGGGCTTCAAATGAGAGCCGTAATAGTGGGAAAGAAATGTGAAAAACCCTGCTTGTGTATTGTAACTTGTTAATACGGTTGCTAAGGATGTCAAGAGTGTCATGCACGTGTCACCACGGTGCATACGAACAACATGACGTCATAATTGTAGGTAACAGATGGTCGCTCAAATATTGACATGCACCAAAAAGGATCATCGTTCTAATATCCATTTTTTTTTAGCAACGAGGGGATGAAACCTTTAAAATTTCATCGGTGAATGGAGGTCCAGTACGGTGATGCATGCCTTTCATTTCAGCAAGTGTATGTGTGGAGTAGGAATTTTCAAAATTGCGTGAGTTCTGTCTTCTTCTTTGCGTTCATGATCTTTTGGTCATGCTATATCTGCAGGCCAGTCGCCATGATGAAGTCTGTAGTCTTCACCAGGTCGGAGCGGCTGCCCCACAGCTTTTGTCTCAGCTCTGCACTCTCTGGTCAGGTCTGGCATCTCATTTCCCTATAGATTGGGCATTCCTGTAGAATATGCTCAGGGTTCTGGCCTCCTGTTCCACATGGGCACTCATCGGTGTGTGAGATCTTCAGTCGGTATAGATGTTTTAGTAGTCTGCAGTGTTCAGTTCTCGGACGAAATAATGTAGTTTTTTTTTTTTAAATTTCTTTTCAGTTGGTGATTTGGGTCTGCTGTACTGCTTATGTTTCTGTCTTCTCTCCATTGGTGTATATACTGATTTCTGATGATGTTCGTGATCTCTCTGTATGGTACTCGATGATTACATTGTGCCTTCTTCCTGCCATCTTTTGCTAGAGCGTCAGCTCTCTATAGAGTCGGTTGAAGCGGTTGATCGCATTGTAAAGGAAAATTGTCATTTAACTTTGAGTGAAAGGCATGCATCACCATACTGGACCATCAGAAGAATTTATACAGGTTTCACCCGTTCGCTGCTCCAACAATTTACAACAGAACACTGCTCCTCTTTGGTGCGTGTCAATAGTGGAGCGTCCATCTTTTTACTGCAATTATGACGTCTTGTTGTTCGTCTGCACAGTGATTATACATGCAGGACTTTCTTGACATCCTTAGCAATCATATAAACAAGTTACAATACAACGGCATAGTTTTTCTAATTTCTTTCCTACTTTTAAGGTTTTCATCTGAATCCCCCTGGTATAAACTTTGATTTCATAAGACACTTGGTATTTTAGCGTCACGTTTATTCAGCACTCAATCTATAAACGTCATTTCGTATGGCGTGGTTTGTTTGCTTGACATTATGTCAGCCTAGCAATCTATAAACGCGACTTAACGAGACACTTAGTCTATTAAATGAACATTTATTATCATCTTAATATGTTAACTCCAGTTGACAATAATTCTATGGTTAATTATTTGAGTAGTGAGATCAGACACCCGTGTGCAATGGCGCGCACGTTAAAAATACATTAGCAGTTGGAAATAGAAAAGAGAAAAGAGTAGGCCTGACGGATGAGGCTGCGTGGCCTAGGGGTGAAACTCGCTCGGTTTTCACAATCCCAACGTTCCGGGTTCGATTCCCACTTGTGTCCAGTTTGGCAGACACTGGGTTTTTTTCTCGGGCGAATGCTCCTCCACGTACGGAAAGTAATGGCAACCTACCGTGCAGCACACTTGCTAGGAAACTTATAACAGCAAAATAGGGGGCAGTTGTAAGACGCTACGTTCTGTGAAAGGACATGCGACTTACTTAGGCCTGACGGCCGCTGCTCGGGCAAGATTAAAGTTAAAAATGTACTAAAATTATTCTAGGGATTCTCGCCACACAGAAAATATGTCGCGAAAAAAAGGGGACTGTGTGGCCATAACAACAGGTCTTGGTTATGTGGTTAGCGGAGCGGCTTAGATGGCGCCTGACTGGCTGCTAGTCTACCTTACTCTAATTTACGCTTCCATCTCTACCAATCTCAAAAATAGGCGACCGTATATTCCAGGGGCTAACAGATACTGGGATTGACCTTGCAAGTCACCAGTGGATTTTCACCTGCCAAAAAATATGAAACAAAGGAGGTCGCACCTTCCCACGACGTCTAACGACATAAGTGGACTGAAAGATGGATATAATTATTTAAAAACGTGACATTATTCTACCCTTAATTCATTACCTGGACATTAATTATGCACTCAATTGAAATACGTTACTTCATTTTGTCACTTGGTGGATTAAAGTTTATATTTATTCGACATTATGTTGTATTAACTGGACATTTATTCAACGTTATGTTGTATTAACTGAACATTTATTCAACATTATGTTGTATTAACTGGACATTTATTCAACATTATGTTGTATTAACTGGACATTTATTCAACATTATGTTGTATTAACTGGACATTTATTCGACACTATATTGTAATAACGGGACATTTGTTCGACACTATGTTGTATTAACTGACATTTATTCAACACTATGTTGTAATAACGGGACATTTATTCGACACTATGTTGTATTAACTGGACATTTATTTGACACCTTGTCTATAAACGTAACTTTATCAGCTCTCGTATTGACTGGAGTTTGAGGATTCTTCTGTAGAAGGATATAAAAAAGTGCAATTAACTTATGAGAACCAGTTGTTTCTCTGTTTGCGATCACACGTGCATGTCCTTCCATCGTACTGAATCTAGGTCAACTACGAGGGACGTTCAAGTCAAACCGGAAATATATGTGGTTATGAAAAAAAAAAAGATTTTCGAGTAGTTAAAATGCTATTTATTTTTCGATATAATCTCCTGCAACGTTTATTCACTTATCCCAGGGTTTAAGTAATGCTTGAAAAGCTTCAGCGTAGATAGTTTTGTCAGTATGTCTGAACCAATCCAGGACAGCCTGTTTCACTTCGTCATCAGTGCTGAAATGCTGACATACCAGGAATTCTTTTACTGGACCAAACAGGTGGAAATCGCTTTCAGTGGGTCTGAGCTGTATGGTGCTGTGGCAATACTTCCCAGAGGAGTTGCCACAAAAGGACACGTAGTGTGGTGAGCCGTACGAGGTCGAGCGTTATCTTGCAGGAGCAGGATGGGATCATCACTCACGGATGTACGGCCTTCTCTAAAACGTTTACACCATTCAAATGTCTTATTGTGGCCGAGTGTCTCATCACCGTATTGTGATTGCAGTCTTCTGTAAATTTCTGCAGTTTTCCCGCCTTCTTTCACAAGAAACTTCATCACAACACGCTGCTCCATGCAAGCACTAACAGTGTTGTCCGCCATTTTTATTTATCTGTCACGTGACTGGCACATGACAAGTGGGCCACAAAGCAGTAATAGGACACAAGTGCCCCTAACTAATGATACTAGTTCCAGTCCGCTATAACCCATTCAGTTAGAACTAGAACAAAAAGTCCCGCTTTGATTTGAATACTCCTCGTATTTAAGTGTCTTGCAGCAGATACATTCTATCTGGTGTTCCGGTTTATATTTCAATACCGTGATATGGGCAACGATATAAGTATTTTAGTTTCTTAATTCCATCTTCTTGTCGTTCTCGCTCCAACCAGAGCATAGTGCCAACCACTGCGGTTGACCTTCTCTAGGAAGTCTGCCCAAAAGTATTTTTAGAGTTGTTGCCTTTTATGACTGGATCTCCGCTCTAGACCCCTCTGCCTTCATTTCTGGTTGCTCTGACCAGACTGCGAATAATCTGGAAAGACAAGAACATAAGCCTTAAATCATCCTTAACGTATACAATGGTCAACTTGGACTCTGACGGCTGCACTAGGACGTGAAATTGGCGCAATGGAAATGAGATGCTTGTGAAGAATTCTTGGCATTTCATATCTGAATCGTGTTACAAACGAGAATGTTCTTGAAATTGTTTGGAAAGAGTTCAGGTCAGGTCAGGTCATCCCGTAACTGGTGAGGTCGTTGTGGCACACATGAAGACATTCTCACAACCTCACGCCACCTTTATCTGTCAGCCGCCGCTGCCTGTGACTCTTCTGGTCGGAGATTGGTCCATTCTTTTATATTGTCCTCCCACCTCTTTTTGAGACGGCCTTTTCGTCGTCTGCCTTGCACCTTTCCGTGGAGGATCGTATTTGCAAGACCATTTGATCTCGATATGTGACCGTACCCAGCGAGATTCCTTCTTGTGACAGTTGCCAAGAGGTCTTCAAAAGGCCCTAATACTTCTGTAATTCTATCTCGTATTTAGGAGTTATGTCAGTATAAAAAAACCTACGGACTAAAGTAAAAACACGAAAACTGATATGGTATGGACATATTCCACGATCGGTGGAGCTGACCAAGAACGTCCTGCAAGGTCCTGTGCCTGGGTAGCGTTGGAGAGGGAGACCAAAAAAGAGAAATGGGAGGACAATATAAATGGTTGGAAGGGAAGGTCTATAGCTGCAACCTACCCTGGCGACCAATCGAGACGTTATGGCGGGAACTGGTTCGACAAACTACAATAACGGTACCTCAATGACCCTCTAGGTTACAGGACTAATGATGATGATGATGCAGTGGTTTCTGTAGTCATTTATTTTACATGGTGAGGCTGCAGAGCCGCATGCACAAATTGTTTGTGTAACATTTCTGGACATGCATGTAGTTACAATGGGCTTATTCTCTCCTCTCCAGTAATGGGTCCCAGGAGGCGCATACCATCTCGGTCTTCTTCTTGGTTTTTTTTTGTTTTTGTTATATATTTCGTTAGAGGACTCCGTGGGCTAGTGGTAAAGTGAGTGACACAGTTCACAACCAGAAGGTGTTGGGTTCGATCCCCATCACAGCACCGGCCGCTACCCAGGGGAAGCAAACCCTTAGAAAATGCAGGAAGAAGCAGGCCCTAACATAAAATGCATACTGAAGTCGGATGCACTGGGCCGACAGGCGCAAAATAAAAACCACAGTGCAACGCACACCGCCTTGTGAAATATTGAAATAAGGCGAACGAAAAAAAAATGTATTTATTTTTCGTTGTCTTCTTCATTTTCTTTTTCGCAAAATTTGGTTGTAGCATGTCGTCTTTTGTTTCTTTTTTTTTTTTTTTTTAAATATTTATTTTGTCTTTTTCAGGTTTCTTTTTGTTTTCATTTTCGTTTTCTTTTTTTAATTTTTTTCGTTTTCCTGTTTTTTTTTATTCTTTTCCTGTTTCTCGTTTAATTTTCTTTATAAAATTTTCAATAACATTTTCTTTTTCGTTTTCTCGTGTAATTTTCTTTTTCGTTTTAAATTTCCGTTTTCTTTTTACATTTTCTCTTTACGTCTTCCATTCACGTCTTTTTTCTCTGTATTCTTCTTTGTATTATTCGTTTTCACATTACGTTTTCTTTTTCATGTTCGTTGTCGTTTTCATATTTTTTTGTCCGTTGTCATTTTTGTTTTTTAATTTTTAATTATCTTTTTCCGTTGTCTTTTTCCGTTGTCTTTTTCCGTTGTCTTTTTCCGTTGTCTTTTTAGTTTTATTTGTACGTAGTCTTTGGGTTGCATTCCTTGTCTTTTCATTTCCCTTTTAGGGTTTTTTTCGTTACCTTTTTCATTTTCTTTTCCGTTGTCTATTTCGGTTTTGTTTTTCTTTTTTGCATTTTCTTTATCGTTTTTGTTTTAAATTTTTCGTTTAATTTTTCCGTTTTTTTCCACTTACTTTTTCGTTATCTTTTTTATTATCTTTTTCATTGTGTTCTTCTGTCTTTCTGTTTCATTTTGTTTATCTTTTGCGTTGAATTTTTCTTTTTTGTTTACTTTATTTGTACTTGTAGCCATTAATACTGAAGATTTTTTTTTAAATATATATTGCGTTCGCCTTATATCTCTAATACCCAAGGTGGTGTGCGTTGCACTTCCGTTTTTATTTTGCGCCTGGCGGCCCAGTGCATCCGACTTCAGCATGCATTTTATGTAAGGGTCTGCTTCCTCCTGCATTTTCTAAGGGTTTTGCTTCCTCTGGGTAACGGCTGGTGCTGGGATGGGGATCGAATTATTATTATTAAACGGTCACTGCCAATAAATCACATCGATGTTACTCATAAACGTGTAGGCCTGTCTCAAGCTTCCCTCAATAAACGTGTAGGCCTGTCTCAAGCTTCCCTCAATAAACGTGTAGGCCTGTCTCAAGCTTCCCTCAATAAACGTGTAGACCTGTCTCAAGCTTCCCTCAATAAACGTGAAGGCCTGTCTCAAGCTTCCCTCAATAAACGTGTAGGCCTGTCTCAAGCTTCCCTCAATAAACGTGTAGGCCTGTCTCAAGCTTCCCTCAATAAACGTGTAGACCTGTCTCAAGCTTCCCTCAATAAACGTGAAGGCCTGTCTCAAGCTTCCCTCAATAAACGTGTAGGCCTGTCTCAAGCTTCCCTCAATAAACGTGTAGACCTGTCTCAAGCTCCCCTCATCACCATACATCTGCGTTGTCAGATAACGACGTATGAGCCTATAATAAACTCGGATATCTGTCATCAATTTGCCCAATCAGTCCGGAGATCTGGCTCACACAATTCGCGTTGTCTGATCGTTTGTCATTCACGTGCGTAGGGAGACGGCGTGGCCTAGTGGTTAAGTGGCACGGCTCACAACCAGAAGGTTCGATCCCCAACACAGCACCGGCCGTTACCCCGGGGAAGCAAACCCTTAGAAAATGCAGGAGGAAGCATACATTTGCGTAAAATTCATGCTGAAGTCTGATGCACTGGGCCGACAGGCGCAAAATAAAAACCACAGTGCAACGCCCACCGCCTTGTGGATTAGAGAAATAAGGCGAACGCAAAAAAAAATTTAAAAAAAAATAAAAATTGTAATTCACGTGCGTAGGAGACGGCTGTGTTGTCACGCTGTTCCTCTATTGGAGCTGATACAATTTAGAGATGTGTCGAACAGAGGGCGTATGTCTGTCCGTTTTTTGTTTGTTTGTTGATTTGTCTGTCTATCTGTTTGCCCGTTTATCAATATAAATCAGTTTGTTCATCCATTCACCAATCCATCCATGTATTCATCCATTTATCCATACATATCCGTCAATCTACACATATATTTGTCCATAGATCCATGTATCTTTATATCTGTCGATCTATTTGTCTATTTGTCGATCTATTTATCTATCTATGTATCTATCTATCTATTTATCTATATATCTATGTATTTATCTATCTATCTCTGTTTATCTTTCTATTTTATATATCTATCTGTGTGTTTGTCTTTCTATTGTATCTATCTATCAATCTATCTATCTATCTATCTATCAATCTATCTATCTATCTCTGTTTGTCTTTCTATTTTATCTATCTATCTATCAATCTATCTATCTATCTCTATATCTCTGTTTGTCTTTCTATTTTATCTATCAATCTGTGTCTGTATTTATATTTTATATATTTATTTATTTATTTATCTATCTATCCATCCATTTATCTTTCTATATATCCATTCATTTATCTATCGAAATATATATATATATATATATATATATATATATATATATATATATATATATATATATATATATATATATATATATATATATATATATATATATATCCATCTATCTGGCTACTCATCCATCCACTTAGCTTATGTATTCTTCTATTTAGCTATCGTATCTATCTGTATGTATGTATGTCTGTATGTTTATCTGTCTGCCTTTATGTAAATGCATATGTATTGGGGGATCGCTGTGGTCGAGAGGTAAGACATTCGCCTATCAAAACAGTGAACGGAAACGGTGTGAGATCGAATCCCGCAAGTTTCCAGCTACCGCCGATCTCAAAGAAAGTGGGACGAGAGTGTCTGCATCTTTAGTTACCTTCAGCCGTCATGACTTCCGTCTTGCCACTGGTATAAGGTAGCTCGGGACCAGAGAATGAGGTTGATGACCAACGCAGTTACTCCCTCACTATAATTCAAATACAGCGGAAGTTACGTCATCAAGACAACACTGTTGGTGTCACCATCATCGCGTGCGGTAGGCAGCTCTTACAAACACACACACCTTCTGTCTCTCTCCCTCTCTCTCTCTCTCCGTCTCTCTCTCTTCCTGATCCTTTGTATCTTCATTTCTAAATTAATCCATCCATCATTATATCTATCCTCTTTATCCGACCTTCCATCTCTCTCATTCTCTATCTATCTATCTCTCTCTCTCTCTCTCTTTCGCTCTCTCTGTATATATATATATATATAGAAGTAGTGAAAAGTACAGAAGGGATGGCTTAGGTACGAGTGCATGGCTGCTGTTCAGGCCTCAAACCTGCAGGCGTTGACCTGGATCTACTGTCCAGCTCATGCCGGGGTTCAGGCCAATGAAAGAGCTGACATCATGGCTTCACAAGCTCCCATCATGGGCACATTAGCGATGGATAGAAGTGACATTTTGAAATCAATCAATTACCTTCTGCTGGATAAGGTCACCGCAATAGATGAAGCAGCAATCCACAGACTGCAAAGTTTCGACATTAAACGAGGTTCGAGCGGAGTGGGGCGCATGAGAGGACAGCGCAGGAGAGTGTACAACCAGCGAGCTACAGGGACCATCAGCACCCATACCTTACGCAATTTGATGAGAGAGACTGAGCACCTATGGGTATGCCCGGAGTGCAGTGACGTCGATTCTTAGAAACAGAAACAGTCGGAAGCACAAGATACTGATCAGATATGTTAGTCAGGGTCAGACAAAATATACTGATCAGACATGTAAGTCAGGGTCAGACAAAATATACTGATCAGACATGTTAGTCATGGTCAGACAAAATATACTGGTCAGACATGTTAGTCAGGGTCAGACAAAATATACTGATCAGACATGTTAGTCAGGGTCAGACAAAATATACTGATCAGACATGTTAGTCAGGGTCAGACAAAATATACTGATCAGACATGTTAGTCAGGGTCAGACAAAATATACTGATCAGACATGTTAGTCAGGGTCAGGCAAAATATACTGGTCAGACATGTTAGTCAGGGTCAGACAAAATATACTGATCAGGCATGTTAGTCAGGGTCAGACAAAATATACTGGCCAAGACCCTTACCTCGTCTTCCTCTCAGAACCCGGAAACGAGTGGCTTTCATGACAGCCTGGCTAACCATGTGAGTGATCGACGTCATCCCCGTAGTAATGAGCGACACGTAGATGAAGCCAAACTTCGCACAACCGACTTGAGGACCTCCAGTCCACCTTCATCAGCACGCTCGGGATGTGAGGAAAGCTACAACAACCCGCAACTTAACGTCCTTTTCTGGTCACACAAAAGAGTAATCCCACTCATTATGGTCATTCAACGACAACAACAGCAACGACAACAATAGCAACGACAACAACAGCAACATAGAAGAAGTAGTAATCCCTTACAGTCATGACTGACTGTAGGATATGACTTGGAATTGTAAAGGAAAAAAAATAAACGCTTAGCTTTTCTTATTCTCTGTCTCATTGCTGGCGTTGTCAATCCACTTACCTGTGTTCTTCCTAACTAACTGTCCGAACTTCCCTCAAAGCTCTTATCGGCTCCGCCTTACGTATGAATCAATCTGATAAGAGCGAACCAGTGTTCCGAGAGCCGCTGTCCACTCTCTCGCCGACACCAGCACGACTTGCTCCCAGCATTGTCCTACGTGTCTTCTCTAATGCGGGGGTCGTGTAGAAACGTCCAGACTGTAACCTGACGAGGAAAGAGCAAACGATTAGAAAACGTCTTATGCTTCCTCTTCTTTGTCTCTCATTCTCTGTTTTCTTTTTCTCTATTTTCTCGATATCATTCTCTCTCTCTTATTCTCTTTTTTTCACTTCTTCTTCTTCTTCTTTATTGTCTTCTTATTATAAAGTGACTTCTTCTGTATCTTTCACTTCTTCTTCTTCTTCTTCTTTATTGTCTTCTTATTATAAAGTGACTTCTTCTGAATCCTTCTCTTCTTCTTCTTCTTCTTCTTCTTCTTCTTCTTCTTTATTGTCTTCTTATTATAAAGTGACTTCTTCTGAATCCTTCTCTTCTTCTTCTTCTTCTTCTTCTTCTTCTTCTTTATTGTCTTCTTATTATAAAGTGACTTCTTCTGAATCCTTCTCTTCTTCTTCTTCTTCTTCTTTATTGTCTTCTTATTATAAAGTGACTTCTTCTGAATCCTTCTCTTCTTCTTCTTCTTCTTCTGTATTGTCTTCTTATTATAAAGTGACTTCTTCTGAATCCTTCTCTTCTTCTTCTTCTTCTTCTTTATTGTCTTCTTATTATAAAGTGACTTCTTCTGAATCCTTCTCTTCTTCTTCTTCTTCTTCTTCTTCTTCTTCTTTATTGTCTTTTTATTATAAAGTGACTTCTTCTGAATCCTTCTCTTCTTCTTCTTCTTCTTCTTCTTCTTCTTTATTGTCTTCTTATTATAAAGTGACTTCTTCTGTATCCTTCTCTTCTTCTTCTTCTTCTTCTTCTTCTTCTTCTTTATTGTCTTCTTATTATAAAGTGACTTCTTCTGTATCCTTCTCTTCTTCTTCTTCTTCTTCTTCTTCTTCTTCTTCTTTATTGTCTTCTTATTATAAAGTGACTTCTTCTGTATCCTTCTCTTCTTCTTCTTCTTCTTCTTCTTCTTCTTCTTTATTGTCTTCTTATTATAAAGTGACTTCTTCTGTATCTTTCACTTCTTCTTCTTCTTCTTCTTTATTGTCTTCTTATTATAAAGTGACTTCTTCTGAATCCTTCTCTTCTTCTTCTTCTTCTTCTTCTTCTTCTTCTTCTTTATTGTCTTCTTATTATAAAGTGACTTCTTCTGAATCCTTCTCTTCTTCTTCTTCTTCTTCTTCTTCTTCTTCTTTATTGTCTTCTTATTATAAAGTGACTTCTTCTGAATCCTTCTCTTCTTCTTCTTCTTCTTCTTTATTGTCTTCTTATTATAAAGTGACTTCTTCTGAATCCTTCTCTTCTTCTTCTTCTTCTTCTGTATTGTCTTCTTATTATAAAGTGACTTCTTCTGAATCCTTCTCTTCTTCTTCTTCTTCTTCTTTATTGTCTTCTTATTATAAAGTGACTTCTTCTGAATCCTTCTCTTCTTCTTCTTCTTCTTCTTCTTTATTGTCTTTTTATTATAAAGTGACTTCTTCTGAATCCTTCTCTTCTTCTTCTTCTTCTTCTTCTTCTTCTTTATTGTCTTCTTATTATAAAGTGACTTCTTCTGTATCCTTCTCTTCTTCTTCTTCTTCTTCTTCTTCTTCTTCTTTATTGTCTTCTTATTATAAAGTGACTTCTTCTGTATCCTTCTCTTCTTCTTCTTCTTCTTCTTCTTCTTCTTCTTTATTGTCTTCTTATTATAAAGTGACTTCTTCTGTATCCTTCTCTTCTTCTTCTTCTTCTTCTTCTTCTTCTTTATTGTCTTCTTATTATAAAGTGACTTCTTCTGTATCTTTCACTTCTTCTTCTTCTTTATTGTCTTCTTATTATAAAGTGACTTCTTCTGTATCTTTCACTTCTTCTTCTTCTTCTTCTTTATTGTCTTCTTATTATAAAGTGACTTCTTCTGTATCTTTCACTTCTTCTTCTTCTTTATTGTCTTCTTATTATAAAGTGACTTCTTCTTATTCTTCTCTTCTTATTCTACTTCTAACTACTTCTCTTCATATTCTACTTTTCCATCTTTCATATTATTTGTCATCTTCTTCTTTATCTTCTTCTTTCCCTTCTTCAACTGCCTCTTCTTTTTCTTTCTGTCCTTCGTTTTCTTCATTATTTCTTCTAATTTTTTGGGTATATTTTTTTTTCTTTTTTATTATCTCCTGCTTCTTCTTCTTTTTCTTCTGATTATTCTTTTTCATTTCTTCTTATTTATTCTTGTTTGTCTTCTTCTTCGTCATCCTCCTCTTCTTCTACTTTTTTTTTCTTTCTTCTTTTTCTTCTTGTTTTTGTGATTAATTTTTTCATATGTTTTACTTGTTAATCATCTTCATCCTTCTCTTCTTCTTCCTCCTATTCTTCTTTTTCCTCTGCGTCTTCTTCTACTTCTTCTTCTCCTTCTGGTACTTATCTTTTCTTTTTTTTTTTTTTAATTTATCTTTAGTTTGTTTTTCTTCATTATCGTCTTCATCTTCCTCCTACTTTTTTTATTTTTCTTCTTCTACTTCAGTTTTATTCTTTGTTCTTTTTATTTATCCAATTTATTGATTTATTGTTTATCAACTTCTTCCTCCTTTTTTCTTATTCCTCCTTATTTCTTATTCTGCTTTTTCTTCTTTATTCTTCTCTATCTTCTTCATTTCTTATTATTTTGTCTTGTTTATCTTCTTCTCTTCCTCCTCACCTAGGCCTGTGTTTTCTATGCTTGATAACAGGAAGGTTAGTAAGTAATGGAGTCTGTAAATTAGTATGGACCGAACTCTGCCTTTATTCCATGGCGGAAGTGGCGAATGACGAAGCACTGGCCATATTATGACACCTTTCTTGGGGTGCCCCGCTAGTCTAGTACCTTAACTGATCTCTCTCTCTCTATCTTGTGGTAAGGAGCTTCTGTCATCTGGAGATCCGGCGTTCGAATTCCAGGCTGTCCATTATTTCACTTTCTTTTCTGTTGTTCGTTATATACGAGGCGTGTTCAAATGAAATCGGACCAAACTGCTACAAGTGAACATGCATACGATGCGCACGATGACGTCATTTCTAGTGAAAGCAGCACGTACCAACCGTCGAGTTTGCAAAATTTAATTATCCTCCAACTCACAGTTTCCTCTGCAGACCGTTGAAAACATGGCAGGTGTGATACGGAATCCATCCAGAGTTGTTCAGCGAGTGATGATTCGGTTTCTTACAGCTGAAGGATGTCGACCAGTTGACATTTATCGCAGAATGCAGGCAGTGTATGGTGACAAAAGTGTGTCGAAGACAACAGTGAAGAACAGGACAACGATGTTTAAAGGACTTCCCTTGTCCAATCTCCACATTATATAACGTTCATGCAACTTACTTCCCTTGTCCAAGCCCCCACATCATATAACGTTCATCCAACTTACTTCCCTTGTCCAAGCCCAACATCATATAGCGTCCATCCAACTTACTTCTCTTGTCCAAGCCCCCACATCATATAACGTTCATCCAACTTACTTCCCCTGTCCAAGCCCCCACATCATATAGCGTCCATCCAACTTACTTCCCTTGTCCAAGCCCCCACATCATATAATGTTCATCCAACTTACTTCCCTTGTCCAATCCCCACATCATATAGCGTCCATCCAACTAACTTCCCCTGTCCAAGCCCCCACATCATATAGCGTCCATCCAACTAACTTCCCCGGTCCAATCCCCACATCATGCAACGTTCATCCAACTTACTTCCCCTGTCCAATCCCCACATCATATAGCGTCCATCCAACTTACTTCCCCTGTCCAATCCCCACATCATATAACGTTCATCCAACTTACTTCCCTTGTCCAAGCCCTCACATCATATAATGTTAATCCAACTTACTTCCCCTGTCCAATCCCCACATCATATAGCGTCCATCCAACTTACTTACCCGGTCCAATCCCCACATCATATAATGTTCATCCAACTTACTTCCCCTGTCCAATCCCCACATCATTTAGCGTCCATCCAACTTACTTCCCCTGTCCAATCCCCACGTCATATAACGTTCATCCAACTTACTTCCCTTGTCCAAGCCTCACGTCATATAGCGTTTATCCAACTTACTTCCCTTGTCCAAGCCCACGTCATATAGCGTTCATCCAACTTACTTCCCTTGTCCAAGCCCCACGTCATATAGCGTTCATCCAACTTACTTCCCTTGTCCAATCCCCACATCATGTAACGTTCATCCAACTTACTTCCCCTGTCCAAGCCCTACGTCATATAACGTTCATCCAACTTACTTCCCTTGTTCAATTCTCACGTCATATAACGTTCATCCAACTTACTTCCCTTGTCCAATCCCCACGTCATATAACGTTCATCCAACTTACTTCCCTTGTCCAATCCCCACGTCATATAACGTCCATCCAGTGTTCAGCGACTTGAATTACCCTTTCGTTCGCTTCCATGTGGCGCCCTTGTCACATACATCCGGCAGTGTTGGGACACATAATCAGATGACCTGGATCTTGTACCGCACCACAGTTCCATGTATCACCGTCTGAGAGACCCCATCTCTTCACGCTCCTCCTACATCGGGATACGCCAGTTGGAAGCCTATTTATTGTCTTCCAAAGTGAGTAGGGTAAGGGATGTCCAGGGGCAGGTTCCTCCTGAAGCTTGATCCCTGGTTCCTGCATCATTTCGTGCCATAACTCCATGCGATAACCTCCAGGGCTTGGCTGTACGCACTTTGTTGGTTTAAGAAAACTATGCCTGGATTTGAGTCTTGTGATCCGTTCCTAGTGTCCAAACATTGGGTGTCCTAGAGCGTTTTCCTGTTTCTCTCGTCCAATTTCAGCAGCCACACTTATGTGGATATTAACGCAAGCACAGAGATCCCTTGACAGGTGCAAGCAGAGACCCCTTGACAGGTGCAAGCAGAGAGATCCCTTGACAGGTGCAAGCACAGAGATCCCTTGACAGGTGCAAGCAGAGAGATACCTTGACAGGTGCAAGCACAGAGATCCCTTGACAGGTGCAAGCACAGAGATCCCTTGACAGGTGCAAGCACAGAGATACCTTGACAGGTGCAAGCACAGAGATCATTTGACAGGTGCAAGCAGAGAGATACCTTGACAGGTGCAAGCACAGAGATACTTTGACAGGTGCAAGCACAGAGATCCCTTGACAGGTGCAAGCACAGAGATACCTTGACAGGTACAAGCACAGAGATACCTTTACAGGTGCAAGCAGAGACCCCTTGACAGGTGCAAGCACAGAGATCCATTGACAGGTGCAAGCACAGAGATCCATTGACAGGTGCAAGCACAGAGATCCATTTACAGGTGCAAGCACAGAGATCCATTGACAGGTGCAAGCACAGAGATACCTTGACAGGTGCAAGCACAGAGATCCATTGACAGGTGCAAGCACAGAGATCCCTTGACAGGTGCAAGCAGAGACCCCTTGACAGGTGCAAGCACAGAGATCCATTGACAGGTGCAAGCACAGAGATCCATTGACAGGTGCAAGCACAGAGATACCTTGACAGGTACAAGCACAGAGATACCTTGACAGGTGCAGGCACAGAGATACCTTGACAGGTGCAAGCACAGATATACATTGACAGGTGCAAGCACAGAGATCCCTTGACAGTTGAAATCAAATTAAATGACTACGCTGTTAACTGTTGTCCGGGCAATAATTCTAAAAAGTAATGAAATTCTCACCAATTACGAAAGCTGCCTTCCTCAGGCATAGTAAGCCACCGGAATGAAACATTACAAAATATAGAACGTACTACGGGTAGCCTTCGGCTACCTGACAGCAGGCATAACTTGCCTGTTTTAAAAACCTGGGTTCCAAAATACAGTTACGTCTCTGAACATCATCCCGAACAGCGGTATCTGCTGCGATTCTTCCCACCTGACAAAATCAAAGAAGTCGTTCAACGACGTCTCGAACACCGCCTTTCCCCCAAAACCCATTATCTGCAATCGAACAACGCATACCTCTTACACCTCCTTCCTCCCAAACCCATTATCCGCACTCGAACAACACATACCTGTTACACCGCCTCCCCTCCCCCCCCCCCAAACCCATTATCTGCAACTCGAACAAAGCATACCTCTTACACCTCCCAATCCCATTATCCGCACTCGAACAACGCATACCTCTTACACCTCCTTCCTCCCAAACCCAATATCCGCACTCGAACAACGCATACCTCTTACACCTCCTTCCCACCAAACCCATTATCCGCACTCGAACAACGCATAACTCTTACACCTCCTTTCCACCAAACCCATTATCCGCACTCGAGCAACACATACCTCTTACACCTCCTTCCTCCCAAACCCATTATCCGCACTCGAACAACGCATACCTCTTACACCGCCTTTCCCCCCAAAACCCATTATCCGCACTCGAACAAGGCATACCTCTTACACCTCCTTCCTCCCAAACCCATTATCCGCACTCGAACAAGGCATACCTCTTACACCTCCTTCCTCCCAAACCCATTATCTGCAATCGAACAACGCATACCTCTTACACCTCCTTCCTCCCAAACCCATTATCCGCACTCGAACAACACATACCTGTTACACCGCCTCCCCCCCCCAAACCCATTATCTGCAACTCGAACAAAGCATACCTCTTACACCTCCCAAACCCATTATCCGCACTCGAACAACGCATACCTCTTACACCTCCTTCCTCCCAAACCCATTATCCGCACTCGAACAACGCATACCTCTTACACCGCCTTCCCCCCCAAAACCCATTATCCGCACTCGAACAAGGCATACCTCTTACACCTCCTTCCTCCCAAACCCATTATCCGCACTCGAACAACGCATACCTCTTACACCTCCTTCCTCCCAAACCCATTATCCGCACTCGAACAACGCATACCTCTTACACCACCTTTCCCCCAAACCCATTATCCGCACTCGAACAACGCATAACTCTTACACCACCTTTCCCCCAAACCCATTATCCGCACTCGAACAACGCATAACTCTTACACCACCTTTCCCCCAAACCCATTATCCGCACTCGAACAACGCATAACTCTTACACCACCTTTCCCCCAAACCCATTATCCGCACTCGAACAACGCATAACTCTTACACCAGCTTTCCCCCAAACCCATTATCCGCACTCGAACAACGCATACCACTTACACCTCCTTTCCCCCAAACCCATTATCCGCACTCGAACAACGCATACCTCTTACACACGCCGTGAACGGAATCTTCCAGAGGGCCCGTTAATCAATCGAGCAATTTAAACGTGGACTCCTTCGCCAAAGTTAATTACGCTCCGTTAACTGGGCTGGGAAATGGACATAACGGCACGTGATTGTCCCTTTAAGCGAGCAAATAACGCCAGAAAGGTATGTTCGTGGGACGTATTGTTTATTTGCGTTCCTGGCTGGACTTGGCAGGGTGTCCGCCATTATCTTCCTTGTGTGGTATTTAAGGCTTGATAGGCCATTAGCCGGCACGATGTCCCTATGGTGTCAGCTGTTAAGGCGCTCTGACATGTGTGGGATGTTGGCGGTGCCAGGTCTGGTAGAGTCGTCGTTGAGGTCACTTGTGTTGTGGTTGTGGCTACTGATGTTGCTGTTGTAGTTGTTGACGAAGATGGTGATGTTGTTGTTGCTGCTGTTGTTGATTTGTTATTGATGGTGTTGTTGATGTTGTTAATTTATTATTGATGGTGTTGTTTATGTTGTTATTGATGGTGTTGTTGTTGTTGATGGTGTTGTTGATGTTGTTATTGATGGTGTTGTTGATGGTGTTGTTGATGTTGTTATTGATGATGTTGTTGATGGTGTTGTTGATGGTGTTGTTGATGGTGATGGTGTTACTGATGGTGTTGTTGATGGTGTTATTGGTGTTGTTGTTGTTGTTGATGGTGTTGTTCATGTTGTTGTTGACGTTGTTGTTGACGTTGTTGCTGCTGCTATTGTTATTGTTTTTATGGTGTTGTTGATTTTGATGGTGTTGTTGATGTTGTAATTGATGATGATGTTGTTGATGTTGTAATTGATGATGATGTTGTTGTTATTGATGGTGTTGTTGATGTTGTTATTGTTGTTGTTATTGATGATGTTAAAGATGATGTTGTTGATGATGGTGTTGATGTTATGTTTTTGTTATTGATGGTGTTGTTGTTGTTGTTTTTTGCTATTGATGGTGTTGTTGATGTTGTTATTGATGGTGTTGTTGATTGTGTTGCTGCTTCTGCTGTTGTTGTTTTGTTGTTGATATAGCTGCTACTGATGTTGTTATTGTATATTTTTTAATTGCTGTTGTACTGAGTTCCTTTCATCGCTTCGAGGTGTTACTTTGGGGTAGCCGGTCCCAAAGTGTTCATGAGAGGGTGGTCGTCTGTTCTGCTGACTGTAGTGCAATACAAGACTCATCAGTAAGCTCACTACTGCGGGGATCATTACAGGGTGTCTATGGGTCCATTACTTGGGAAGAAAGAATAGGACTGCAGTTCCACCTCAACGTGTAATAATGTAGGACTGATGGAGGTTGTGTTTGGTGTTAGCAGAAAACGTGTGTCGTCATCAGTTGAACAGCTGCGGCAATCAAGAATATCGGAAGAGAAATCTACAAACAGTGGCCATCTTAAAAGATAACATTAACCTGCATAAAAGGAGAGATCAGGGAAGAAGGAGAAGAAGAAGAAGAATATTATGAGCAAGAGAAGAAGATGAAGAAGAAGATAACGAGGAAGAAGAAGTCAAGATGATGAAGAAGAAGTAGAAGAAGAAAAAGATTATTACGTGCAACAGAAGAAGAAGAAGAAGAAGTAGATTATTACGTGCAACAGAAGAAGAAGAAGAAAAAGTAGATTATTATTATTACGAGCAAGAAAGGAAGATGATGAAGAGGGAAAAAGACGACAAAGAAGAAGATAAAGAAGACGTAGAATAAGAAAAAGATTATTACGTGCAACAGAAGAAGAAGAAGAAGTATAAAAAGAAGAAGAAGAAGAAATGGCGTAAAACTCGTTGGAGTAATTTTCGTTCAGCACAATAGCCTGGCCGTCACTGCACAATATTTCTTATGTCTTTGTTTGAATCCATTAACGCGTTTCGTATTATATTTATGTTTGAATGTGTGCTTGCCTGAGCGCGCGTCTCTCTCTCTCTCTCTCTCTCTCTCTCTCTCTCTCTCTCTCTCTCTCTCTCTCTCTCTCTCTCTTCTTTATTTGATGTTGATGACTTTTACCACTATCGTTTCCTGGTTGGTTAATTCTAAGACTGGTTGTAAGGTTGTCTGAGCATGTCTCTCAATTTGACCCTATTCTCTGGTTGTAAGGTTGTCTGGGCATGTCTATCCATTTGACCCTGTCCTCTAGTTGGTCAGTCCTAAGACTGGTTGTAAGGTTGTCTGAGCATGTCTATCCATTTGACCCTGTCCTTTAGTTGGTCAGTCCTAAGACTGGTTGTAAGGATGTCTGATCATGTCTCTCATTTGACCCTATCCTCTGGTTGTAAGGTTGTCTGGGCATGTCTATCCATTTGACCCTATCCTCTGCAGCTTTCTCCATTTCAGCAAAGCTTCCTACTTTAATGTCCCCGTATGCCTGAGATGCAAAGCGAGTCTTGGTCGCCCTCTTCCTCTTGCCCCCCTGAATCTGTCTCTGTAGTATCTTCTGTAGAACCCTTTCATGTCTCATATTGTGTCCCAGACAACTCAATCTTCGTTGTTGTTTCATTTTCAATATTTCTCTTTGTGCGCCTACCTTGGTGAGAACATTGTCATTGGATCTTCTTTCTGTCCAACGCATTCTTTCCATTCTACGGTAGCACTACATTTCAAACGCTTCCATGCTTTTCCACACCCATACGATGCAATTGTCCACACTTGAGTAGTGAATACTCTTTTCATCAGTTCTATCACGATATTCTTTGATGTTAGCAATTTCTGTTGTTTCTCTGAAGGCATTTTTTGCCTTTTGCAATCTTCGTCTTAATTTCCATCTCATTGCATCTGCTGTGATGGTTGGCCATAAAAATTGTAAACTTCTGTTCTTGATCGATTTTTTCTCTATTGATGATTGTATTCATTATCTTTGTTGCTTGGCTATTACCATAGTCTTTGTCTTGAATGTGTTAATTTCTTAACGCAGGCTTTGAAACTCTGCTACTGTTCCTCCCAATATGGCCTGATCATCGGCAAATTTGATTGCAATAATTATCAGTCAACTGACTTTGACACCCATATTACAACTCTGAACTATTTTTTCCATCATCATCTCAGAATATATGTTATAGAAACTTGATGAAAACAAGAAATCCGGTTATAATATTTTTTATGGGGGGACCCAGTGGCTTCGGGTGCTGGAGGTCGCGGGTTCAAATCACGGTGGAGACTGGGTATTTGTTACGTGGATCATCCGGTAATAATTTACCCTGATCTCTGAGTAGTGAGATCAGACACCCGTGTACAGTGGCGCACACGTTAAAAATCCCTTGGCAGTTGGCAATCGGCAGAAATTGACTTAACAGCCGTTGCTCGGTCAAAATTAAAGTTTAAAATCTACTTAAATTAGTATAGGGATTCTGATCTCTGAGTAGTGAGATCAGACACCCGTGTGCAGTGGCGCCGACGTTAAAAATCTCTAGGCAGTTGGCAATCGAAAAAAGTTGGCTTAACAGCCGTTGCTCGGGCAAAATTCAAGTTTAAAATCTACTCAAATTAGTTTAGGGATTATCGCACGACTGATAACACTCTAACATCCCTGCCCCTCCACATTAAGCCAGTCATCAAACCAGAAACATTCTAACATCCCTCCCACTCCACATTAAGTCAGTCATCAAACCAGAAGCACTCTAACATCCCTCCCACTCCACATTAAGTCAGTCATCAAACCAGAAGCACTCTAACATCCCTCCCACTCCACATTAAGTCAGTCATCAAACCAGAAGCACTCTAACATCTCTCCCCCCTCCCGCTCCACAATAAGTCAGTCATAAAACCAGAAGCACTTTAACATCCCTCATCCCCTCCCCCTCCACATTAAGTCAGACATCAAACCAGAAGCACTCTAACATCCCTCCCCCTCCACATTAAGTCAGTCATCAAACCAGAAGCACTCTAACATCCCTCCCCCTCCACATTAAGTCAGTCATCAAACCAGAAGCACTCTAACATCCCTCATTCCACCCCCCTCCACGTTAAGTCAGTCATCAAACCAGAAGCACTCTAACATCACCCCCCCCCCCCTTCCTTTCCTCCTGGTATGAGCAAGCTGATTGGATCAATCTCCTTGGCTGGCCTGGGAAGTGTTCTGGCGACAAGATTAGCACCTGCCGTCACGCTGTACTATAGATTTATCCGTCACGGCAATCTTTCCTTCATTGACAGCTCTGACAACCTGTTATCCATCATTGTTTCCTTTCTTCTGCTTATTTCTCCACATCTTCTTCTTTTTTTTCAGTCGGTATTCTTATTTCTCGTAATTTTAATATCCAAGTATCCACAGATGGATCTCCTACCGGGGCTGCCACCAAAGCTGGATATGGCGATGTAATTAAATAGTATAGCCTGCACGAAGAAGCCCACCCCTACATATATGTCCCTTATGGAGAGACATGTTCCAATTACAAAGCAGAAATAATATCAATAGAAATAGCTTTGTGCCGAATAATCTCAGATTTTGATAGCGGCACTATACAGCCTGAGGAGGTCGTTGTTTTCTCAGACTCAAAGTCTGCGCTCCAAGTTTTGGAAAACCGAATGTCTCCAGATGTTAATAACATCTACAAATTAGTTGACCAATTGTCCGACTCTTCTAGAGCGGAAGTAGTCCTCCAGTGGATACCTGGCCATGTTGGAGTCACAGGGAGTCTGATGAGCTGGCCA
Organism: Ariolimax columbianus; assembly: GCA_036924085.1. Lineage (NCBI taxonomy): Eukaryota > Metazoa > Mollusca > Gastropoda > Stylommatophora > Arionidae > Ariolimax > Ariolimax columbianus. Next base: position 9,704,451 of record JAVGWX010000024.1, read on the forward strand.
GAAGCGGGACAACGCTACCACTACCACTATCTAGCATCACGCTACAAACCTGCAAGCAAACCCTGAAAAATAAATATAGACAGGGGTTGGTAGATCAGTGGGCCACATCACAGACAGGAGTGACTAGATCAGTGGGCCACATTCCAAACAGGAGTGGCTAGATATGTGGGCCACATCCCAGACAGGAGTGGCTAGACCAGTGGGCTACATTGCACGCAGAAGTGGCTAGATCAGTGGACCACATCTCAGGCAGGAGTGGCTAGATCATTGGATCACATTCCAGACAGGAGTGGCTAGATCAGTGGGCCACATGCCAGACATGAGGGGCTAGATCAGTGGGCCACATCCCAGACAGGGGTTGGTAGATCAGTGGGCCACATCCCAGACAGGAGTGGCTAGATCAGTGGACCACATTGCAGGCAGAAGTGGCTAGATCAGTGGGCCACATCCCAGACAGAAGTGGCTAGATCAGTGGACCACATTCCAGACAGGAATGGTTAGATCAGTGGACCACATCTCAGGCAGGAGTGGCTAGATCATTGGACCACATTCCAGACAGGAGTGGTTAGATCAGTGGGCCACATGCCAGACAGGAATGGTTAGATCAGTGGACCACATTCCAGAGAGGAATGGTTAGTTCAGTGGACCACATCTCAGGCAGGAGTGGCAAGATCATTGGACCACATTCCAGACAGGAGTGGTTAGATCAGTGGGCCACATGCCAGACAGGAGTTTCTAGATCAGTGGGCCACATCCCAGACAGGAGTGGTTAGATCAGTGGGCCACATGCCAGACAGGAGTGGCTAGATCAGTGGGCCACATCCCAGACAGGCCGAGTATATTTCAGACACCAAGCAAAACCAGATCCCTATGACCTAGCCAAGAAACTGAAACGAAGAGACCAGAGTTTGATCTTCAAGCTGAGAACAGGCCACGCCCCTCTCAACAAACGAAGAGACCAGAGTTTGATCTTCAAGCTGAGAACAGGCCACGCCCCTCTCAACAAACGAAGAGACCAGAGTTTGATCTTCAAGCTGAGAACAGGCCACGCCCCTCTCAACAAACGAAGAGACCAGAGTTTGATCTTCAAGCTGAGAACAGGCCACGCCCCTCTCAACAAACGAAGAGACCAGAGTTTGATCTTCAAGCTGAGAACAGGCCACGCCCCTCTCAACAAACGAAGAGACCAGAGTTTGATCTTCAAGCTGAGAACAGGCCACGCCCCTCTCAACAAACGAAGAGACCAGAGTTTGATCTTCAAGCTGAGAACAGGACATGCCCCTCTCAACAAACATATGAATAGATTAGACCCACTACGTGAACCAAACTGCAGATTCTGCCATGACCACGAGGAGTCAGTCGAGCATCTCCTGACTTTGTGCCCAAGGCTGGCCGATCTGTGGAACCTGCTGTTACCACCACACACTCAACACACTCTACACATCGCTACAACAATTGAGGAGGACATGTGCTCTTCTCAGGGAGGCATTGGGCTGTCAGGAGCTGCCAGCTCACAGCTCAATCATCATCATCTTTCTCAATATCGATTTCCTCATAATTACCTTTTTCATAACCGTCTTCCTCATAATGTCTTTTCTCATGATCGTTTTCCTCATTATTTGCTTTCTCATTATCGCTTTTCTCATAATTTTTGTTTATCGTAATTTTATTTATTGTCATCTTATTTATGGTCTTTAATATTTTTCATTCTCATTATTTTTCATGTCTTCTACATTTTCATTATCTACCTTCTCTTTATCGTTCATGCTATCTCCCTTCTCATTATTTCCCTCATTATCTCCCTTCTTTGTATCTCCCTTCTCATTATCTCCCTTCTCATTGTCTCCCTTATCATTGTCTTCCTTCTCATTGTCTTCCGTCTCATTATCTCCCTTCTTATTATCTTCCTTATCATTGTCTTCCTTCTCATAATCTTCCTTCTCGTTATCTCCCTTCTCATTATCTCCCTTCTCATTCTCGCTTCTCATTATCTCCCTTCTCATTGTCTCCCTTATCATTGTCTTCCTTCTCATTGTCTTCCGTCTCATTATCTCCCTTCTTATTATCTTCCTTCTCATAATCTTCCTTCTCGTTATCTCCCTTCTCATTATCGCCCTTTTTGTTATCTTCGTCATCATTATTTTATTTCTCGTCATCTTCTTGTCAATTAAGGTATTTTTCCTCATCGTCTTTCGCACATCGGTTTACCGCCCTCCGCTGCACTTATCCCAACGCAGTAATAAGCTGCTCAAACCTAGCCCGCTAAGCAGGAAACCCTCCTCCCGACTACATCGAGCTCACACAAGAGCTGGGACCTGCACCGGGGCATCCACCCCTGTAGAAGCACAGGTCGTCTAAGAATTAAGAACTCCTCTTCTTTCTTCTCCTCGTCCTCATCATCAACTTATGACAAGGACACGTATGAGAGCTAATGAAGAGATTGACAAATATCGTCTCAGATTCAGATGTATCTCCTCTAGTTCTCATGAGTGGAGATCCTTTTGTTCGGTGTAGATTGTTGTTTTCCGTTGTTCTTGCCCTGACAGCGTCAGTGATTTTGACAAACCTCCCGGAAGGGATGCTGATAAAAATCACAGGGAGAACTTAACGCAAAAACGCAGAATGCGGGTCCTATTCTTGGTCTGTTAACTTGACTTTATATGGTGCATTGACAAAAACATGACTTTATATTGTGCATTGATCAAAACTTGACTTCATATGGTGCATTGATCAAAATGACTTTATATGGTGCATTGATCAAAATGACTTTATATGGTGCATTGATCAAAACTTGACTTCATATGGTGCATTGATCAAAACTTGATTTCATATAGTGCATTGATCAAAATGACTTTAAATGGTGCATTGATCAAAACTTGACTTTATATGGTGCATTGATCAAAATGACTTTATATGGTGCATTGATCAAAACTTGACTTCATATGGTGCATTGATCAAAACTTGATTTCATATGGTGTATTTCTCAAAACTTGACTTTATATGGTGTATTTCTCAAACTTTGATTTCATATGGTGCATTGATCAAAACTTGACTTAAATGGTCCATTGATCAAAACTTGATTTCATGGAATCCTAAAGCCGTTAACGTGACTTCATATGTCCATTTATCAGAACTCGGCTTCATGGAATTCTTAAGCCGTTAACTGGATTTTATACGTTCCATTGATAAATACTTGACTTTAGCTGTGGCATTGATTAAAACTTGACTTTATATGGTGCATTGATAACAACTTTACTTTATATAGTGCATTGATAAAAACTTGACTTTATATAGTGCATTGATCAAAACTTGACTTTATATGGTGCATTGATAACAACTTTACTTTATATAGTGCATTGATCAAAACTTGACTTTATATGGTGCATTGATCAAAACTTGACTTTATATGGTGCATTTATCAAAACTTGACTTTATATGGTGCATTGATCAACACGACTTCATTTGGTGCATTGATCAAAACTTTATATCTGCATTCCTAAAGTAATTAACTTGACTTTATATGGCCCATAGACCAATAATTTGATTTCTGCATTCCTTAAGCCGTTAACTTGGCTTTATACGGCCCATAGACCAATAACTTTACTTTATGGAATCCTTATTCCGTTAACTTGACCCCATGTGGTCCGTAAATCATAAACTTGACTTCATGATCCCGTAAAGACGTTTCAGAATTTGGCGGCCCCGTCCTTGAGGCTGGACTTACGAGTCCAAAGTCCATTAATGAAGTTGGAGTTTTACAATCCTTTATTTAACCTGTCCGTGGACTTCTATTTCTCCTATTTTAACCAACTTACCCATAACCTAGAGAGCTGACATTTTGTTCACATCTTCTACTAGGGCGGCCTGTTAATATATCATATTTGTACGGATTCTCGAATGCAAGAAAGGAAAAAAATCGAAGCTTATTCACATTTTTAAAATATAGACTCCTGAACATAGCAAAGATCAAAATCTGTTTATAAACATAAACAAAACAAAGATAATGACCACCGATAAAACACAATGTCAGCATGAATTTACAGTGGGTGGTGAGGAATAAGATCAGGTCACACATTTTGAATATCTGGACTTAAGAATTGACAAAAATGGTGACTGCTCGAAACAAATCAGAAGAAGACTAGCTATGGCAATGCAGAGACTGAACAGCCTGAAGAAATTATGGCAGAGCACCAACAAAATGATAAAAGTAAAAGTCTTGAGAGCCTGTGTTTTTCCTGTGGCAGCTTATGGCTGCGAATCATGGACGATTATCAAAACTTCCAGACAAAGAATCGAATCTTTCGAGTCAAAATGTTACAGAAAGATCCTCAGAATACCCTGGACAGAGAAAAAACAAATGTAGACATTCGGCAAGAGTTGAGCATAGAGGAGAACTGGCTTATCAATTCCATTTGGGCTAGAAAATGCAAATACTTTGGTCACATCAAGAGACACAACGGTCTTGAGAGAACGGTGATGGAAGGTATGGTGCCAGGTAAAAGAAGCAGGGGTAGACCAAGAAGACGATGGCACCAAGATATCCAGGAATGCCTGAGTATGACTGTGGCGGAGGCTGGAGTTTTGGCAAGGGAACGAGTTTCTTTCAGACAGACTGTGATGGGAGCGACGTTCTACAAAGGACATGCTACATGATGATGATGACACTCCTGAAGTCCCAAAACTACAGGAACTTACCCGTAGACTGGATGTAACAGTAAATGGTGATGTCGTGGAGAGAAACGCTGAAAAGACAAAGTTTCTGACCAAGAACGCTGAAGGAATCAACGATGTGATCAAAGCAAATAGACAGAAGCTTGAAACAGGAACCACTTCAAGTTTCTGGTCTCAACGATCAGTTATGAGGGATCAAAACCAGAGGTCCTGGCCAGAATAGCACAGACAACACAAGAGCTTGCACGATTGAAACATATATGGGAAGATAAACGATTCTCTCTCGCGATTAAGGTCAGACTAATTAGATACCAGGAAATATTTTTTAGCCAGAGAGTAGTGAATGCTTGGAATGCATTGACATAAGAAATAGTAGAGGCAGGGTCAATTAATGCTTTCAGGAATAGCTTGGATGCGCATAGTTATTTTTAGGAAAAGCGGATGCAAAAGAAACTGGTTCTATACAGACTTAGTCTTCTGAACCAGTTTAAAGAAGTTAAGTAAAGTTAATGCGCTCACCATTCCAGTAGATTCCGCCCCACCCCCAGAGGAGAATCCAGGCCATGGAGATGAGATGTTTTAGAAAACTCCTAAATCTCACATACAAAGATCGTATCACAAATGATGAAGTCAGATCAGGTCAGGTCATCCCGTAACCAATGAGGTCGGTGGGGCACACATGAAGACATCCTCACAACCACACGACACCCTTCTCTGTCAACGACCGCTGCCTGTGCCTCTTTTGGTCGGAGATTGGTCCATTCTTTTATGTTGTCCTCCCACCCTTTTTTAGGACGGCCTCTTCATCGTCTGCCTTGCACCTTTCCGTGAAGGATCGTGTTTGCAAGACCATTTGATCTCGATATGTGACCATATCAAGCGAGTTTCCTTCTTTTGACATTTGCCAAGAGGTCTTCAAAAGGCCCTATTACTGTTGTAATTCTATCTCGTATTTTCTCATTTGTGACTCGATCTTTGTACGTGACAATTAAAAGTCTTCGGAAACATCTCAACTCTAAGGCCTGTACCATTCGCTGAAGGTCACCTGTAACTGTCCATGTCTCACACGCATAGAAGAATATTGACAGGACCAATGCACGCGTTAATCTGATTTTCGTGCGTAGTGCTAACCGTTTATCCTGCCAGATTTTGTTAAGCCGTGCAAGCGCCGCTATTGTCTGTGCTATTTTGGCCAAGACCTCACGTTTTGATCCTTCATCACTGACAATCGAACCCATATATTTGGCTTGGCTTCGTTCATTCTCAATCTCCTGCTACCAAACCATGACACGGGCCTAAGTAGCAGAATGTAGTCCACAGAATGCGTTGTGTCGTAGTTTACAGCTTAACTGCGATATTTGCACCTTTCGGTCCACACATCCGACTTCAGCAAGCATTCTTTGATTACCGGGGGTTAGCATTCCCTCTTCGATCCCTTTTCCTTAGCCAGTCTGCCTTCCTGCAACCTGTTATCCAGGATCACCGCGTGGAGGTGTAGAAGGGTCTTGGCAGCTCTGGTTCGCTGGCCCTGACGCTAGCAGTCAGCTTTGGGTCGCTTACCAGTGCAGCTCATGCCCTTTTCGGCATCTTGATCCCAACCCAGATATTTAATGGTGAAGTACAAGGAAGATTCGAGAATGCAAGTTGACCGTACGATGACCTCCTCACAATGATCAAAAGGCGACAGCTGACTTGGTATGGCCACTTCTCGAGGTCATAGAACCTTACAAATATTATACTATATGACACAGGACAGGGTAAGTGAAGGAGAGGAAACGATAGAAGACAACATCCATGAATGGACTAACCTACAACCCGAGGAGGCACAACAAGCAACCGCAGACAGAGAGGGATGGCGTATTTTGTGGAGGTGTCAGCAGGGGTGCCCCTTCATTATCAACAGGTCATTGTATGAACTGAATACAAACACAGTCCTAAACACAGAATTATCTTACTATAGCTACAAGCTTTTATAGTTTACTGTAGTTTTTGTTTTTATATTTGTTTTGTTTTTATATTTGTTTTGTTTTTATATTTGTTTTGTTTTTATATTTGTTTTATTTTTATATTTGTTTTATTTTTATATTTACTTTATTGTTATATCTGTTCTGTTTTTATATTTGTTTTGTTTTTATATTTGTTTTAATTGTAAATCTGTTCTGTTTTTATATTTGTTTTGTTTTATATATTTTGTTTTTATATATGTTTTCTTTTTTATATTGTCTTGTATTATTGTTTTGTTTTATGTCTGTTTTGTTTTTATATCTATTTTGTTTTTATATTCTCTTGTATTACTGTATTGATTTTATATTTGTTTTGTTTCTATATGTTCTGTTTTTATATTTGTTTTCTTTTTATAATGTCTTGTATTATTGGATTATTTTGATATTTGTTTTGTTTTTATATGTTTTCTTGTTATATTTATTTTCTTTTGATATGTTTTTTTTTATATTGTCTTTTATTATTGTTGTTGTTGTTATATCTCTTTTGTTTATATATTTGTTTTGTTTTTTAATGTTTGACCTTTGTGTCTGTCTTGGCCAGGTGGATAACGTTAAGTTCATTGACCGGTTCTCTGGTCAGAAACCACCTGGGATCCTCTGTCTGACGGCCACACATCTGCTCTTTGTCGACGCAGAGGGAAAGCGAGAGACATGGGTGAGTGGCTGGTATTTGTGGGGAGGGGTGTGTTTTGGGGTGGGTATGTGTAGGAGGAGTGTGTGGGGCAGGTGGGGATGGTGGCAAGGGGGAGGGGGGGGTATGACAAGGGTAAACGAGGGAAATGGGTGAGTGCACAGCTTGTCTAGGGTAATAATGTGTTATGTATGTGGAGGGGGGGGGTGTATGTATGTGGGGGGGTGTATGTATGTGATGTGGGTCTGTGTGTATGTGGGTTGGTGGGTGGGGGGGGGGGGGGTTAATAATGTGGGTGGGTATGTATGTATGTGGGTGTCTATGTATGTGGGTTGGTGGGTGTGTATGTATGTAGGTGGGGGGTATGTATGTATGTGGGGGGTGCATGTATGTGGGGTGGTGGGTGTATGTATGTATGTGAGTGGGTGTGTATGTATGTATGTTGGTGGGTGGGTGTGTTTGTATGTATGTGGGTGGGTGTGTTTGTATGTGGGTGGGTGGGTGTGTATGTATGTGGGTGGGTGTGTATGTGTGTGGGTGGGTATGTGTGTTTGTATGTGGGTGGGTGGGTGTGTATGTGGGTGGGTGGGTGTGTATGTGTGTGGGTGGGTGTGTATGTATGTATGGGGGTGTGTATGTGGGTGGGTGTGTATGTATGTGGGTGGGTGGCTGTGTATGTATGTTTGTGTGTGTATGTATGTGGGTTGGTGGGTGGGTGTGTATGTGGGGGGTATGTATGTTTGTGGGTGGGTGTGTATGTATGTAATGGGGGTGTGTATGTATGTATGTTGGTGTGTGTGTATGTATGTGGGGGAGTGTTATGTGGGTGGGTTTGTATGTATGTGGGTGGGTGTGTATGTATGTCGGTGGGTGGGTGTCTATGTATGTGAGTGAATGGGTGTGTATGTATGTGCGTGGGTGTGTATGTATGTGGGTGGGTGGGTGTGTATGTATGTATATGGGTGGGTGGGGGGTATGTATGTATGTATGTGGGTGGTTGGTTGTGTATGTATGTGGGTGGGTGGATGTGTTTGTATGTATGTTGGTGGGTGGGTGTGTATGTATGTATGTGGGTGGGTGTGTTTGTATGTATGTGGGTGAGTGGGTGTGTTTGTATGTGGGTATGTGAAGGGGTGGGTGTGTATGTATGTGGGTGGGTGTGTATTTATGTGGGTGGGTGGGTGTGTATATATGTGGGTGGGTGTGTATGTGTGTGAATTGGTGGGTGTGTATGTATGTGGGTGGGTATGTGTGTTTGTATGTGGGTGGGTGGGTGGGTGTGTATGTCGGTGGGTGGGTGTGTTTGTATGTGGGTGGGTGGGTATGTATGCGGGTGTGTATGTATGTATGGGGGTGTGTATGTCGGTGGGTGTGTATGTATGTGGGTGGGTGGGTGTATATGTGGGGGGGGGGTGTATGTATATTTGTGTGTGTATGTATGTGGGCTGGTGGGTGGGTGTGTATGTGGGGGTATGTATGTGTGTGGGTGGGTGGGTGTGTATGTATGTATGGGTGCGTGTATGTATGTATGTGGGGGGTGGGGGTGTATGTATGTATGTATGTGAGTGGGTGTGGATGTATGTATTTGGGTGGGTTGGTGTATATGCATGTGGTTGTGTATGTATGTGGGTTGGTGGGTGAGTATGTATGTGGGGGTGTATGTATGTGTGGGGTGGGTGTGTATGTATATGGGTAGGTAAGTGTGTATGTGGGTGGGTGGGTTTGTATGAGGACGTGTGTGGGCCGATGTGAGTGGGAGTGTTTGGGTTATGCAGGTGTGTGTGTGTGTGTATGGGTTTGTGTTTGGGTATGTGGGCCTGTGTAGGAGAGTGTGTGTGGGTGCGTGTGTGGGGGTGTGTAGAAAAAAGTGTGTTGGTGTCTGTGTTTAATGGTCGTAGTGTGTAGGGGAGAGGGGGGTGGGGTACACGCGTGTGGGGGTATGTGGGCTGGGTGCGTGTGTGTAGGGGATAGGGGAACGGGGTTCACGCATGTGGGGGTATTATGGCTGGGTGCGTGTGTGTAGGGGAGAGGGGGATGGAGTACACGCATGTGGGGGTATGTGGGCTGGGTGCGTGTGTGTAGGGGAGAGGGGGATGGGGTACACGCGTGTGGGGGTATGTGGGCTGGGTGCGTGTGTGTAGGGGAGCGGGAGATGGGGTACACGCGTGTGGGGGTATGTGGGCTGGGTGCGTGTGTGTAGGGGAGAGGGGGATGGGGTACACGCATGTGGGGGTATGTGGGCTGGGTGCGTGTGTGTAGGGGGGATGGGGTACACGCGTGTGGGGGTATGTGAGCTGGGTGCGTGTGTGTAGGGGAGAGGGGGATGGGGTACACGCGTGTGGGGGTATGTGGGCTGGGTGCGTGTGTGTAGGGGAGCGGGGTATGGGGTACACGCGTGTGGGGGTATGTGGGCTGGGTGCGTTTGTGTAGGGGGGATGGGGTACACGCATGTGGGAGTATGTGGGCTGGGTGCGTGTGTGTAGGGGAGAGGGGGATGGGGTACACGCGTGTGGGGGAATGTGAGCTGGGTGCGTGTGTGTAGGGGAGAGGGGGATGGGGTACACGCGTGTGGGGGTATGTGGGCTGGGTGCGTGTGTGTAGGTGTGTTTTTGTGAGTGGATGTGTTGGAGTGTGTGGATTGGTGGGTGCATGTTTGTGTGGGTTCATGTGCGTATGTACGGCAATCCATCAAAGCTGTAGTAGATGCTAAATCTGGCGAAGACGGATGTGTCGGACCGAAAGGTGCAAATATCGCAGTCAATCTGTAAACTAGCGACCAGCTGCTGAACGATGAACTCAGAACATGCAGACGCTCGTCAGGTAGACAGAAGAAACCCTACAGAGACTCCTGGAAAATGTTTCTGGCGAGCCTCGACATTGACGTCACCTTCTCGGAGATGCCTCCACAGAACCGCTCCGCTTGGTGCAAACATCACATAAGGTGCTCAGATAGCAGAGCGGAAGATCATCGTTGAGGCTCAGAGGAAGTGAGCTGCCGGAAATAACAGAACTCACACGGATCATCCAGTCGACTCCGTGCACACATGTCCCAAGTACAGGTGTTTGTTCATTATTGTAGAGGGGATAACTTAACTTAACTTAGCTTAACTTAATTTACCTTAACTTAACTTAACTTACCTTAACTTAGCTTAACTTTGTTTAGCTTAACTTAACTTGGCTTTACTTAGCTTAACTTAACTTAGCTTAACTTAACTTAGAATAGCTTAGCTTAACTTAACTTATCTTAACTTAACTTAACTAAATTTAACTTTACTTAACAACTTCTTTATTCTGGCTTAGAAGACTATGTATAGAACCAGTTTCATTTACATCACCTTGCTCTAAAAACTACGCGAATCCAAGTTATTCTTAAATGCATTAACTGTCCCTGCCTCCACTACCTCCCGTGGCAATGCATTCCAAGCAGTCACCACTCCCTAACTAAAAAAATATTTTGCTAATATCTAACCTGGACTTTTCTTTAGTCAGCTTGTAGCTATGCCCTCTTGTTCTTGTAGGCGGTTGTATTTGGAAAAACTTGTTATTGTCTAATTTATCCATTCCTCTGATCATCTTATAAACCTGTATTAAGTCACCTCGAATTCTTCTCTCTTCTAGACACTGTAGGCCGGTTTTTCTGAGTCTTTCCTCATAACTGTAATTCTGGAATCTCACTTTCAGATTTGTTGATCTTTTTTGTATTCTTTCCAGCATGTTTATATCCCCTCTATGATAAGGACTCCACGCCTGTACACAGTACTCCAATCTAGGTCTAACTAATGCTTTATACAGTTTGACTATTACGTCCTTGCTCCTATGTTTAATATTTTTTTTATCATACCTAACATCTAATTTGCCTTTTTCATTGCTACCTGAACTTGTTCACTCATCTTACCTGTATGATCTATTATCAACATATAAACGAAATAATCTGCCGTGCCAAGATTGCACTTTACAGTTATATCAGATGGCATGTAGTGTTTAAAAGAAAACGTATAATGGTATGGTTAGGTTCCTTGCTAAGACGAAAATATAAATTAATCTTACGTTACGACCTTAAGGTCTTCATCAGGGACAATAAACAAAATAAGCAATTGAGCTAACGAAACACAGAAGAAAGGATGCATACATGGTGTTGTTGTTACGGATCCAGCAGCATCCGGGCTCTCGCCCTTTGGCACAATACCATGTAATAATATTATCTGCACGTATTTATCAGTTGTTGTCTGATTGGCTTTTTCCGTCTTGTCAGACGATAGTAATTGTGCTTTGAAAAGGTATGAAACTACAGTCCATGACGGTAACGAATGTGACTCGTAAGACCAATACGGGCAGAGAAGCATCCTCCACAGTGTGTCCAAGAAAAGTCAGGACCGTTTGCTGCATCGCATGGCATGGTGTGTCTTCACAAACTCTGAGTCTTTAGCCTATCAGCAATCAGTATCTCCTGTGTCTGTATCCCATGCTTAATCCTGCATCTCCATGTAACACGATCCATGGCGTCCTGTTCCCATGATTCCAAATCGATGCCTGCATCATTCATATCCCGCTTGCATACATCCTTGTACCGAAGTAGTGGCCGGCCCCGAGACCTTTTCCCCAACTGTAATTCCCCATAGAGAAGATATTTTGGTATTCTGCCATCATCCATCCTCAGAATGTGTCCCAGCCAGCGGAGCCTTCGATGACTAAGCATGGAGAAGAAGTTGCTGTCTTGTACTATACAACGTGTTCCATTTATCTGGCCTCGGAGGAAGAAGGAGATTTCTTTAAAAAGCCGGAGTCCTGAGCTCCCAAAGAGATTGGCTTGGCTTCGTTCGTTCTCAATCTCCCGCTACCAAACCCTGACAGGGCTTAAGTACCAGAATCTAGTCAAGAGAACGGAATTCGTTGTGTCGTAGTTTACAGCTTGACTGCGATATTTGCACCTTTCGGTCCAACACATCCGACTTCAGCAAGCATTTTTTGAGTACCAAGCCAGCATTCACTCTTCGATCCCGTCTCCTTAGCCAGTCTGCCCTGTTGTAACCTGTTGTCCAGGATCACCGCGTTTAGGTGTAGAAGGGTCTTGGCAGCTCTGGATCGCTGGCCCTGACGCTAGCAGTCAGCTATGGGTAGATGACCACTGCAGCTCATGCGCTGCTCAGCATCTTGATCCCACAATCAAAGAGATGAGGATCAACAGCTTCGTATGGGCGTGTATATATGCAGGCACTCAGGAGTATGTTGTAGTCACATATGCCTGAATGTCTTTTCGTATGTAGGTAACCATGCCACGGCAGTTAGTGCACTCACAGGTGTAGCTAGTGTATCCTGTCAGGCTCAGGTCAGTGCACTCACAGACATAGCTAGAGTATCCTGTCAGGCTCAAGTCAGTGTACTCACAGACATAGCTAGTGTATCCTGTCAGGCTCAAGTCAGTGCACTCACAGGCATAGCTAATGTATCCTGTCAGGCTCAGGTCAGTGCACTCACAGACATAGCTAGTGTATCATGTCAGGCTCAGGTCAGGGCACTCACAGACATAGCTAGTGTATCCTGTCAGGCTCAGGTCAGTGCACTCACAGACATAGCTAGTGTATTCTGTCAAGCTCAAGTTAATGTCCGTGTGTAGAGTGTCTTGTAGGAGAGCCACACGAACCTGTGACTGTCCAAAACCGTGGCAAGCTTAAGCTTCTTATTTCTCAATCAACAAACATGTACAACATTAAATGGCAGTTTGTTATTCGGAGGAAAACTAGAGGAAGACTAACGTCTGGGTCAGGCAAAACATACTGATCAGACATGTTAGTCAGGGTCAGGCAAAACATACTGATCAGACATGTTAGTCAGGGTCAGGCAAAACATACTGATCAGACATGTTAGTCAGGGTCAGGCAAAACATACTGATCAGACATGTTAGTCAGGGTCAGGCAAAACATACTGATCAGACATGTTAGTCAGGGTCAGGCAAAACATACTGATCAGACATGTTAGTCAGGGTCAGGCAAAACATACTGATCAGACATGTTAGTCAGGGTCAGGCAAAACATACTGATCAGACATGTTAGTCAGGGTCAGACAAAACAAACTGATCAGACATGTTAGTCAGGGTCAGGCAAAACATACTGATCAGACATGTTAGTCAGGGTCAGGCAAAACATACTGATCAGACATGTTAGTCAGGGTCAGGCAAAACATACTGATCAGACATGTTAGTCAGGGTCAGGCAAAACAAACTGATCAGACATGTTAGTCAGGGTCAGGCAAAACATACTGATCAGATATGTTAGTCAGGGTCAGGCAAAACATACTGATCAGACATGTTAGTCAGGGTCAGGCAAAACATACTGATCAGACATGTTAGTCAGGGTCAGGCAAAACATCTGATCAGACATGTTAGTCAGGGTCAGGCAAAACAAACTGGCCAAGACTTTCACTTCCGCTTCCTAGTAGCCCTTCCTGGAAACGGGCTGTTTTCATGGCAGCCTGGCTAACGGGGTGGGGGATCGACGTGATCGCGTAGTAGTGAGCGTCACGCAGATAAAGCCAAGCATAGCACAACCGCATCGAGGACTCTGGTCCACCTTCATCAACACGCCCGAGATGTGAGGAAAGCTACCGCAACCCGCCACTTAATGTCCTGTTCAGGGCGCACAAAAGAGTAAACCCACTCATTATGGACATTCGCAACAACAACAACAACAGTTTGTTATCATTCAACAACAGTTTGTTATCATTCAACAACAGTTTGTTATCATTCAACAACAGTTTGTTATCATTCAACAACAGTTTGTTATCATTCAACAACAGTTTGTTATCATTCAACAACAGTTTGTTATCATTCAACAACAGTTTGTTATCATTCAACAACAATTTGTTATCATTCAACAACAGTTTGTTATCATTCAACAACAGTTTGTTATCATTCAACAACAGTTTGTTATCATTCAACAACAGTTTGTTATCATTCAACAACAGTTTGTTATCATTCAACAACAGTTTCTTATCATTCAACAACAGTTTGTTATCATTCAACAACAGTTTCTTATCATTCAACAACAGTTTGTTATCATTCAACAACAGTTTGTTATCATTCAACAACAGTTTCTTATCATTCAACAACAGTTTCTTATCATTCAACAACAGTTTCTTATCATTCAACAACAGTTTGTTATCATTCAACAACAGTTTGTTATCATTCAACAACAGTTTGTTATCATTCAACAACAGTTTGTTATCATTCAACAAGTTTCTTATCATTCAACAACAGTTTCTTATCATTCAACAACAGTTTGTTATCATTCAACAACAGTTTCTTATCATTCAACAACAGTTTCTTATCATTCAACAACAGTTTCTTATCATTCAACAACAGTTTCTTATCATTCAACAACAGTTTCTTATCATGTTTGTGTACGTGCTTCCTCCTAGGTTCTCTCGTGTCAGTATGTCAATGTTTGTTTCTATAGTCCATTGTTCACACGTACCAGCCTGGTCACCCACTGTCATGGGCGGATCTTGATGACTGAGGTGTCCTCCGAACTCGTTGGAGGCAAACATCAAATAGATAAGAACGCATAAAGGAGTCAAACCAAAACAGGTACTTAGCTCGATAGCACATACGATTTCGTGCGGATTTTTCGCACGTGGACACGTCCGTTCCCAGATAGCATATGGAGGAAACTAGTGAGCGGAAGTGACATGTCCAGGAGCCCGTGCCAAATTGGAGCTGTTCAAAAAAGCTGATAGCGGCCAAACATGGGATATATTGATAAGGGTACAAGCATAGCGCCGAACATTTAAAAAATCTGCAACACAGAGTCGGGTGAGGTAGAGTCGGGTGAGGTCGGACGAGGTAAGGACGAGATAATGATATAGATAATGTTAATCTCATGAGGCAGGTTGCAGTAAGTAAATAAGAAAGATGCCTACAGTATTTAGAAATTAGAGAATTCGAAGTGGCTTAACAACAGGTTTATAAGATAATCAAAGAAACGGGTAAATTATACTGTAACAAGTTTTTTCAAAACACAACCACCTACAAGAACAAGATGGCATAGCTTACAAAAGAAGAAATTTAAGAAACGTCCAGATTAGATATTAGGAAATATTTTTTTAGTCAGAGAGTAATGAATGCTTGAAATGCATTGCTACATGAAGTAGTGGAGGCAGGGACAATTAATTCATTTAAGAATAGATTGGATGCGCACAGCTTTTAGAGCCAGGAGATGTAAATGAAATTGGTTGTATACAGACTATGCAGTCTTCTAAACCAGTATAAAGACGTTAAGTTAAGTTAAGTAACCCCTTTTCAGTCGTGTCTGACTGTAGGTTGATGATACCTTGGAGAAGCAACTCTCTACTGAGTTTTTGGTTTTCATCTTCCTTGCGGGGTTGTCTTTTCATTTCCCTGTGTTGCAAGAGCTGATGTTCGCCCAGGCTAAGGTGGCTCTGCAGGTTACAACTCCATTTAGATCGGTCTGCAGCTATGTCTTTCCAAGATGTCAGATCCACATCCAGAGCCTGCATGCCTCGCTTACATGCGTCTTTGAACCTCATCTGTTGTTGGCCGGCTGTTCTCTTCCAACACGCCAGCTGTCTATAGAGAATATCTTATAGGATGGGACCGTCTTCCATGCGACAAACATGACCAAGCCATCGCAGTGTTCAATGGCAAAGGATGGTGTACATACTTGGAGGACTTGTGCGAGACTGCATCTCTCCATGTGTCTCCCTGTCTTACACAATCAACAAGTAAAACAGATGCAACATTTCATGTACCTGGGTAACATAATCTCAGCAGATGGCAAAGGAGACACTGAAATCCAACACAGATGTAATAAAGTAAGTCAAATCATTCGGATATTGTCTCCGATATTACAATGTAAATACGTGGCAATGGATACAAAAAGAACGCTATACAACACGATATTCCTACCCATGTTGTGCTATCAGTGATAGAATTGGATATTAACATGCAAAGATAACAGAAACATTGTAACAACAGAGATGACATGTCTGTGCAAAATGTTTGGAGTAACAAGAGTGGATAGAATCAGAAACGAAGATATTAGGAGACAAGTAGGTACAACGCCAGTGCTAGACCCCATCAAGAGACAGCAAACCAAATGGTTCGGCCACGTGACACGTCAAACACCAGATAGTATCCCTCAGAAAGTAATGATATACAGATACAATGGATACAAAGTCTAGTGCCGACCATGGAAAATATGGATAGCAGAAATAACAGAAGGTGTAAAGCTCCCCGTGTACGAAGTACCTACTAGGGCCCGGTCAAGAAACCTGTTCATAACCTGACGCTGAAAGTCACAAGCACATACTAGGGCCCGGTCAAGAAACCTCTTCATAACCTGACACTCAAAGCCACAAGCACATACTAGGGCCCGGTCAAGAAACCTCTTCATAACCTGACACTGAAAGTCACAAGCACATACTAGGGCCCGGTCAAGAAACCTCTTCATAACCTGACACTCAAAGCCACAAACAGGACAAAAACGCGAAAAGAAGAAGAAAGTCGCTCCATTTGACGCCAAGGATGAATCTAGGTCACCGTCGTTGCAAGAGGTTCAGCAATTATCTTGTTTGGCATATGTTATCCATGTTTTGCTGTCATATAGTAGCAGCTGGTGGCAGTTCATGCTAATCGCTTCGTCCATTTTCTAAGCGCGACCCTACCCCCCCCTCTCCGCCCGCCCGCCTTCCCTCCCCCACAAACGGACTGATAAACACATTAGCTGCCCTCTAAGGGATTGCAGTAACTTGCCTGATAATGTTAGTGATATATTTCAATATGATCGTATCTTTATTGATCTGAGTTGTGGCTGCAATTAAACTCCGCCTTTCTCCTGATCCGGGTTTTCAATGTTTGCAATTGGTGCCGCCTGTGCAAATATGTTTTTAATCAGGTTCAATTCCTCCGTACATGCTTCGTTTCGTTTTTACGTGAACGTTCCTATTTTTACTATGCCTTGCAAATTCTGAGGACCAGTGGCACTCAACGCTGATTCCTGTTTGGACTATCTATGTGGCTCTGTGTGGGAGGCTATAGTTTTGACTTTCATTTTTAGAAAACGGTGTCTTCCCGGTGGTGTGTCAGAAAATATCTACAAACAGACATTATCTACAAACAGAGATTATCGAAAATCAGATGATATCTACAAACAGACAATGTCTACAAACAGACATCTACACACAAATATTATCTACAAACATACATTATCTACAAACAGACAATGTCTACAAATAGGCAATATCTACAAAGAGATATTATCTACAAATAAGCAATGTCTACAAATAGACATCTACAAACAGACATTATCTACAAACATATATTATCTACAATCAGGCAATGTCTACAAACAGACATCTACAAACATACATTATCTACAAACAGACAATGTCTACAAATAGACAATATCTACAAACATATATTATCTACAAACAGGCAATGTCTACAAATAGACACCTACAAACAGACATTATCTACAAACATACATTATCTACAAACAGACAATGTCTACAAATAGACAATATCTACAAACATATATTATCTACAAACTTATGACTGCGAATCATGGACGATTACCAAAACTTCCAGACAAATAATCGAATCCATCGAGTGAAAATGTTACAGAAAGATCCTCAGAATACCCTGGACAGAGAAAAAAACAAATGTTGACATTCGGCAAGAGTTGAGCATAGAGGAGAACTGGTTTATCAATTCCATTTTGGCTAGAAAATGCAAATACTTTGGTCACATCAAGAGACACAACGGTCTCAAGAGAACAGTCATGGAAGGTATGGTGCCAGGCAAAAGAGGACAGGGTTTCTATCAGACAGACTGTGATGGGAGCGACGTTCTATAAAGGACATGCTACATGATCAGAGACGAGTTTTGGCAAGAGAACGAGTTTCTTTCAGACAGACTGTGATGGGAGCGACGTTCTATAATGGACATGCTACATGATCAGAGACGAGTTTTTGCAAGAGAACGAGTTTCTTTCAGACAGACTGTGATGGGAGCGACGTTCTATAATGGACATGCTACATGATCAGAGACTGGAGTTTTGGCAAGAGAACGAGTTTCTTTCAGACAGACTGTGATGGGAGCGACGTTCTATAATGGACATGCTACATGATCAGAGACTGGAGTTTTGGCAAGAGAACGAGTTTCTTTCAGACAGACTGTGATGGGAGCGACGTTCTATAATGGACATGCTACATGATCAGAGACTGGAGTTTTGGCAAGAGAACGAGTTTCTTCCAGACAGACTGTGGTGGGAGCGACGTTCTATAATGGACATGCTACATGATCAGAGACGAGTTTTTGCAAGAGAACGAGTTTCTTTCAGACAGACTGTGATGGGAGCGACGTTCTAAAATGGACATGCTAAATTTTGAGTGTCCATTCTTAAGCGTCTTCTTGCATTTCCACGACAGAGCGTTCTCGTCTTAGGTTTAGAGGCTCAATTTTAGAGTTAATTTCCCATGCATCTGTCGGCGTAGTTTTCATGACATAAACCGCAGAGCGTGATTCTGTTCAGCTTGTGTAAGAGGCTTTTGCTTCCAGTGTCTTGGAGGTTGCGTGAATGGTCAATCACTGATCCGACATATCCAATGTGTAACTGGCCTAGTGAATCTTCATCTGTCCCAGCTTGTGTATATGGGGTTTTATTGTGAGTCTAGGGTCAAACACGACTCCGAGGTATCGCAGAGTTTTCTCATCGGTTAATTTCACTCCGTTTATTTTGACATCGACATTTTCCTCTTTAATCCTTTTATTTAAGCTGAACACAGTTTTCTCTACATTATTTTCAAGCTTCCAAAGCTGGCAATTTGTAGAGATGGTTGTCAGATTCATGTTCATATTTTTGGTGATGGGTTTCAAATGGTTTCCTATTGACCAAATGACCAGGTCATCCGCAAAGAGTGCCTTTTGGCAGGTTATAGCATCTGGTAGGTCGTTTATGTACACAATGAATAATGTACAACTTAGCGCAGATCCCTAGGACAGTCCTTCTTCAAGGGTCCTTTGTTAGGATGTTGATCCGCTGAATGTTGTTTGGATTGTTCTGTTATGGAAAAAACCTTTTAACCAGCTGTACATTCGCCCTTATATTCCTGTTTGGATTGTTCTGTTATGGAAGAAACCTTTTAACCAGCTGTACATTCGCCCTTATATTCCTGTTTGAATTGTTCTGTTATGGAAGAAACCTTTTAGCCAGCTGTACATTCACCCTGCTATTCCTGTTTGGATTGTTCTGTTATGGAAGAAACCTTTTAACCAGCTGTACATTCGCCCTTATATTCCTGTTTGGATTGTTCTGTTATGGAAGAAACCTTTTAGCCAGCTGTACATTCACCCTGCTATTCCTGTTTGGATTGTTCTGTTATGGAAGAAACCTTTTAGCCAGCTGTACATTCACCCTGGTATTCCCATTTTCTGCATCTTAAAGAGGAGGCCAGTTCTCCAGACTCGATCGTAGGCTTGTCTGAGGTCAGTGAATGTTGCCAGCACATTTTTTTTCTCCTGGTAAGCATCACCTACCTCTTGGCTGAATCTTATCAGCTGGTCCATTGTCTATTTCTTTATTCTGAAGCCTGATTGGTTTGTATTAAGAATCTTGGGGCTTTCTAGCCACCAATATAGCCTTTCGTTTATCATCCTTTCAGCGACCTTGCCTAGGTATGAAGTCCGGGAGATCAGACGATAACTTGTTACTAGGTTTGATGATTTGTCTTTCTTTAGGACTGGGGTGATGTTGGCTTTTCGCATGTCTGTTGGTAGCTTGCGTTCTCTCCAGTCTGTTGCTAGCTTGCCTTCTCTCCAGTCTGTGGGTAGCTTGCCTTCTCTCCAGTCTGTTGGTAGCTTGCGTTCTCTCCAGTCTGTTGCTAGCTTGCCTTCTCTCCAGTCTGTTGCTAGCTTACCTTCTCTCCAGTCTGTCGCTAGCTTACCTTCTCTCCAGTCTGTTGCTAGCTTACCTTCTCTCCAGTCTGTTGCTAGCTTACCTTCTCTCCAGTCTGTCGCTAGCTTACCTTCTCTCCAGTCTGTTGCTAACTTACCTTCTCTCCAGTCTGTCGCTAGCTTACCTTCTCTCCAGTCTGTCGCTAGCTTACCTTCTCTCCAGTCTGTTGCTAGCTTACCTTCTCTCCAGTCTGTTGCTAGCTTACCTTCTCTCCAGTCTGTTGCTAGCTTACCTTCTCTCCAGTCTGTTGCTAGCTTACCTTCTCTCCAGTCTGTCGCTAGCTTACCTTCTCTCCAGTCTGTTGCTAGCTTACCTTCTCTCCAGTCTGTCGCTAGCTTACCTTCTCTCCAGTCTGTTGCTAGCTTACCTTCTCTCCAGTCTGTCGCTAGCTTACCTTCTCTCCAGTCTGTTGCTAGCTTACCTTCTCTCCAGTCTGTTGCTAGCTTACCTTCTCTCCATGTTTTGTTAATGAGGTCAAGGATGGTATGAGGCTCATCATCTGAGAGATTTAAGAGCACCTGGTTAGTGAGCCGGTCAGGTCCAATGGCTTTACCTTTCTGACATTTTTTTACGACCATCTTAAGTTCTGGAAGTGTGAAATTCTTGTCAAATATCTAAGTTAGCTGTAGGTGGTTTTTCCATCATTTTTGCAAAGTATTTTGATAACCTTGTCGAGATTCTGTACTTTTTGTTAACACTAGCAAGGTACTTATTAAGAACTTCTGCTTTCTGAAAATATCCTGTAATTAATTCTGTGTCTGTTCTAATGGGTTTGGGATTTTTCTTTCTTTTAGCTCCTGAAAAGTTTGATACGAGGCACCATGCTTGTTTTCCATCTTTCTGCAAGTCCAACTCTCCGCATTTCTTAGCCTATGCTTCTCTTTCTGCTTGTCTGCTCAGCAACTTAACTTTAGCAGTGAGTCTGTTATAACTGGCTTTGTTTCTGTTTGTTGCTGTTTCTGGACTTGCCGTCTTCTTTCTTTCTCTCATTGACAGCGGCCTCTTTTCTGTACTCCAGTATGGTTTGAACTTTGTCATGTATCCTTGTCGGATGGCTTCCTTTGCCGACTGGAGCAATACTTACTTACTTCCCCTGTCCAAACACCATGTCATACGGCATCCGTCCAGTATTCAGCAACTTGAACTGCCTTGTTCGCCTCCATCATGTCGTTCATGTCACAGGTTTCAGGGAGGTTGGGGCAGGTCATCAGATGATCTTGGTCCTGAACTGCGCCGCATTCACGTGTGTCGACATCTGAGTATCCCCATTTCTTCAAGTTCGCTCTGCATCTTGAGACACCACTTCGAAGTCTGTTCATTGCCTTCCACACAGCGTAGGGCAGGTGGTGTCCAGGCGCAGCCTCTTCCTTGAGCTCTATCCATGGATCCTGCATTGTTTCACGCCACCTCTCGATGTGTCGACCTTCCGGGCTTGTCTGGATGGTCTCTGTCGATTTTAAGAAACTGTGTCTTGATTTAAGTCTTGTGGCTTGTTCCTGATGGCCAAACATCGGGTGTCTAGGGTCGTTTTCCTGTTTCCCTCGTTCGATTTCCGCAGCTACACCTCTTCTTGTATCCGGTGGTGCAATGCCAATTAAGGGATATATTTTGTTTGTGGGGGTGGGTTTAAGGCACCCCGACACTATCCTGCCCATCTCATTCACTGCTGTATCAACTTGTTTTGCATGGGCGGAGTTTTTCCAGACTGGGGCTGCATATTTCGCTGCGGAAAGGCACAGGGCAATCGCTGTAGTGGTTTTACTATAGACCTCGTCTACATCCTGCGCCATGTCGACGTCCTTTTTGTGATTCCATGGAAGGGATGTTATTTGGTTTCTTACTTTCTCCCTGGCGTTGGTAATCTCAAGGAGTATTGGACCGACATGGAAAGTTTTTATCGCGTGTCTTCAAAGTACCATATGTCAGACAGTAGGGCCAGTAATTAAAACTACCATATGTCAGACAGTAGAGCCAGTAATTCAAAGAGCTATAACTCGGACAGTAGAGCCAGTAATTGAAAGAACCATAACTCGGACAGTAGAGCCAGTAATTGAAAGAACCATAACTCGGACAGTAGAGCCAGTGATTCAAAGAATCATAAATCAGACTGTAGAACCATTATTTCAAAGGATCATAACTTAGATGGTAGAGCCAGTAATTCAAAGAACCATAACTCAGGTGGTAGGGCCAGTAATTAAAAGTAGCATAACTCGTACAGTCAGACCAGTAATTAAAAGTAGCATAACTCGGACAGTAGGTCCACTAATTCAAAGAACCATAGCTCAGACGATGGTTACAAAATAGTATGGACCTAACACCATATTTTCTATGCGCCACAAAGCGTGACGGGATCTTCACTCTTTTTATGTTTGAAACTCAGAGGGTAGAGACTGTGATTCAAAGAACCATAACTCAGACGGTAGAGCCAGTAATTCAAAGTTCCATAACTCAGATGGTAGGGTCCATAATTCAAAGAACCATAACTCAGACGGTAGAGCCAGTAATTCAAAGTTCCATAACTCACATGGTAGGGTCCATAATTCAAAGAACCATAACTCAGACGGTAGAGCCAGTAATTCAAAGTTCCATAACTCACACGGTAGGGTCCGTAATTCAAAGTACCATCACTCAGACCATCAATTTTGTCCTGGTTCCAACGAGAAGTTGGTCTTGAAAATGCTTATCAGGAAAGAGCACTAAATTTCAGATAGGAAATGAGAAGGGAATTGAATTACAGGTGGTCTGAATTGCACTTTAGCTCATTTTAAGTTTCCTGGATGTTATTGTTAAATAGTATGTTAACCTGTCTAAAACAGACAATCATTCCTCTTTTTAACCTCTTGATCGAAATACGCCTTGTTGAACGCTTTCCTTTTTCGCGCCCTGGTAATCTCATCATGTCCCTCATAAACTTGGTGTTTTGTCTCAGCTCTCTCTTATCGTAATACATTTTATCTCTTAAATTCGTTGTAGATCACTTTCTTGATATATTGACGCGTATCAAAGTGAAGTTCGCAAGACTTTTAGCTGAGATCAAAGTGAAGTTCGCAAGACTTTTAGTTGAGATCAAAGTCAAGTTCACAAAACTTTTAGTTGAGATCAAAGTCAAGTTCACAAGACTTTTAGCTGAGATCAAAGTGAAGTTCGCAACGATTTCAGTCGAGATAGAGTGAAGTTAAAAGCACTTTCAGTTGAGATCAAAGTCAAGTTCACAAGACTTTTAGTTGAGATCAAAGTCAAGTTCACAAGACTTTTAGTTGAGATCAAAGTCAAGTTCACAAGACTTTTAGTTGAGATCAAAGTCAAGTTCACAAGACTTTTAGTTGAGATCAAAGTCAAGTTCACAAGACTTTTAGCTGAGATCAAAGTCAAGTTCACAAGACTTTTAGTTGAGATCAAAGTCAAGTTCACAAGACTTTTAGTTGAGATCAAAGTCAAGTTCACAAGACTTTTAGCTGAGATCAAAGTCAAGTTCACAAGACTTTTAGTTGAGATCAAAGTCAAGTTCACAAGACTTTTAGCTGAGATCAAAGTCAAGTTCACAAGACTTTTAGTTGAGATCAAAGTCAAGTTCACAAGACTTTTAGCTGAGATCACAGTCAAGTTCACAAGACTTTTAGTTCAGATCAAAGTCAAGTTCACAAGACTTTTAGCTGAGATCAAAGTCAAGTTCACAAGACTTTTAGTTGAGATCAAAGTCAAGTTCACAAGACTTTTAGTTGAGATCAAAGTCAAGTTCACAGCACTTTCAGTTGAAAATCAAAGTGAACAGTTCACGACAATTTCAGTTGAGATCAAAGTCAAGTTCACAAGACTTTGAGTTGAGATCAAAGTCAAGTTCACCAACACTTTCAGTTGAGATTAAAGTCAAGTTCACAAAACTTTAAGTTGAGATCAAAGTCAAGTTCACAAAACTTTTAGTTGAGATCAAAGTCACGTTCACAGCACTTTCAGTTGAAAATCAAAGTGAACAGTTCACGACAATTTCAGTTGAGATCAAAGTCAAGTTCACAAGACTTTAAGTTGAGATCAAAGTCAAGTTCACAAAACTTTTAGTTGAGATCAAAGTCACGTTCACAGCACTTTCAGTTGAAAATCAAAGTGAACAGTTCACGACAATTTCAGTTGAGATCAAAGTCAAGTTCACAAGACTTTGAGTTGAGATCAAAGTCAAGTTCACCAACACTTTCAGTTGAGATTAAAGTCAAGTTCACAAAACTTTAATTTGAGTTCAAAGTGCACAGTTTGTGACAATTTCAGTTGAGATCAAAGTGAAGTTTCCAACACTTTCAGCTGAATTCAAATAAATTTCGCGACAATTTCAGTTGAGATCAGTTCCAGTAGTTGATCTGTTATTTGTATCTGCATACATTGTTTCTTGCCACTTTATTCCCAAGGTTCCTATCTTTTGTTTTCTTCATGTTTAAGTTCTACCTGTGCCAGTAAGGTGACAAGAAAACACATGTGTCGAAATGTTAGTGTGTTTACAGCAAATGGAATGCATTCCCCCTACAGATGCAACGTGCAATGCGACCTATCATATCGTATATTGGGGGACGGCGTGGCCTAGTGGTTAAGTGACACGGCTCACAACCAGAAGGTGCTGGGTTCGATCCCCATCACAGCACCGGCCGTTACCCCGGGGAAGCAAACCCTTAGAAAATGCAGGAGGAAGCAGACCCTTACATAAAATGCATGCTGAAGTCGGATGCACTGGGCCGACAGGCGCAAAATAAAAACGCAGTGCAACGCACACCGCCTTGGGGATTAGAGAAATAAGGCGAACGCAAAAACAACAAAAAAATATCGTATATTGTCCATGGCAACTGTCTGTGTGTTGATTGTTTTCCTGGTTTCATTAATATTTGAATCAGGTATCCTAGCAACCAGAGATGCTAGATTCACATTAAGTTAATTTTACTGTTATAAGTTAACGCCCGAGTGTTGCCAGAGCCCGGATGGGGAGCGAAGAATAGTTACATCTAAACCTGCCAGGCATGTCGTAAGAGGCGACTAGGAAGGGGCGGGCATAGGACTGGATATTATATCGTGTTGAAGCGGTAAGCCAAAAAGAGCAGATATAGATGTATCAACCATTCATGATTTAGCATGTATTTGTTGAAGACCAATGCTTCACAGGGGGCTAAGCAAGCTTTGATTGATTAATTGATTGATTGTCGTGTAACAGTTCCCTGCTGAATCATGGGCGTTAAGGGCAGGGGTGGTGGGGCCGGCGACTCTGGGAACAAAGGGTACCCGAATGTGTGACAAGGTCAATCACCATCTCGACACTAAGTCGACAAAGGAAACGATGGGTTATGGGAAGAATGTGTCTGATACGGGTGGGGGTTAGGAGCTGACCACTCTGGCGTTCCGGTTTAGGGGGGGGGGGGGGGTTGGTGGCAGTCAGAGGTCGTCGCATTCTGCTGCTGCGACATTTAGAGTGAAAGGAATTCTGAGTGACTCGTCCAATAACAACTAGTTGGGGGGTAGATCCAAACTAGGGTGATGGCTAAGTCAGACAACCAACAGATGATCATTGGACAGCCATGAAGTTGTTTAAGAGTATATAATACTGGACAATGAGGAACTCGGGAGACTGGCCGGGAGAGAGCGAGAGAAAGAGAGTGACTGAGAGAATGACAGAGAGAGAGTGAGAGAAAGTGAGAGAAAGTGAGAGAGTTGCATATACTAGCTTGCTGGCTTATTAGGAGTTTGGGAGTGATAGAATGTGTTGCAGGGTGACTGAACCAGCATACGCCTTTGAGTCTTGGCCAGTCGCTCTATGTGTGTGTGTGTGTTGAACACTCTGTGACTGGAAGAGATCTGAATATATGTGGTGCATGTAGGACACCGAGTGAACGATGTGTGTTCTGAAGTATGTGTATGCACAGATCGACTGAGTGTGTGAAGACATGTGAGCACGCGATTCCGACTAAAGGTGACGTGTTCTAGTTTTGGGTGAACACGATGAACACCCCCCCCCCCCCCCGGCCCCTCCCTACTAAGAATAATCCAGGACATGGAGATAAGAAATGTCAGAAGACTCCTAAATATCACCTACAAAGACCGTATCACAAATGATAAAGTACGACGGAGAATCGAGAATGCAAATGGACTGTACAACGACCTCCTCCCAATGATCAAAAGGCGAAAGCTGACCTGGTATGGCCACGTATCGAGGTCCAAGTGACTCGCAAATATCATACTCCGGGGCACGGGACAGGACAAGCGAAGACGAGTTCGTCCGAGAAAGTAATGAGAAGACAACATACATGAATAGACAACCCGAGGAGGCCTAAAAACGCAACCGCATACAGAGAGGGGTGGCGCAGCTTTGTGGATGTGTCAGCAGGGGTGCCCGAACAATCTCAAGAGGTCACGGGAGGAACTGAACTTTGACGTAGCACATCTTTTTTTATGATTTGACCCATGTATGGGGATTGGTAAATTTGCTCGATAAATCTGTCTTCGGTAGATGGCCTTACTTCCGTTAGTACTTTGGCCATGATCATTACCTTGGTCTCTTCTGTGCTTCTTTTGCATGTCGTACGCTTCTGTTCTTATTGTGTATACATGCCTGCCTCTCCATATTGCATAGCTCCTGTTGCTGTTTCTGATGTGTATGCATGGTTCTGGCGAGTAGAAATTGGGGGTGTGGGTAGAAATAGGATGGGGCGGGTAGAAATTGGTGGTGCGAGTAAAAAATAGGATGGGCCTTGTAGAAATAGGATCGGGCGGGTAGAAATAGGATGGCGCGGGTAGAAATTGGACGGTGCGAGTAGAAATAGTATGGGGTGGGTAGAAATAGGATGGGGCGGGTAGAAATAGTATGGGGTGGGTAGAAATAGGATGGCGCTGGTAGAAATTGGACGGTGCGAGTAGAAATAGGATGGGGTGGGTAGAAATAGGATGAGGCGGGTAGAAATAGGATGGGGCGGGTAGAAATAGGATGGGGTGGGTAGAACTTGGACGGGTCGAGTAGAAATTGGACGGTGCGAGTAGAAATTGGACGGTGTGGGTAGAAATTTGACGGTGCGGGTAGAAATAGGATGGGGCGGGTAGAAATAGGATGGGGCGGGTAGAAATAGTAGTGGACGACAAGGAGAAAAAGGAGTTGGAGAAAGAAGTAGGAATCGGAGAAGGAAAAATAGGAGTGGGGGGGAGAAATAGGAGTGGGGGAGGAGAAATATGAGTGGGAGAAGGAGGAATAGGAGTCAGAGAATGAAAAAAAGGAGTCAGAAGGGAATAAAGCAGACAAAGAAGAAACAGACAATAACAACACTTGTCCGCCGTTCTCCTAAATCATTAAGAAGCCTCGTAATGCATTAGGGACATTCGAATTACCCCGGTCAGCCAGAGAACGTGTTCTTGTGAATGAGAATCGTGGGGAGAGTTCGTGTGATCGACCAATGACATGAAAGACCTGGGAGGCAGGAAAAACATGTCTGGCGTTAGTGCTGACTGGGCAATAAATGTCATGTCCTGAGTCAACTCTCCATCTTGTGTCCAAATATTGGCCATCGGGTTCGTTTGATTCAGTTGGCGTGAGGACCTGGTTTTTGGTTATTGAACTAAGGCGCAAGGTCATGTGGTTTTAGCCAGCACTTCTGGGAAGATTTCTCTTCAGTCCGTTGCAATCTCCGCACCGAAGGGTGGCTGTAATGGGTCTCCGATGTTGTCGTTGTCTATTAATGACATATGTGTGACGTTCATCTTTGGCTCGGGCACATCATTGCAATTGTGCTGGATAGCCTCTTTAGAACAGCCTGAAGAAATTATGGCAGAGCACCAACAAAATGATAAAGGTAAAAGTCTTGAGAGCCTGTGTTATTCCTGTGGCAGCTTATGGATGTGAATCATGGACGATTACCAAAACTTCTAGACAAAGAATCGAATCCTTCGAGTCATAATGTTACAGAACGATCCTCAGAATATCCTGGACAGAGAAAAAAACAAATGTAGACATACGGCAAGAGTTGAGCATAGAGGAGAACTGGTTTATCAATTCCATTTGGGCCAGAAAATGCAAATACTTTGGTCACATCAAGAGATACAACGGTCTTGAGAGAATAGTGATGGAAGGTATGGTGCCAGGCAAAAGAGGAAGGGGTAGACCAAGAAGACGATGGCACCAAGATAACCAGGAATGCCTGAGTATGACTGTGGTGAATGCTGGAATTTTGATAAGGGAACGAGTTTCTTTCAGACAGACTGTGATGGGAGCGACGTTCTGTAAAGGACACGCTACATGATGATAATGAACCTCTTCTGCTTCTTGTGGGTTTCAGGAAAGTCGGATGAATTAACCATAGTGGATCTGTCTCCCGTCTACTTTAGATAGGCTGTCTGACTCACCTGGAAAACCCATTGAAACATCATATTCCACCGCCCATATTCCTACCACTTTATGTCCATTATCGTTCGGACGCATCTGTTAACGAAGGACTGGGGTCTTTGTTGTAGGACCCTGGTCGTTATCCATGTCTCCGCTCCATACAACAACACCGACTTGACACTGGTCTTCGCTCCATACAACAACACAGACTTGACACTTGTCTCCGCTCCATACAACAACACCGACTTGACACTTGTCTCCCCTCCATACAACAACACCGACTTGACACTGGTCTCCGCTCCATACAACAAAACCGACTTGTCTCCGCTCCATACAACAACACCGACTTGACACTGGTGTTGAATATTCTAAATTTGGTGTGAATCGTGATTTCCCTGGATCTCCATATGTTGTTTGGTGTCAGGAATGCCCATCGACTGTCCATGCTTCTTTGCCATACAGCTATAAGAACTAGAGTTAGTTGTCCAAGCGATCGAGGTGACATCATCGTACGATTTTGCCTTGATGATGTAACTTGCGCTGTATTTGGATTATAGTGAGGGAGTAACTGCGCTGGTCATCAACCTCACTCTCTGGTTCTGAGCTACCTTGTATCAGTAGCAAGAAAATCAGTGGCAAATACTGGAGGTAACTCGGGATCCAGTCATTCTGATTTGATTTCACTTGAGAACACAGGTCGCTTGAAACTTGGGGATTTGATCGCCCGCCGGTGGATGTTAATATATGACTCGTGTTGGTTGATGTCAATATATGACTCGTTTTGGTGGATGTCAATATATGACTCGTGTTGGTGGAAGTCAATATATGATTCGTGTTGGTGGATGTCAATATATGACTCGTTTTGGTGGATGTCAATATATGACTCGTTTTGGTGGAAGTCAATATATGACTCGTTTTGGTGGAAGTCAATATATGACTCGTGTTGGTGGATGTCAATATATTACTCATTTAAGAGGATGTCAATATATGACTCGTGTTGGTGGATGTCAATATATGACTCGTGTTGGTGGATGTCAATATATGACTCGTTTTGGTGGAAGTCAATATATGACTCGTTTTGGTGGAAGTCAATATATGACTCGTGTTGGTGGATGTCAATATATGACTCATTTAAGAGGATGTCAATATATGAGTGGAGCCGCGTAGCGCAGTGGTTAGCGCGCTGGCTTCGCATCTGAGTGGTCCTGGGTTCATTCCCCAGTTGAGGCGGTAATGTTTTTTTCAGACCGCAATGGTTCTCGGGTCGACCAAGCCTTAAATGGGTACCGGTTCAGTCCGGGAAGTAAAAGCGGCGAGGGAGAGGAGATGGCTACCGCCCTCATATAGCCGAGCCTGTAATGTTGAAATGTGAGATCGCTAACACCTCACACCCCTACGGCAGTAATGCTATGGGATACTTTCCTTTACTTTTACAATTTATGACTCGTGTTGGTGGATGTCAATATATGACTCGTGTCGGTGGATGTCAATATATGACTCGTGTTGGTGGAAGTCAATATATGATTCGTGTTGGTGGATGTCAATATATGACTCGTTTTGGTGGATGTCAATATATGACTCGTTTTGGTGGAAGTCAATATATGACTCGTTTTGGTGGAAGTCAATATATGACTCGTGTTGGTGGATGTCAATATATGACTCATTTAAGAGGATGTCAATATATGACTCGTGTTGGTGGATGTCAATATATGACTCGTGTTGGTGGATGTCAATATATGACTCGTTTTGGTGGAAGTCAATATATGACTCGTTTTGGTGGAAGTCAATATATGACTCGTGTTGGTGGATGTCAATATATGACTCATTTAAGAGGATGTCAATATATGAGTGGAGCCGCGTAGCGAAGTGGTTAGCGCGCTGGCTTCGCATCTGAGTGGTCCTGGGTTCATTCCCCAGTTGAGGCGGTAATGCTTTTTTCAGACCGCAATGGTTCTCGGGTCGACCAAGCCTTAAATGGGTACCGGTTCAGTCCGGGAAGTAAAAGCGGCGAGGGAGAGGAGATGGCTACCGCCCTCATATAGCCGAGCCTGTAATGTTGAAATGTGAGATCGCTAACACCTCACACCCCTACGGCAGTAATGCTATGGGATACTTTCCTTTACTTTTACAATTTATGACTCGTGTTGGTGGATGTCAATATATGACTTGTGTTGGTCGATGTCAATATATGACTTATTTAAGAGGATGTCAATAAATGACTCGTCTTGGTGAATGTAAATATATGACTCGTGTCGGTGGATGTCAATATATGACTTGTGTTGGTGGATGTCAATATATGACTCGTGTTGGTGGATGTCAATATATGACTCGTGTGGGTGGATGTCAATATATGACGTGTGTTGGTGGATGTCAATATATGACTCGTGTTGGTGGATGTCAATATATGACTTGTGTTGGTGGATGTCAATATATGACTTGTGTTGGTGGATGTCAATATATGACTCGTGTTGGTGGATGTCAATATATGACTCATGTTTTTTCAAGGCAGTCTTGCTGACAAGATGTGGATCGATGTGATCTCCGTAGTAGGGAACGTCAAAAAGGTGTAGCCAAGCATAGCACAACCGACTTTGAGGATCGTGTTTCACCTTCATTAGCGCCTTGGGATGTAAGGAAAGCTACTACAACCCACCACTTAGCACCATTTTCTACGCGCACAAAAGAGTAAAATTACTCTCTGTGGGCATTCAACAACAACAGCAACAACAGACACTCACAGCCGGGACGTTGCCAATCAACAGTTGATCAACAACCTCCTTGTGGGTGAAGACTGCATTCGGTGAACGAGCAATGCAAAAGTTGCAGAATTTTGAAATCATTCGTGGGTGCAGCAGAGAGAGAGAGATGCAGAGGTGTGTGCAACCAGCGAGCTACCGGAACCATCAGTATCTACACTCTTCGCAATTTGCGTAGAAGGACTCAACACCTATGAGTCTGCCAACAATGCAATGACGTCGGTTCTTAACAGAACTTTCCCATTTTCCGTTAGTACATTTCCAAGATACGAAAAGCTCTTGACCTTTTCCAGTATGAAACGCTCTCTTTTTATCTGTAAAGTTGAGTTTTTATCTGTAAAGTTGAGTTTTTATCTAATCAACCTATGCAAAAAGTCTTTATACTGATAGCTATTGCTCTGTTCTAACAATAAACGGACTATCAGAAAAATGTCATATCAAACCTTTAGCGCATGAGCTACAGCGGTCAGCGACCCATAGCTGACTGCTAGCTTCAGGGCCGGCGAACCAGAGCTGCCCAGACCCTTCTACACCTCCAAGCGGTGATCCTGGATAACAAGCTGCAGAATGGCTAAGGAGAAGGGATCGAAGAGGGAATGCTAACCCGGTACTCAAAAAATGTTTGCTGAAGTCGGATGTGTTAGACCGAAAGGTGCAAATATCGCAGCCAAGCTGTAAACTACAACACAACGCATTCCGTTCTTTGGACTACATTCTGCTACTTACCCTTCCAGGGTTTGGTAGTGGGAGATTGAGAACGAACGAAGAAGAAGAAGATGATTGGACAATTGATCCCAATACTTAATTGCAAGCACGTGACAATAACTACCAAGAGTTTTATACAACACGATGTCCGTCCAGACACTATGGCTACCAATGTCAAAACTGGACACTAACATCAAATGTCAAAACTGGACACTAACATCAAATGTCAAAACTGGACACGAACATCAAATTTCAAAACTGGACACGAACATCAAATGTCAAAACTGGACACGAACATCAAATGTCAAAACTGGACACTAACATCAAATGTCAAAAAATGGACACGAACATCAAATAAAAAACGGCACATCGTAACAACAGAAATGAATCGCCTGCGAAAAATATAGGACGTAACCAGGAGAGACATGAACAGAAATGATGACATCAGGAAACTAGTGGGAACAACACCAGTATTAGACTACATTAAAAGACAGCAACAGAAATGGCTTGGCCACGTAACAAGGCTACCATCAACACAGCACCCCCAAACAAGCAATGCTATTCAGATACAACGGATTCAAGGCCAAAGGACGTCCGCGAAAAAGGTGGCTGGCAGAAATATCTATAGCTCGGGTTCGTTCTAGAGATCTCTCCATGATGTTCGTCCATCACATCTGATGAAGACCACTCCTTTTTTCAGCCGTGTGGATAGTCTTTTCTCTTGCTGTATCCGCTGAAATGGATGACTTGCGAGGTGATTTGGGTTAAAGTGAGAAAAGAAATGTGCCTTTTGTAAACCTCACTCTCTGGTCCGAAGCTACCAGTGGAAAGATATTTATCGAGACGACTGGAGATAGCACAGGGTGCAGATTTTTCCTCAAGGTTTACTCCCGAGGCCTGTCCCGTAAACAGGTATCTAGCAAGACAGCGGAGGGGGGTGACATCTAACATTGTGTGTCGTGCTTTTCCCATAACCTTAAAAAGTCGTATGGGCATCACTCAGCGTGTGAGTGAGTTGGTCATCTCTCCGGGGCTGTGTTCAGTCCATTAAAGTTGTGTATATATTTCACACACCAAAGCCGACACTGTTTGCAGCTAAGGCGAAGGGCGCCAATCTCGTGGTTCAGCCGTGTGAACTAAACCGTGAAATACGTCACATGTTTAAGCGTAGTGCTATTCATCTAGCCGCTGTCCATTCCATGAGTA
Source organism: Ariolimax columbianus (assembly GCA_036924085.1). Taxonomy (NCBI): domain Eukaryota; kingdom Metazoa; phylum Mollusca; class Gastropoda; order Stylommatophora; family Arionidae; genus Ariolimax; species Ariolimax columbianus. The sequence continues at coordinate 9,737,729 of JAVGWX010000024.1, forward strand.
TCTTACGAAAGAAATCACACAAAAACGAATTAACCAGTCCAAATGAAAAACAACACGTTTCCGTGAACATAAGTGTAAGTCATCCATAAGTGTGAATATTCCAGGCAAATCCGTGGTCTGGCGGCATCAATAATTAACTAAAACAGCTGAACAATGTAGACCCGCAGTCGGTTACGGCGCCATTTTTTGCTCTTCATAACCTGACGCTGAAAGACAAAACAGAATAGGCGAAGAGAAGAAGAGTTCGAGTCCACTTTGCTTGTTACCAGTTTTTATTTTTTCGTTGTTAATGTGCAATCCCTAAATGAGGAGAAAATAAAGCAGGTACAAGAATTTCGGAATTTGGGAACTGTTTTCACTGAGGGTGGCAGGCTCGACAGAGAGGTAGAGACGAGAGTGCAGAGGGCAAACGATGTCACATACCAGCTGGCTCCACTACTAAGACACTCCAAGATGTCCCTCAAAACAAAAAAAAGCGGATGATAAATAGTATCTTCATCCCAACCCTGTGCTACCAATGCCAGACATGGACATTGAATAGGGCTCCGGAACGAAAGTTAGCCACCTACTAAAGGTCACTAACAACACCAGAAGAGACAGAATCACAAATACTACGAGTATTCGGGAGAAGGTTGGAACAATTCCCTGCCTACAGTATATCGAGCAACAGAGAATGAATTGATTTGGCCACGATGGGAAAATGCAACCAGACCACATTGATCAGGGAACCGGGATCAAGACGTTGAGCAGCGCTTGAGCTGCAGTGGTTAGCGACCCATAGCTGACTGCTAGCGTCAGGGCCAGCGAACCAGAGCTGCCAAAACGCTTCTACACCTCCACGCGGTGATCCTGGATAACAGGCTGCAGCAGGACAGACTGGCTAAGGAGAAGGGATCGAAGAGGGAATGTTAACCCAGTACTCACAAAATGCTTGCCGAAGTCGGATGTGTTGGACCGAAAGGTGCAAATATCGCAGCTAAGCTGTAAACTACAACACAACGCATTCCGTTCTCTGGAGGAGGAGAAGAAGAAGAAGAAGGAGATCAGGGAACCACCTACAGAAGAATATCAGGAACAAGCAAAAGGTGGATACACAGCGTAAACGAGATCTGCGGTAAAGGGTGTGTGTCATTTAGACCACAAGCTATGCGCAAAACTTATATGATGGGCGTTCGAATAAAACCGGAACTTTTTGTTCTAGTTCCACCTTAATAGATAATAATGTGCTGGAACTACTATCATTAGGTAGGGGCACTTGTGTCCTATTACTGCTAGGTGGCCCACTTGCTATGGGCCAATCATGTGACAGAAAATAAAAATGGCGGACAACACTGTTAGTGCTTGCATTGAGCAGCGTGTTGTGATCACGTTGTTTGTGAAAAAAGGCGTGAAACCTGCGGACATTTACGGAAGACTGCAACCACAACACGATAATGAGACACTCTTATGTCAGACTTCGCACTGGCCACAATAGACTTAGGTACCTATTCAACAAATTGAAGATAGGTGGCACTGACGAATGCCCGTGTGATACCGGGAAAATGACCGCTGAACATTTCCTGCAAAACTGCCCGACATACGAGGATCAGAGAGAGCAGATGTGGCCATCACCAGTGGCAACACTAGACAAGCTCTATGGCAGTGTCGACAGCCTCAGGATAACCGCTGCTTTCTTCGAAAAAATAAAGGTTGACGTCTGACTGCGTACGAAGAAGAAGAAGAAAAAGAAGAAGAAGAAACGAGCATCCAAGCAGTGGAAGCTCCACCACCACCACCACCCAAAACGTTTCAGACAATTTCGTCTGTTCTGTAACAAACACAACACAGAATGAAGGGGGAGGAGTATTCCTGAGCCTAACAAATGGTAGAAAAATAACACTGTCAGTGGCAACTGGAAAATTCTCAAGCAATTTCAGAGCGGAGGCAGAGGCACTGAGGGCTGCAGTAAAAGCAATGCTGACAGTCGAAAGCAATGAAAGCCAGATAGTCCTGTTTACAGATGCCTTGGTCGTGGTTACAGCACCAAAAAAGCCAGAAATACAGAACTTAATGATTTAAGAGCAGTACTCTGTCAACTATGCCAGCAGTCCGCACCAAAAAGAGTAGTGGTACAGTGGGTTCCATCCCACTGTAACATTCAAGGCAACGAGGAGGCAGACAGACTGGCAAAAGAAGGTGCAAGATTACCACAACCAGATACTAGTGTGACCTACGAAGAGTCCAAAAGGATTATTAGGGCCAGATACATGGCCAAATGGGAAGCAGAACATACTGGCTACACAAAAAATGATGCCTATTACCAGTTGAACAGAATAGAGCAGGTCGTGGTCTTCAGACTCCGCACAGGCCACAACAGACTGTGGTACCATCTATTCAATAAACTGAAGATAGGTGGCACTGACGAATGCACCTGTGGTACAGGGAAAATGACTGCTGAACATCTGCTGCAAAACTGCCCGACATACGAGGACCAGAGAAAGCACTTGTGGCCATCACCAGTGCCAACACTAGACAAGATCTATGGCAGTGTCGACAGCCTCAGGATGACAGCTGCTTTCTTCGAACAAATTCAAGTTGACGTCTGACAGCGTACGAAGAAGAAGAAGAAGACAATTGCGTCTGCAGGTAAAGTTATGGTGAGTGTTTTAAGGGACAAACTTCATGTTGATTTTCTTCTTCGTGTTGAGCAGTACATACGCATTTTGAGTGATGTGCATAACCGTCTGGTGAAGAAGCCCTGCTTTGATCACAAAAAAAGATTACGCTCGACCTCATACGGCTCACCGCATTATGTGCCATCTGCAGCAACTCAACTGGGAGGTATTGCCACATTCACCTTACAGCCCAGACCTCGCTCCAAGCGATTTCCACACGTTTGGATCCCTAAAATAATTCCTTTGAGGTCAGCATTTCAGCACTGATGACGACGGGAAACAGGCTGTCCTGGATTGGTTCAGACAAACTGTCTAATCTTTCTACGCTGAAGCTTTCGAAGCATTTTTTTAACGCTGGGATAACTGCAGGGAACGCTGTAGCCTAGAGGTTAAGGCACTCGCCTTTCACAGTGAAGAACGGAAGCGGTGGACGATCGAATCCCGCAAGTTTTAAGCGACCACCGGTCTCACGGGAGGTAAGACCAGAGTTCCTGCATCCCGAGTTATCTCCAGCCGCCTCGACCAAAAGTCTTGCCACTGATCCTCCTTCTTCTTCTTCTTCTTCTTCTTCGTACGCAGTCAGACGTCGACCTTTATTTTTTCGAAAAAAGCAGCGGTCATCCTGAGGCTGTCGACACTGCCATAGAGCTTGTCTAGTGTTGCCACTGGTGATGGCCACATCTGCTCTCTCTGATCCTCTTATGTCGGGCAGTTTTGCAGCAAATGTTCAGCGGTCATTTTCCCAGTACCACACGGGCATTCGTCAGTGCCACCTATCTTCAATTTGTTGAATAGGTGGTACCTCAGTCTATTGTGGCCAGTGGGAAGTCTGAAGACCACGACCTGCTCTCTTCTGTTCAACTGGTAATAGGCATCGTTTTTTGTGTAGCCAGTATGTTCTGTTTTCCATTTGGTCATGTATCTAGCTCTAATAAGCCGTTTTGACTCTTCGTTGGTCACACTAGTATCTGGTTGTGGTAGTCTTGCACCTTCTTTTGCCAGTCTGTCTGCCTCCTCGTTGCCTTGGATGTTGCAGTGGGATGGAACTCACTGTACCACTACCCTTTTTGGTGCGGACTGCTGGCATAGTTGACAGAGTACTGCTCTTAAATCATTAAGTTCAGTATTTTTCTGGCTTTTTAGTGCTGTGACTACGGCCAGGGCATCTGTAAGCAGGACTATATGGCTTTCATTCCTGCCACTGATCCAAGGTAACTTGGGATAAGAGTTAGATTGATGACCAGCGCATATTTTTCCGCACTATAATCCAAATACATCACATTATTAAGACAAGCTCGTCTGATGTGTCCATCATTTCTTGAGATGGGCAGTAACTGGGATAAATGCATAAACATTCTAGGAGATTATATCGAAAAATAAATGGCATTTTGACTACTTGAAAAAATGGTTTTATTTCCTTACAAAAAATTGTCCCGATTTGACTTGAACGGCCCTCGTACATACTGCGACACTAGGCTACAACCCGGTAGAGAGTGAGACGCCATTCCCCACACCTGCCTTGTTCTTTACTTGAACCACCAATCTCCGTAGTTCTTTTTCGCTTTCCTCTAGTAGAACTGTGTCACCCGGTCTTATCTGAGATCCTGTATTGATCCAACTAATTTTAGACCTTCTGTCAAACTGGGTCGCTCAAATAAAACAATGCAAACAATTCATTATTAACAGTAAAGGAGAAAGGAACGGCTAGTCGAATTGGTAGCGTAGCCATTCTTCTGACAAAAGAGGGCGCTGGTTCATAACTACGGTAAGACATCTAAATTTTTTTCATCTCGAGGTATAATAAACTGTTCGAATCACGGTTGATCATCATCATGTAGCATGTCTTTTATATAACGTCGCTCCCATCACAGTCTGTCTGAAAGAAACTCCCTTGCCAAAACTCCAGCCTTCGCCACAGTCATACCCAGGCATTCCTGGATATCTTGGTGCCATCGTCTTCTTGGTCTACCCTTTCCTCTTTTACCTGGCACCATACCTTCCATGACTGTTCTCTCAAGACCGTTGTGTCTCTTGATGTTACCAAAGTATTTCCATTTTCTAGCCAAAATGGAATTGATAAACCATTTCTCCTCTATGCTCAACTCTTGCCGAATGTCTACATTTGTCTTTTTCACTGTCCAGGGTATTTTGAGGATCTTTCTGTAACATTATGACTCGAAGGATTCGATTCTTTGTCTGGAAGTTTTGGTAATCGTCCATGATTCACAGCCATAAGCTGCAACAGGAAAAACACAGGCTCTCAAGACTTTTTCTTTTTATCATTTTGTTGGTGCTCTGCCATAATTTCTTCAGGCTGTTTAGTCTCTGCATTGCCATTGCTAGTCTTCTTCTGATTTGTTTCGAGCAGTCGCCATTTTTTGTCAATTCTGAAGCCCAGATATTCAAAATGTGTGACCTGATCTATTTCCTCACCACCCATTGTAAATGTATGCTGACATTGTGTTTTGTCGGTGGTCATTATCTTTGTTTTATTTATGTTTATGAACAGGTTTTGATCTTTACTATGTCCATTAACGGCTGAAAGTAGCTGCTCTAGCCCTTCTGCACTTCTTGATAGTATCACTGTGTCGTCTGCGTATCGTAACTCTGGAATCTCGTATCCCCCAATCGTAAATGGGTCGAAACTTTCAATGTTCTCGTCTTTTCGAACATTGGCTATATTATGTTCTCAATCACTTACAAAAGGGATTGTTCCACGGAATTGGAAAGATGCAGGAGTGATTCCCTTATCCAAAAAAGGCAAAAAATCAGATCCAGCAAATTATAGACCGGTGAGTTTAACGAGCATAGTCTGTAAATTGTCAATAATCAAAGAAAACATTGTAATGCATTTAGACAAATTTAATCTAATTAGAAATAGTCAGCATGGGAGATCATGCTGAACAAATCAAATAGAATTCATGGAGGAGGTTACTAAAATCATAGATAAAGGGGAGCCAGTGGATGTTATTTATCTAGACTTTGCAAAGGCCTTTGATAGAGTACCTCATCAAAGATTATTTGAAAGTTAAAATCACATGGAATAGATGGGGAAGTTGCTAAATGGATTGAAAATTGGTTAACTGGAAGAAGGCAGAGGGTGGGCATAAATAAGGAGTAATCTGAGTGGTGTGAAGTGAAAAGTGGTGTGCCACAGGGCTCGGTTTTTGGGACCAATTTTGTTCTTGATATATATAAATGATTTGGACATTGATATGGGATCCATGATTGCAAAATTTGCTGATGACACAAAACTTTGCAGTAGTATCTCATCTAAAGCGGAAGTGGATATATTGATGTCGGATTTAGATAAAATTCTAGAATGGTCTGTAAGCTGGCAAATGGAGTTTAATGTAGATAAATGTACAGTCATCCACATGGGTAGATCCAATATGGAACATAATTAGAGAATGGGAGAAAACAATATTAGAAAGATAGATAAGGAAAGGGACCTAGGGGTTATAATAGATCATACAGGAAAGGTGAGTGAGAAAGTTAAGGTAGCAGTGAAAAAGGCAAATACTATGTTAGGTATGATAAAAAGAAATATTAAACATAGGAGCAAGGAAGTGATCGTCAAACTGTATAAAGCTTTAGTTAGACCTAGATTGGAGTGCTGCGAACAGGCGTGGAGTCCTTATAAAGAGGATATAAACATGCTGGAAAGAATACAAAAAAGAGCGACAAAGATGATAGTGGGATTCCAGAATTACAGTTATGAGGAACGACTCAGAAAAACCGGCCTACAGTGCCTCGAAGAGAGAAGAATTCGTGGTGACTTAATACAGGTTTATAAGATGATCAGAGGAATGGATAAATTAGACTATAACAAGTTTTTTTTTTAAATACAGCCACCCACAATAATACGAGGGCATAGCTACAAATGGACTAAAGAGAGGTCCAGGTTAGATATTAGGAAATATTTTTTTAGTCAGAGAGGGGTGTCTGCTTGGAATGCATTGCCAGGGGAGGTAGTGGAGGCAGGGACAGTTAATGCATTTAAGAATAGATTGGATGCGCATATCTTTTAGAGCAGGGTAATGCAAATGAAACTGGTTGTATACAGACTCCGCCGGGTCTTCTAAACCAGTATAAAGACGTTAAGTTAAGTTAAGTTATTTCTCATTATACATTCTGCATATATGTTGTACAGATAAGGTGAGAGGATACATCACTGTCGAACTCCCTTTTATACTGCAAACCAATCTGATACCAGGATTATTTCACGTGGATCTTCTGGTGAAAATTCCCTTGATCCCTGGGTAGTGAGATCGGACTCCCGTGTACAGCGTCGAGCACGTTAAAACCCCTTGGCAGTTAGAAATCGAAAAGAGTAGGCTTAACGGACCGCTGCCTGGACAATAATTTAAAAAATTCAAGTTAAAAATCTACCCAAGTTATTTGTAACTTTCCCCAGGCCTAGTAAGCCACCGGAAGTTCTAAGATGCCTACTACGCATATCCGAAGCCTTATGTTACCAGGCAACAGACTTTAAACGGGTATCTCTGGCGAAGTGGTCAAGCCGTTTGCCTCGTGTTCAGACGGTCGGGGTTCGATATCGAGCTGCGACGGTTGGTCCATGATGTCAATTTTTCCTGGGATCCCTGGGTTCATCGCTGGAGGTACGGAGTTCGTGCTTTGTGCGATGCTCTCGACAGATAGGGTACCCATCTGCCGAGAGATGCCGAGCTAAAATTGGGAAAAAACCCGAGGCAATGAAGTCGAGCCCTCGCTTAAAGTTTCTATTTTTTTTAAAAGACTTTAAACATGCCTGTTCACCCGAAGTCTGTTAGGAACCATAACTGCACTGAGGGGAGATGTCTGTCTCTGATAGCAACATTCATAGTCGGCTCAGTATTTGCAGACCATGCTCGTGGCGCCCTGTAAGAAGCCTCTCAGGGCGCAAGTCTGGGCGCAGCGGTTAGTTCACTGGCGTTTCAGCCGAGAGATCGGACTTTGGTTCCCAGTTCAATCAATCAATTGATGCCCGTTTCTCTCTGTGCAGAGGCCATTGACAACATCCCTCCAGCATACACGATCCTGGGCTGCTCCATGTATAATCATGTAATCTTAGCTCCTTCTGCCTCACTCCATGTGTAATCATGTAATCTTAGTTCAGTCCGCCTCTCTCCAGGTGTAATCATGTAATCTTAGTTCAGTCCGCCTCTCTCCAGGTGTAATCATGTAATCTTAGTTCCTTCCGTCTCTCTCCAGGTGTAATCATGCAATCTTAATTCCTTCCGCCTCTCTCCAGGTGTAATCATGTAATCTTAGTTCCGTCCGCCTCTCTGGAGGTGTAATCATATAATCTTAGTTCCGTCCGCTTCTCTCCATGTGTAATCATGTAATCTTAGCTCCTTCTGCCTCTCTCCATGTGTAATCATGTAATCTTAGCTCCTTCTGCCTCACTCCAGGTGTAATCATGTAATCTTAGTTCCTTCTGCCTCTCTCCAGGTGTAATCATGTAATCTTAGTTCAGTCCGCCTCTCTCCAGGTGTAATCATGTAATCTTAGCTCCTTCTGCCTCACTCCATGTGTAATCATGTAATCTTAGTTCAGTCCGCCTCTCTCCAGGTGTAATCATGTAATCTAAGTTCCTTCCACCTCTCTCCAGGTGTAATCATATAATCTTAGTTCCGTCCGCCTCTCTGGAGGTGTAATCATATAATCTTAGTTTTGCCCGCCTCTCTCCAGGTGTAATCATATAATCTTAGTTTTGTCCGCCTCTCTCCAGGTGTAATCATGTAATCTAAGTTCCTTCCACCTCTCTCCAGGTGTAATCATATAATCTTAGTTCCGTCCGCCTCTCTGGAGGTGTAATCATATAATCTTAGTTTTGCCCGCCTCTCTCCAGGTGTAATCATGTAATCTTAGTTCCGTCCGCCTCTCTGGAGGTGTAATCATATAATCTTAGTTTTGTCCGCCTCTCTCCAGGTGTAATCATATAATCTTAGTTCCGTCCGCCTCTCTGGAGGTGTAATCATGTAATCTTAGTTCCTTTTGCCTCTCTTCGGCTGTAATCATGTAGTCTTAGTTCTTTCTCCCTCACTCCATGTGTAATCATGTAATCTTAGTTCTGTCCTCCTCTCTCCAGGTGTTATCATGTAATCTTAGTTCCTTCTGCCTCTATCCAGGTGTAATCAAGTAATCTTAGTTCCTTCCGCCTCTCTCCAGGTGTAATCATGTAATCTTAGTTCCTTCCGCCTCTCTCCAGGTGTAATCATGTAATCATAGTTCCTTCCGCCTCTCAACAGGTGTAATCGTGTAATCTTAGTTTCTTCCGCCTCTCTACATGTGTAATCATGTAATCTTAGCTCCTTCTGCCTCACTCCATGTGAAATCATGTAATCTTAGTTCTATCATCCACTCTCCAGGCGTAATCATGTAATCTAAGTTCCTTCCACCTCTCTCCAGGTGTAATCATATAATCTGAATTCCTTCCGCCTCTCTCTAGGTGTAATCATGTAATCTTAGTTCCTTCTCACATTGACTTCTCCGTGTATTGTTGAGTCTACATCTTTCCCCTTCCCCCTTCCCCCTTGTGGATTCCATAAAAGAGCATGTCTGGCTATGTAGGACGATGTCTTCTGTAGTGTATGTCCTATCCAGCCCCATTTTCTTTGCGTAATTTGTTGCTCCAGTGGATGTTGTTGATTCCTTTTCCATAGATCTTCATCCCTCACAATGTCCTGCCACTTTATGCCGCCTCCCTTTGTTAGCATCTGTTAACGAAGGACTGGGGTCTTTGCTGTATGGTCGTGGTCATTGTCCATGTTTCGGCACCATACAGCAGCATCAGCGTTGAATATTGTAACTTTGGTGTGAATCTTCATTTCTCTGATTCTCCGTATGTTGTTTAGTGTCAGGAATGTCCCTCATGCCCTTCAAATTATGATCCTTACATCTGTGTCTGTACCTCCTGATGTGTCTACTGTGCTGTCCAAATTGGTAAAGGTATCCACTTTCTCCAACAACTGTCCCTCCAGCGTGATTGGGTCTATGCTGATAGTGTTGAGTTTAAGGAGCTTGGCTTTCTTCATGTTGATATTCAGTCCAAGTTAGGTAGCGCATGAGCTGCAGCGGTCAGCGACCCATAGCTGACTGCTAGCGTCAGGGCCAGCGAACCAAAGCTGCCAAGACACTTCTACACCTCCACGCGGTGATCCTGGATAACAGGCTGCAGCAGGACAGACTGGCAAAGGAGAATGGATCGAAGAGGGAATGCTAACCCAGTACTCAAAAAAATGCGTGCTGAAGTCGGATGTGTTGGACCGAAAGATGCAAATATCGGAGTCAAGCTGTAAACTACGACACAACGCATTCCGTTCTCTGGACTACATTCTACTACTTAAGCCCATTCAGGGTTTGGTAGCTGGAGATTGAGAATGAATGAAGCCAAGCCAAGCCAGTACCAATTGGCCGATTGTTCTTTCACCCAATCAAGATTCTCTTACATCTGGCTATGACTGTGTGACAAAAGTACCAGATCATCCGCGTAATCCAGGTCCTCCAATTGTAACAATAGTGTCCACTGAATACCAGCTCTTTTCCCCTGGATTAATCTCTTAACGTATCTTAACTTAACGTCTTTATACTGGTTTAGAAGACCCTACAGAGTCTGTATACAACCATTATATAATTTATAGCCAACAATAAGAGGAAAGGCGAGAACGTGCATCCTTGTAAAATCCCTGTTTGCACCCCGCAGCTGTCAATCAGTCCTCCTTCGCGTACCATCTTCCATCTGATTTTAATTCCACCCCCTTAGGAGAAAATACGACTGATTTGAATTATCATTGGCTCCAGACAGTCCACGGTTTGCAACAGGTTGAAAACCATTGCTCTACGTGACTGTCCATATATCGTGCTGATCAGACAACTCATCCTGTCAAAATAAGTTAATCAAAATGACAAAATTCACTGTTGTCTCCCTTGTTTGTCATCTCCGTTTGTCAAATTAAACCAGGGAATGGCAACCTCTGACACTCCGTTTCTTTCTGTCCACTAGATGTCTGACATGCGTAGTGGTAGAGCACTCAATTTTCGTGGCAAAAATGTGGGGTTCAACTACCACAACTGTTACGTTCAAGTCGACCCCGTTGATAATGTGTACCTGGTAAGAAACCTGGAAGAAACTGGCCACCCTGCCTTGTAGCTTAGTATACCGAAGTCTCTAACTTCATTCCCCTACAGTAGTGTAACTACTATGGGACAAACCTTGACTTAGTATACCGAAGTCTCTAACAACTTCATTCCCTGACAGTAGTGTAACTACTATGGGATAAACCTTGACTTAGTATACCGAAGTCTCTAACTTCATTCCCCTACAGTAGTGTAACTACTATGGGACAAACCTTGACTTAGTATACCGAAGTCTCTAACTTCATTCCCCTACAGTAGTGTAACTACTATGGGACAAACCTTGACTTAGTATACCGAAGTCTCTAACTTCATTCCCCTACAGTAGTGTTACTACTATGGGACAAACCTTGACTTAGTATACCGAAGTCTCTAACTTCATTCCCCTACAGTAGTGTAACTACTATGGGACAAACCTTGACTTAGTATACTGAAGTCTCTAACTTCATTCCCCTACAGTAGTGTAACTACTATGGGACAAACCTTGACTTAGTATACTGAAGTCTTTAACTACTTCATTCCCTGACAGTAGTGTAACTACTATGGGACAAACCTTGACTTAGTATACCGAAGTCTCTAACTTCATTCCCCTACAGTAGTGTAACTACTATGGGACAAACCTTGACTTAGTATACTGAAGTCTCTAACCACTTCATTCCCCTACAGTAGTGTAACTACTATGGGACAAACCTTGACTTAGTATACTGAAGTCTCTAACCACTTCATTCCCCTACAGTAGTGTAACTACTATGGGACAAACCTTGACTTAGTATACTGAAGTCTCTAACCACTTCATTCCCCTACAGTAGTGTAACTACTACGGGACAAACCTTGACTTAGTATACTGAAGTCTCTAACCACTTCATTCCCCTACAGTAGTGTAACTACTATGGGACAAACCTTGACTTAGTATACTGAAGTCTCTAACTTCATTCCCCTACAGTAGTGTAACTACTATGGGACAAACCTTGACTTAGTATACTGAAGTCTCTAACTTCATTCCCCTACAGTAGTGTAACTACTACGGGACAAACCTTGACTTAGTATACTGAAGTCTCTAACCACTTCATTCCCTGACAGTAGTGTAACTACTATGGGACAAACCTTGACTTAGTATACTGAAGTCTCTAACTTCATTCCCCTATAGTAGTGTAACTACTACGGGACAAACCTTGACTTAGTATACCGAAGTCTCTAACAACTTCATTCCCCGACAGTAGTGTAACTACTATGGGACAAACCTTGACTTAGTATACTGAAGTCTCTAACTTCATTCCCCTACAGTAGTGTAACTACTATGGGACAAACCTTGACTTAGTATACTGAAGTCTCTAACCACTTCATTCCCTGACAGTAGTGTAACTACTATGGGACAAACCTTGACTTAGTATACTGAAGTCTCTAACTTCATTCCCCGACAGTAGTGTAACTACTATGGGACAACCCTTGACTTAGTATACTGAAGTCTCTAACTTCATTCCCCGACAGTAGTGTAACTACTATGGGACAAACCTTGACTTAGTATACTGAAGTCTCTAACCACTTCATTCCCCGACAGTAGTGTAACTACTATGGGACAAACCTTGACTTAGTATACTGAAGTCTCTAACCACTTCATTCCCCGACAGTAGTGTAACTACTATGGGACAAACCTTGACTTAGTATACTGAAGTCTCTAACCACTTCATTCCCCGACAGTAGTGTAACTACTATGGGACAAACCTTGACTTAGTATACTGAAGTCTCTAACCACTTCATTCCCCGACAGTAGTGTAACTACTATGGGATAAACCTTGACTTAGTATACTGAAGTCTCTAACCACTTCATTCCCCGACAGTAGTGTGATATCTGGCAAGCGGCTCCCATCTGATATCCGGTAAGCGGCCCCCCATCTGATATCCGGCAAGCGGCCCCCATCTGATATCCGGCAAGCGGCCCCCATCTGATATTCGGCAAGCGGCCCCCCATCTGATATCCGGCAAGCGACCCCCATCTGTTATCTGGCAAGCGGCCCCCATCTGATATCCGGTAAGCGGCCCCCCATCTGATATCCGGCAAGCGGCCCCCATATGATATCCGGCAAGCGACCCCCATCTGTTATCCGGTAAGCGGCCCCCATCTGATATCCGGCAAGCGGCCCCCATCTGATATCCGGCAAGTGTCCCCATCTGATATCCGGCAAGCGGCCCCTATCTGATATCCGGCAGGGGTCAGGTCAGGTTAGGTCATCCCGTAACCGGTGAGGTCGTTGGGGCACACATGAAGACATCCTCACAACTCCACGCCATCCCTCTCTGTCAGATGCCGCTGCCTGTGCCTCTTCTGGTCGGAGACTGGTCCATTCTTTTATGTTGTCCTCCCATCTCTTTTTGGGCCGGCCTCTTCGTCGTCTGCCATGCTCCTTCCCGTGGAGGATTGTGTTTGCAAGACCATTTGATCTCGATATGTGACCGTACCAAGTGAGTTTCCTTCTTTTGACAGTTGCCAAGAGATCTTCGAAAGGCCCTATTGCCGTTGTAATTCTATTTCGTATTTCCTCGTTTGTAACTCGATCTTTGTACGATATCCGGCAAGCGGCCATCTGTATTTCCGTCACAGCGCGACATGTATGACGTCAGGTAAGGAAGTTCGCCGTCTGACCTCTGCGTCACGATTGTGTCCCCTAATGGAGGTCTGCAATGTTCTTCGCTCCATCGCTGGTTGGGCAACGCGAAGTCTATCAGCTTTCCGTATCCTCCACACCCCGCATCCATGATCCATGGCTGGAATATCCACGCTGTTGAACATGTGAACTATACTGCTATCGTTTCGTATATTTTGCAGAATGGGTTTAATACAGTTCAAGCTAAAGCCAGCTGACTGCTATCCGTCGTGGCATCTCCAGATTTATTGTCATCTCCTGGCCAAAGTAGCTATGCGAATTTACGTTTTCGGCGGCAAAATGTTCCAGGCGCATTTGTCCATTTGGGCGGCAATTACTATACTACGTCTGCTACATACTAGTACTACGATTACTATTACTTCTACATACACACCAGTATTACATTAACTATTACTTCTGCCTACACACCAGTACTACAATAACTATTACTTCTGCCTTACACACACTAGTACTACAATTGCTATTACTTCTTTGTTTGTGTAATAATTCTATTGATATTCACTTGCGTGCAACGATGTTAAAATGTCTACCAAAATCTATCTTTGTGTTCCATCGCTTTTTAGTGTTGTCTTTTATTTATGTGTCTCTGTCGTGTCTTTCAACAGATCCTGCACATGCACATGGATCAGGTCGAGAAGCAGGCTATGACTGCCGAGGGATGCCCATTGCAGATTCGGTGTAAGAACTTCCGGTGCGTGACGTTCATAATTCCCAAGGAGAGAGACTGTCAGGATGTCTACCAGACTCTGTTGGACTTCTCTAGACCAGGTAGGAAGAGAAAGGAAGCGAGAGAGGGATAGTGCGGGAAGATCAAAGCAAGTGTGTGAGAGAGAGCTGGAAAATGTCTACCAGACTCTGCAGGACTTATCTAGACCAAGTAGAAAGAGAAAGGAAGCGAGAGAGGGATAGTGGGGGAAGATCATAGCAAGTGTGGAGGGTAGGGTTGTCAGGATATTTACCAGACTCTGCAGGACTTCTCTAGACCATGTAGAAAGAGAAAGGAAGCGAGAGAGGGAAAGTGTGGGAAGATCATAGCAAGAGAAGAGTTGGGGACTGTCAAAATATCTACCAGACTCTGCAGGGCTTCTCTAGACCAAGTAGAAAGAGAAAGGAAGAGAGAGGGATAGTGAGGGAAGATCTTAGCAAGAGAGAGGTTGGGGAATGTAAAAATGTCTTCCAGACTCTGCAGGGCTTCTCTAGACCAAGTAGAAAGAGAAAGGAAGAGAGAGGGATAGTGGGGGAAGATCTTAGCAAGAGAGATGTTGGGGACTGTCATGATGCTTATCCCTATGATAGGCGCGCCGTACCTCTCGACCGTAGCGACCCCATGCATACAGAGAGAGAGAGAGAGAGAGAGAGAGAGGCCTACACACACTCACACTATAAAAATCGTCACTTTATCCATCACATCCATATCCTCTTTTCTTAGTCCACATCGACAGACTCTACGCCTTCTCCTACACCTCTGAAGACAACATCGAACGGTCGTTTGGCTGGACCCAGTTTGACCCACAATCAGAGTTCTTGCGGATGGGAGCACCCAATTCCAACTGGATCATCACAGGTCTGAACAAACAGTACGAGGTAAGGTTTGAGCTAGTCTTTTGCGTTGTCTTTGTGAATGTTCCGAGGGGATGTTGCTGAGCAGTGACCCATAACTAACGGCTAACATCAGGGCCAGCGAACCAGAGCTGCCAAGACCCTTCTACGCCTCCACGCGGTGATCCTGGATTACAGGCTGCAACAGGGCAGACTGGCTAAGGAGAAGGGATCGAAGAGGGAACGCTAACTCAGTACTCAAAGATGCCTGATGAAGTCAGAAGTGTCGGACCTAAAGATGCAAATATCGCAGTCAAGCTGTAAACTACGACACAACGCATTCCGTTCTCCAGACAACTTCCTGCTACCTGCGAAGCCTTTTTCATGGCTTGGTAGCGGGAGATTGAGAAGTAAGAAGAAGAAGAATATTGCGCAAGAATCTTTAGTTCTGTTTTCTTTTGAATGTATTGGTTTTTCTTTATTCTTGTTCTATTTCTTGTTCGTCTTTTTTTTTAAATATTATTTCTGCAGGTGAATTCATGTCCAGATCAATGGGACAGAAGATGCAGCATAGTGAATGAGTTGGCAGAAGTCGCCGACTCATGATTGGCTGCTTGCATCAGGGTCAGCCAACCAGAGCGGGCCAAGAGTATATTGCCTTCCCTTGAAACTGGCTGTATTAATGTGAACCCCAAAAAGGCGGCTGAAATTTGATGTCGGTCCGAAAGGCGTGCTGTAAACTACGACACGGTGTCCTGTTTAGGGCAAACGAACAAGAAAAAGAAGACGATCAAAAAAGAAGAAGAAGACGATACAGAAGAATACGAAAAAATGAAGAAAGAAAAAAAGAAGAAAGAAAAAAAGAAGAAGACAAAGAAGAAGAAGAAGAAAGAGAAGAATAATACGAAAAAGAAGAAGAAAGAGAAGAAGAAGAAAAATGAGAAGAATACGAAAAAGAAGAAGAGGACGAGAAAGTACAAGAAAGAGAAGAACAAGAAGAAGAAATAGAAGAAGAAACAGAAGACGAATACAAAGAAAAAGAAAAGAAACAAGAAGAACAGGAACAAGAAGAAGAGGAGGAAGAAGAAGAAGAAGTCTGGATAAAGGCTTCTATAGTGGAGAGCCCTTCACTGCCTCCAAACAGCTTTCTGTCTCCCGTGGGCCAGTACTTAGAACGTGATTGGCTAAACATGTAACAGTCTTACACGATATGTTCGGATGTCTGCTCTGCCTGCCCGCTCGTACACATGGCCAATGGAGCTAACTTCAGCCTTTGTAAGTTGCAAGTCAATCTGTTATGTCCCGTTCTCATGAGGAACGGGCTTATTTGCTTCGCTCGATCAAGGCAGTGATAGTTGTCTCTTGTTTGGTCGACCTCCCATATGGCGTGGAATAGTGTCTTCTTTTCGTGGAAGGTGATTGTTTGTTTCTTGTGTTCTCGTGTTGCCCCCCACCCTGCTGACATGTCTGCTGTTTCATTTCCTGGTATGCCACATTGGGATGGTATTCTCTGTAGCATTGTCATTCTCTAGGCTTTTAGTTCACCCAGCTGATGATGTGTTTCCAGCCCGGTGAGGTTAACGAAAGAGAATTTGCATTGCAGATCTTCGACGGACCCACACAGCTTTTTACACATGGTCGCTTCCCCGGGCCAGACAGTTTTTCTTTGCTTTGTATAGTTAGGACAGTCCTGCAGGACATGTTCTGGTGTCTGCTCTGGAGCTCCACAATCGCACGTGGCGGTGTCTGAGGCTCAATCTGTGGAGGTGGGCATTGAGTCAATAATGTTCTGAGTCTGAAGATCTTTGTCTGCTCATCTCTACCAAGTTTCTCTATGCTGTCATTTGGCGAGTCTGCGTGCTGTCACTTGTGCTCATCAACTTTATCGTTTCTAATGATCCCATGTGTCTATCTTTTCTTCGGCTTGAGATGGCTTATAGTACGCTCCTTGAGTATGTCTTGTTTGGGGCTTGAGATGGCTTGGAGTACACTCCTCGAGTCTGTCTTGTCGTCGGCTTGAGATGGCTTATAGAACGTTCATGGAGTCTGTCTTGTTTTGGGGCTTGAGATGGTTTGGAGTACGCTCTTGGAGTCTGTCTTGTTTGAGGCTTGAGATGGCTTGGAGTACACTCCTGGAGTCTGTCTTGTTTGGGGCTTGAGATGGCTTGGAGTACACTACTGGGGTCTGTCTTGTTTGGGGCTTGAGATGGCTTGGAGTACACTACTGGGGTCTGTCTTGTTTGGGGCTTGAGATGGCTTGGACTACGCTCCTGGAGTCTGTTAGAATGACCGTTTCCCTTGTAGTTGAGTTTTTGATGATGAGAATCTGAGTGGCTTTGTGTACAGCTGTTGCGTCTGCTCTGAAATGGGTACAAGTTTCTCCTTCTGATTTGTAGTGGTTTTCTATGTCGCTGTTGGTAGATTCCAGTGCCTCCCCTTTTTGCGCTCTATATTGTATCATTCTTGAGGGTTTGTAGAACTATCATTGCACATGTAAGGAATACAACGTGCAAATATTGACTTCTTGTGTTTCTAATAATTCCTACAGCAATAATTAGTGAAATGTATTTTATCCAAGTTGTTTGAACGTACCTTTTTTTCAACTTCACGCAAACTGTAACTCGCTTGACTCAGCTGTTTGTCTTTCCATTCCCTTGATTGTATTGTTTGTTTGATTTTGTTATTGTTTTGTGTTGTTTTATTTTTCCCTTGATTGTATTGTTTGTTTGATTTTGTAATTGTTTTGTGTTGTTTTATTTTTTTTTTGGTGGGGGAGGTTTGGGTTTTTTTTATTAAAGGTTTGCTTTTTATGATTCTTGTATCGAAGGCGCGGCTCTTTGTAAATTGTGAAGATGGCACATGAACCATAATAAACACATTACAATAAGCTTTCTAAATACTATAATCCTGGCGTTCATTCAGGCCCATTATGTACCCTATGCCAGGTAGCCAAATCTCGTTTAAACTTATCTCTGTCCTTTGCCGTTAAGTACCATGCCGGACCAAGGTCCCGTCGAAGGCAACGATTATAGGTGTAGGGTCACCATGACGTCACTTTTGGTGTCCATCTTTTTGTCAGACATGCGTACCACGTGGCCTGCCCACCTGTACTATCTTAGCAGCGCCGTTTCTGCGACGTCATTGAAGCAGTTTTGACTCCTGATGGTGGTGTTGTAGAATGTGGTCTCATAGTGAAAGCGGCAGTGTTCTACGATCCATCTCTCGTTGGGTAGCCTGGAACCGCGCCATGTCACTTTTTCGTAGGCTCCAGACAAGGTTAGCAGTGGTTAGCGCTCTGGCTTCGCATCTGAGTGGTCCTGGATTCATTCCCCAGTTGAGGCGGTAATGTTTTTTTCAGACCGCAATGGTTCCTGGGTCGACCCAGCCTTAAATGGGTACCGGTTCATTCCGGGAAGTAAAAGCGGCGAGGGAGAGGAGATGGCTACCGCCCTCATATAGCCGAGCCTTTGAAATGTCAGATCGCTAACACCTCACACCCCTACGGCAGTAATGCTATGGGATACTTTACTTTACTTTACTTTAGACATGGCAGCCATTCACCATGGCTGGGATGACCATGCTGTTGAAGATGTGAACTCTCGCTTTGTTGTTTTTCATCTGTTGAAGTACGGACTTGGTGCGGTTAAAGTTGAACCACCCCGCAGCTAACCTTCGTCAGATCTCTGTATGCATGTCGTGGGAGTTCGTAATTTCTTGGCCCAAGTAGATGTACGAATTAACGTTTTTGACGGAATCAGTTTCAGGCTGCATTTTCCTCCGAGGGACAGAAACTATTCAGCATGCATTGTTTGTTTTTTTTAGTCTATTTATTTTGTTCTACTTTAAATGTTCACAACATTCATAAAATCACATATTATTTTGAATAATGAACGTATATACAGATGGCTCATCTAACAAAGCCACATCCAATGGAGGTGGAGGGGTCCATTACAGACTAAGGAAGGGAGAAGAAAAAACTCGAGTTTTAACTACGGGAACATATTCCAATAATTTTCATGCAGAAGCAGAGGCACTGAAGGCCGCAGCTGAGCTTGTAATCCAAGATAAAGATATCCACCAAGAAAACATAGTATTCCTGACTGATGCCACGTCAGTATTAACAGCGCTAAAACAACACAAAGATGAAGATCTCGAGCAATGTATGTTCTCCCTGACACAGCTCTCAGCAGAACACCCAAGGTTTGTCATACAGTGGATCCCATCCCACTGCAATATTGAAGGCAATAAAGCTGCAGACAAACTAGCAAAGTGTGGAGGAGCATCCCCACAAACAGACCTGAGTATCACATATAATGAGGCCAAGACCATAATTAAAGCCAACTTCAGGGTAAAATGGGCTGATCAACACCCCGACTTCCGAAAAGAAGACAGCTACTTTAATTTAACTACAGAAGAGCAAGTCATCATCTTCAGACTGAGAACTGGGCATAACAGACTCAAGAGTCATCTTTACAACAAAATGAGGATTGGGACAGATGACAGGTGCCCAAGTGGGAAGCATATCATGACCGTGGACCACAACCTACAAAGCTGCATGCTCACGCAGGAAGAGAGAGAACAATACTGGCCTCGTGAGACAGATATGAGACAAAAGCTGTGTGAGGATAAAACAGCCTTACAGACAAGTGTGGCCTTTGTAAGAGAAACTGGGACCTTGATCTGAGGATGTAAGAGAAACCGGGACCTTGATCTGAGGATGTAAGAGAAACCAGGACCTTGATCTGAGGAGGTAAGAGAAACCGGCACCTTGATCTGAGGATGTAAGAGAAACCAGGACCTTGATCTGAGGAGGTAAGAGAAACCGGCACCTTGATCTGAGGATGTAAGAGAAACCAGGACCTTGATCTGAGGACGTAAGAGAAACCGGGACCTTGATCTGAGGATGTAAGAAAAACTGGGACCTTGATCTGAGGATGTAAGAGGAACCGGGACCTTGATCTGAGAATGTAAGAGGAACCGGAACCTTGATCTGGGGATGTAAGAGGAACCGGGACCTAGATCTAGGGATGTAAGAGGAACCGGGACCTAGATATGAGGATGAACGCAGAAGAATCATAAGGACAGTCGACCAAACAAGAGACAACTATCACTGCCTTGATCGAGCGAGGCTAGTGAAATTGTTCCACATGAGAAGGGGACATAATGAATTTTGAATTTGTGTAAGAATGAACTCTCTGGCGCTGTGATCTTCATTGACTCAATAGAGTTCATTTTGTTATATGTATATGAACATCTGATCCTTGACATCGATCTGTCCCTTCCACAGCTTTGTGACACCTATCCCAGCCAGTTGTACGTACCAGCAGCGGCTACTACACACGTTCTGGTCGGAAGTTCAAAGTTCAGAAGTAGAGGCCGTTTACCTGTTCTATCTTACCTGCACGCAGAAAACCAGGTAATAAGTTATGGTTGTTGTCGTTGTTGTTGTTGTTGTCGTTGTTGTTTGTACACAACGAGTAGGTTTACTCTTTTGTGCACCCTGAAAAAAGACGTAAAGTGGCGGATTGTTGTAGCTTTCCTCACATCCCGAGCGTGCTGAGGAAGGTGGACTGGGGTCCTCCTGACGGCTGGGCTATACTTGGCTTCATTTGCGTATCGCTCACTACTATGGGGATCCCGTCGATCCTCCACCTCGTAACCCAGGCTGCCATGAAAACAGCCCGTTTCCAGGGAGGACTACGGGCAAGTCGAGGTGAGGGTCGGGACCAATATATTTTGCCTGACCTTGACTAACATGTCTGATCAGTATATTTTGCCTGACCTTGACTAACATGTCTGATCAGTATATTTTGCCTGATCAGACGTTAGTCTTCCTCCCCATGTATGTTTAAAAATGTAAACACACGTTTGTCTGTCCCTTAAAATAATGCGACCTGCCTAGAGCTATAATACGAGTGTCTGCTAGCCAGATTTGGGTTATTTTTGTTGTTGTTGTTTAGTGACCATGATGAGTAAGTGTACTCTTGTGTGTGCCCTTAAAAGGACGTTAGGTGGCAGCAGCTTCCAGAACATAGATCAGGTTCCTCCAGGCTGTTGTGCTATGCTTGGCTTCATCTGCGTGTCGCACACTACTATGGGGATCATGTCGACAGTCAGACCATCATGAAACATTATATGTCCATGGAGAACTGCATGGAAGTAAAGTAATGTCTTGATCAGTATGTTTACCTCACCAGACTTCCCGGAAGAGTGGGGTAGAGTGCGTGCCTCTGACCTCAAAGAGTTTTGCTTAGATCCCCAGTCTACCCAATTTGGGGAATCCGTGGCGAAGTGGTTAAGCCGTCGGCCTCGTCATCAGGTGGTGTGGGTTCGACTCCGAACTCCGCCGTCTTTTTCACGAGTGCTTGATGCGGAGTCCACTGCATCTTGTAGTCGCCCCCTAGTCGTCTTGTCCTTGATTTGCCACTGGGGTTGGGCGGCTCGAGATGAGAGAGTGAGGATAAAAAGTAGCGGAGTTAATCCTTACTAAAAATAGCGCTAGCAAAATTAATTATGCCATCATCGTCTACGATGGACGGCGGCCTTTGCCTTTGCCAGTATACCCAATTACAAAAACCATTCAGCTAGTCGAATTCCAAAACTCACCTCAGTCTTGTGAATAGGCACTTTTGCCGAGGTCTCCAGAACTGTGCGTTTCAGACCTTTGCCGGTCCCCCACAACTTGTCGAACATGGCTGCTCCCTTAGGCCAGACGGCCTCTCTTTGGTCTGTATAGAAAAGGTATTCTTGCAGAGTGTGTTCTGGTGTTTGCTCTGGTGCTCTCCAATCGCACGTGGCGGTGTCTCTGAGACACATTCTGTGGAGGTTAGTCTTAATGTCCGTTCTGAGTCTGAAGATCTTTGTCTGCCCATCTCGGCCAAGTTTGTCTATGTTGCCATGTTCTGGCTTGTATTCTTTGTGCTGGTCTCTCCATTCCGTCCTCATGGATCGTTTGATGAGTGTCTTTGTTTCTTTATAGCTCTACGGATGGCGAGTCTTCGTGCCGCCACTTCCGACTTTTGCGACGTCATCTGCTTTCCAGTTTCCAGGGATCTCACAGTGGGCCGGAATCCACTGTATGACTTCTTCTTCTTCTTCTTCTTCTTCTTCTTCTTCTTCTTCTTCTTCTTCTTCTTCTTCTTCTTCTTCTTCTTCTGCGTTCGTTCTCAATCTCCCACAACCAAGTCCTGAACAGGGCTTTGCAAGTAGCAGGATGTAGTCCGGAGAACGGAATGCGTTGTGTTGCCGGTTTACAGTTTGACTGCGATATTTGCACCTTTTGGTCCGACACATCCGTCTTCTGCAGCACTGTAGGACTAAATCTGTTTGTTTTGTTAAGAGCAATCTTGTTGTATTTTAAATCATGTGAGCGTCTATCTTGTTTGAGGCTTTTCTTTTCTGCGTTCGCCTTATTTCTCTATTTCCCAAGACGGTGTGCGTTGCACTGTGGTTTTTATTTTGCGTTTGTCGGCCCAGTGCATCCGACTTCAGCATGCATTTTATGTAAGGGTCTGCTTACTCCTGCATTTTCTAAGGGTTTGCTTCCCCGGGGTAACGGCCGGTGCAGTGATGGGGATGGGACCCAGCACCTTCGGATTGTGAGCCGTGTAACTAAACCACTAGCCCATGCCCTCCCCTGTTTGTGGCTTGAGATGGCTTGGAGTACACTCCAAGATTCTGTTAGAATGTGAACAACAACAAATTTGATATATTTAAACCGTCTTCGTGATTGTTTCTCAACCCCCAGGCTGCACTGACACGATGCAGTCAACCACTCTCTGGGTTTTCGGCCCGATGTGTAGAAGACGAGCAGATGTTGCAGGCCATCTTGAAAGCCAACCCGAAATCTAATTACATGTTTGTGGTGGACACCAGACCGAAGGTGAGTATTTAGATCTTCTTCGTCTTCTAATTCTTCGTCGTATTTTTCTTATTCTTCGTCGTATTTTTCTTATTCTTCGTCGTATTTTTCTTATTCTTCGTCGTATTTTTCTTATTCTTCGTCGTATTTTTCTTATTCGTCGTCTTCTTCTTCTTGTTTTCTTATTCTTCTTCTTCTTATTATTATTATTATTCATCTTGTTATTCTGCTGCGTTTGTTCTCAATCTCCTTCTACCAAGCCACGAAAAGAGCAGTAGCAGGATGTAGTCCGGAGAACTATGCGTTGTGTCGCTAGTTTACAGCTTGACAGCGATATTGCACTTTCGGTCCAACACATCTGATTTCAGCAGGCATTGAACGAAAGTGGGCATTAGGTTGGTAGATGGCTTGGCTTGGCTTCGTTCGTTCTCAATCTTCCGCTACCAAACCCTGAAAGGGCTTAAGAAGCAGAATGTAGTCCAGAGAACGGAATGCCTTGTCTTGTAGTTTACATCTTGAATGCGATATTTGCACCCTTCGGTCCAACACATCCGACTTCAGCAAGCATTTTTTGAGTACCTGGTTAGCATTTCCTCTTCAATCCCTTCTCCTTAGCCAGTCTGCCCTGCTGCAGCCTGTTATCCAGGATCACCGCGTGGAGGTGTAGAAGGGTCTTGGCAGCTCTGGTTCGCTGGCCCTCACGGTAGCAGTCAGCTATGGGTCGCTGACCACTGCAGCTCAAGCGCTGCTCAGCATCTTGATCCCCCGCATCGGAGGTTGACGGTAATGGATCTCCATCTGTCGCTGTCTCGCACCAGGTTGGTGGTACACGCAGTCAAACTGTGTCCCGGCCACATCTGGATGTTGGCTGTCCATCTATACCTCAATCGCACTCTGGCTCTCGTGCTCTCCACTCTTTGCTCCAATATAACCTTTAAACTTTGGGTCACTGACCGCTGCTGCTCATGCGCTGCTCAGCATCTTGGTTCCTAGATCTTCTATCTTTTCTAGTAGTAAAGATTCCATCATCATCATCATCATCATGAAGCATGTCCTCTGTAGAATAGAGCCTGCGTTAAGGAATATGTCGGCAGCAGACCTTCCCGCCTATACATTAGCCAAATTCAACTTTTCATTGACGCCAATCATCTGGTCGACCCCTGTCACATCATCCGGGAACCTCGCCCACCAGAGCTGCTCTTTCCGGTCTGTTATGACGTTAAACGTGGCGGGAAAATGTATGGATAATCGCGCAGCCGGGTGGTTGCGATACCTGCCTTCTGACAAGGATGGCAGAGGATCGAATCTTCGGTAAGAGGCATATGTTGTTTTTTTTCTGTTGGGGTGAAATAAACAAACATATCCGGCAGACGTCGTTGTGACAGGAAGGTGAAGCTACAGAAACCAGGGACTTCACGAACAAGCGGCTTTTATTTCTCACCCTTATAATCCACCAGGCTGACCTTTTCTTTGTTCTTAGTCGACCTGTACTTCTATAGTGGCGGAAGCTCTTGTCCAGGTCTCATCTCTGGTATGAGCTGGATGTAGCCGGGTGGAGGGTTTCCTGCTCAGCGAGCTAGGCTCGAGCAGCTTATTACTCCGCCACATTGGGACAAGCCCCGCAGAGGGTGGATAACCGATGTGCGAGACCGTCTTAATAGACTCAAACACTAGAGCAAATTAGACCCGCGGCTACTCTTACTACGCAACTCTAAACAAACCACCTAACCATAGCCGATGTTATGCCATGTCACACAGTTAGTCGCCTCTTTTGACACCCTCTCTGTGGGACAGTGGTGCTATTCTTGTCCTTTGTCATACACATAGACCCCGAGTAAACTCTGCGGTGCAAGTAAGATAGATAAGGATTGAAGACGTAATCATTATAGGTAAGGATTGAAGACGTAATCATTATAGATAAGGATTGAAGACGTAATCATTATAGGTAAGGATTGAAGACGTAATCATTATAGATAAGGATTGAAGACGTAATCATTATAGATAAGGATTGAAGACGTAATCATTATAGATAAGGATTGAAGACGTAATCATTATAGATAAGGATTGAAGACGTAATCATTATAGATAAGGATTGAAGACGTAATCATTATAGATAAGGATTGAAGACGTAATCATTACAGATAAGGATTGAAGACGTAATCATTATAGATAAGGATTGAAGACGTAATCATTATAGATAAGGATTGTAGACGTAATCATTATAGATAAGGATTGAAGACGTAATCATTATCGAACTGAGAAAAATAGTATTAACCTCGTACCGGAAATGATGCTGACAAGATTATAATTAAAACTAGGGAATACTTTTATGCGGCCCAAATATTCGTATGAGTTTCAAATCACGGGGATAAACAGACAGATGGAATTAGCAGGGGTAATTGAAACCTTAATCAAATACAACGGCCTCGGCTTACATCAAAAGAAATTGATAGTGGCGGTAGTGACGAAGAAACCGGGCTCTTCAAAATGGTGCGTCAGAGAGCAGGGGGCTGAATTTAGACAAGCAAACACGTCCAAATACCTGGGCGCATGCATAACATCAGATGGAAGATGCAATTACGAAATAACATGAAGAATAGTCCAAGCAATAATGGGTGTTGGAGACCATAAAAAGAAAATTGTGCAAGGAAACCTTGTCGCTGGAACTGAGAAAGAGAGTCCTTGGATCCTACGTGGAACCAGTACCATATGTCAGTGAATCATGGACAATTAGCAAGCAAGTGCTTAGATCTTTGAAAGAAACGGAGATGGGGTTTTACAGAAGAAGGCTGTGGTTGCCATGGATTTTAAAGAAGACTAATGATACAGTACATGAGGAGGCACAAACAAGAAGACAACTTATTGCTAGGATCAGAACAAGGCAGTCATTCTTTTTGGGGGATGTTATGGGACAAGAGGCGGCTTGGAGCACGTCGTGACAACAGGAAAAATAGAAGGAAAGAGAGACAGGGAAAGGCCAAGAGAGAAAATCTTAGACAGCCTGAGAAAATGACGCAGGCGACAATCAAGAACAGAGTTGGTCAATGACACACGTGATAGTAGTGGATGGAGGTCCATGATCGCCAACGGCAACCGGCAGGGCACCTGATGATGATGATGATGATGATGATGATGAATCAAAGAGTACGAGATCAGTCTAAGACTGCGGAGATGTACATGTCCTGTTGACGCATTATTGGTCTGTCAGTCCATTTGATGACCGGATTTCTGGTAATGTACGGTACTTGGGTTTGTCGGGGATCATTGTCGTTTCTGTGGAGTTTTTCCGTGTGGAAAAAAAGGTGAGAGAAATTGAGGACGGAATAAGCGGTGATGTGAAAAGGGTTACTGAGAAATGGTGAGAGGAAGAGGCAGACACAAGAAAAGAGTGACAGAGAGAAATTGGGGAGAGGAAGAATACGAACATAGAAATTTCTTTAGTTTCTTCCTTGTTCGTTGCAAAAAATTACCATTGCCAAGCCCTGGAAAGGGATTTGCAAGTAGCCGGAGGTTGTCCAGAGAATAGAATGCGTTGTGTCGTAGTTTACAGGTTGACTGCGATATTTGCACCTTTTAGTTCGACACATCCGACTTCAGCAGGCATTTTTTGGGTGCTGGATTAGTCTTCCCTCTTCAATCCCTTCTCCTTAGCCAGTCTGCTCTGTTGCAGCCATTTATACAGGATCACCACGAGGATTCCGTGGCGAAGTGGTTAAGCCGTCAGCCTCGTGATCAGGTGGTGTGGGTTCGACTCCGTACTCCGCCGTCTTTTTCACGGGTGCTTGATACGGAGTCCTCTGCATCTCGTAGTTGTCCCCTAGTCGTCTGATCCTTGACTTGCCACTGAGGTCGGGTGGCTCGAGACGAGAGAGTAAGGATAAAAAGAAGCGTAGTTAATCCTTACTAAAAATAGCGATAGCGGCCTTTTCCTTGCCTTTGCCTACCATGTGGAAGTGTAGAAGGATCTTGGCAGCTCTGGTTCGCTGGCCCTGTCACTAGCAGTCATCTTTGGGTCGCTAACCACTGCAGCTCATGCGCTGCTCAGCATCTTGATCCCGACATAAGAGAATGGTAGCGGAGAGAAATTGGGGAGATTGAGTTTGGTCTTTTTCTCTCTAGAGATTTGGTTAAAGTCCATGTTTGACATTTGTAACAGAGAGTTTGTTTGTTTGTTGCGTTCGCCTTATTTCTCTAATCCCCAAGGCGGCGTGCGTTGCACTGTGGTTTTTATTTTGCGCCTGTCGGCCCAATGCATCCGACTTCAGCATGCATTTTATGTAAGGGTCTGCTTCCTCCTGCATTTTCTAAGGGTTTGCTTCCCCGGGGTAACGGCCGGTGCTGTGATGGGGATCGAACCCAGCACCTTCGGATTGGGAGCCGTGCCACTTATCCACTAGGCCACGCCGTCCCTGTAACAGAGAGTTGAACCACATTCTTTTTGTGGACATGTTTATGTTAGAGTGTTTTAATAATGGTGACTGATTTTCAGTCAAGCATCTGGCCCAACCGGTCGCTTAGACAGACTGAGTCTACTATCAGATAAGTTGACCATTTTTTTCCTTATATATTGATTTGTTAGTTCAGTATTGTTGTCCCTGATGAAGGCCTATTGGTCGTAACGTAGGTTTTGTTTGTGTTCTCGTCTCGGTGCGGTATCTGACCATAACCATTTTTAAATTTTGATTAAACTCAACCTTAATCAACTTTTACATTTTTGTTCATGTTTTTTTCCCATTCAATAATGGTGACAGCCGGTACGCAATTGTATTTGCAGTAAATTTAAGATACCGTTCGAGTC
This sequence comes from Ariolimax columbianus, assembly GCA_036924085.1. Classification (NCBI taxonomy): domain Eukaryota; kingdom Metazoa; phylum Mollusca; class Gastropoda; order Stylommatophora; family Arionidae; genus Ariolimax; species Ariolimax columbianus. The sequence continues at coordinate 9,765,383 of JAVGWX010000024.1, forward strand.
TGCGCATTCTAAAAGCTACAAATAGTTGCATATTACACGACTATTATTTATTTACCTGCTTAAGAAAATGTACTGTATTAAGAACCACGGACAAAACAAGAAGTCAACATAAATTCAAGTTCTGGAAGTATGGAAATAGAACAGGTCACGAACTTTGAGTTTCTGGGCTCCAGGATTAACAACAATGGCGACTGCCCAACGGAAATCAGGAGATTGGTAATGCAGAGGCTGCTACACAACCTGAGGAAAATATAGCAGAATACAAGCAATCCATCTAAAGTGAAAATTGTGAAAACCTGTGTTTTTTCACTAGGCAGCATACAGCTGCGAAACGTAGACAGTTGTCCAAACCTCGTGGGAAAATACCCAGTCCTTTGAGTTGAAATGTTATAGAAAGGTTCACAGAATACCATGGACTGAAAAAAAGAAGAATTCAGATATTCAACAAGAATTTGGCATAGAGCAGAACTGGTTCATAAATTCCATCATGAACACTTACTAAGTCGCTCCTCTTCTACCATGAGGTGTAGAGTCTTCTACCTTACTTACTTAGTCGCTCCTCTTCTACCATGAGGTGTAGAGGTTTTCCAGAGAGAACACCACACTGCTCTATCCGCCGTCTTTTTCCTGGCCTCTTTCCAATTCAGCCCTCTATCACTTAGGGACTGTCGTATGTTATCTTCCCAACGTACTTTTGGACGTCCTGGGGGCCTGCGTCCTTGACTTTTGAACTCCCATGACTGCTTTGGTATCCGATCTTCTTCCATTCTACAGACATGGCCAAACCACTGTAGCTGGGACTGCTCCACTCGTGTCTGCCGGGGTTGAACTTCGAGATTACTACATATTGTCCATTATGAACAGAAAATTAAAATACTTTAACCACATCAAAAGATACAATGGTCTTGAGAGAATGGTAGTGGAAGGTATGGTGCCAGACAAGAGAGGCAGAGCCAGACCAAGAAGGCGACAGCACCAAGATGTCAAGGAATGCTTGGGTATGACTCTGGAGCAGGCTGGACATTTGGCAAAAGAGGCAGTCCAAGAAGGCGATATCAGATGTCAAGGAATGCTTGGGTATGACTATGGGGCAGGCTGGACATTTGGCAAAAGAGGCAGTCCAAGAAGGCGATATCAGATGTCAAGGAATGCTTGGGTATGACTCTGGAGCAGGCTGGACATTTGGCAAAAGAGGCAGTCCAAGAAGGCGATATCAGATGTCAAGGAATGCTTGGGTATGACTCTGGTGCAGGCTGGACATTTGGCAAAAGAGGCAGTCCAAGAAGGCGATATCAGATGTCAAGGAATGCTTGGGTATGACTCTGGAACAGGCTGGACATTTGGCAAAAGAGGCAGTCCAAGAAGGCGATATCAGATGTCAAGGAATGCTTGGGTATGACTCTGGAGCAGGCTGGACATTTGGCAAAAGAGGCAGTCCAAGAAGACGATATCAGATGTCAAGGAATGCTTGGGTATGACTCTGGAGCAGGCTGGACATTTGGCAAAAGAGGCAGTCCAAGAAGGCGATATCAGATGTCAAGGAATGCTTGGGTATGACTCTGGAGCAGGCTGGACATTTGGCAAGAGATTGAGTTTATTTCAGACGGGCTGTGATAGGAGCAATTTTCTGCAAGAGACATCCTACGTGATGATTAAGAACTTCACTAGAGACGAGATCCGTCTGTCACGTGAACTGATCGAGTGATTATTTTGTCAACAAATCTTATTTCTAAATGACAAGCTTCTTACTTTTTACGAGTACCAAGTTGCTCGCTTTGAGAATCGTCTCTCATTCTGCGACTGGAAACCAATTTCTTACTTTTTACGAGCACCTCGCTGCTCGCTTTGAGAATCGTCTCTCATTCTGCGACTGGAAACCAATTTCTTAGTTTTTACGAGCACCTCGTTGCTGGCTTTGAGAATCGTCTCAATCGCTGCGGCGGGCGGCAAATAGCCGTGTAAATTGTATGTGGCTGAACAACGAAATATAAAGAAACTACGTTTTTCGTTAAAAACCTTTTGAATGACCTGTCCAATTGGCATTATCATTTAATACATTAACATGTCGCACTAGTAGAGGCTGTGTACACAATTTCAGCTCCTGGGTAATGGGGAAATTGGGGGAGAAAGGAGGAGGATGTATTCCCTTTAGCTGTGAGCTGGCAGCTCTTGACAGCCCAATGCCTGCCCTTTAGCTGTGAGCTGACTGCTCAATGCCTCCCCTTTAGCTGTGAGCTGACAGCCCAATGCCTGCCCTTTAGCTGTGAGCTGGCAGCTCTTGACAGCCCAATGCCTCCCCTTTAGCTGTGAGCTGACTGCTCAATGCCTACCCTTTAGCTGTGAGCTGACAGCTCAATGCCTCCCCTTTAGCTGTGAGCTGACAGCTCAATGCCTCCCCTTTAGCTGTGAGCTGACAGCTCAATGCCTGCCCTTTAGCTGTGAGCTGACAGCTCAATGCCTGCCCTTTAGCTGTGAGCTGACAGCTCAATGCCTCCCCTTTAGCTGTGAGCTGACTGCTCAATGCCTGCCCTTTAGCTGTGAGCTGACAGCTCAATGCCTCCCCTTTAGCTGTGAGCTGGCAGCTCTTGACAACCCAATGCCTCCCGGAGAAAAGCACACGTCCTCCTCGATTGTTGTAGTGATGTGTAGAGAGTGTTGAGTATGGTGGGGTAGGGGGGTAGCAGCAGGTTCTGCAGATCGGCCAGCTCTAGGCACAAAGTCAGGAGGTGCTCGACTGACTTCTCGTGGTCATGACAGAATCTGCAGTTTGGTTCACGTAGTGGGTCTAATCTATTCAGATGTTTGTTGGGACCGGCATGGCCTATTCTCAGCTTGAAGATCAAACTCTGTTCTCTTCGTTTGTTGAAGGGGTATGGCCTGTTCTCAGCTTGAAGATCAAACTCTGGTCTCTTCGTTTGTTGAAGGGGCATGATCTGTTCTCAGCTTGAAGATCAAAATCTGGTCTCTTCGTCTGTTGAGAGGGGCATGATCTGTTCTCACCTTGAAGATCAAACTCTGGTCTCTTCGTTCCAGTTTCTTGGCTAGGTCATGGTGATCTGGTTTTGCTTGGTTTTTGAAATATACTCGATCTGTCTGGGATGTGGCCCACTGATCTAGCCACTCCTGCCTGGGATGTGGCCCACTGATCTAGCCACTCCTGTCTGAGATGTGGTCCACTGATCTAGCCACTCCTGTCTGGAATGTGGTCCACTGATCTAACCATTACTGTCTGCGATGTGGCCCACTAATCTAGCCACTCCTGTCTGGGATGTGGCCCATTGATCTAGCCACTCCAGTATGGGATGTGGCCCACTGATCTAGCCACTTCTGTCTGGGATGTGGCCCACTGATCTAGCCACTCCTGTATGGGATGTGGTCCACTGATCTAGCCACTCCTGTCTGGGATGTGGCCCACTGATCTAGCCACTCCTGTCTGGGATGCGGCTCACTGATCTAGCCACTCCTGTCGCGGATGTGGCCCACTGATCTAGCTACTCTTGTCTGGGATGTGGCCCACTGATCTAGCCACTCCTGTCTGGGATGTGGCCCACTGATCTAGCCACTCATGTCTGGCATGTGGCCCACTGATCTAGCCACTCCTGTCTGGGATGTGGCCCACTGATCTAGCCACTCATGTCTGGCATGTGGCCCACTGATCTAGCCACTCCTGTCTGGGATGTGGCCCACTGATCTAGCCACTCCTGTCTATAGTTTTCTTTCAAGATATGATTGCAGGTTTGTAGCGTGGTGCTAGATAGTGGCAGTGGTAGCGTTGCCCCACTTCTGGCCAGCTCATCAGACTCCCTGTGACTCCAACATGGCCAGGTATCCACTGGAGGACTACTTTCGCTCCAGAAGAGTCGGGCCATTGGTCAACTAATTTGTAGATGTTATTAACATCTGGAGACATTCGGTTTTCCAAAACTGGGAGCGCAGACTTTGAGTCTGAGAAAACAACGACCTCCTCGGGCTGTATAGTGCCGCTATCAAAATCTGAGATTAGATAGGAGAAATATACGTGCATGCATAATGACAGCAGTCTTGTTAAGTTAGATACAATCTTGGTATCAAGATGCCGAGCAGCGCATGAGCTGCAGTGGTCAGATGACATCCAGATGTGGCTGGCACACAGTTTGACTGTGTGTACCACCAACCTGGTGCGAGACAGAGACAGATGAAGATCCATTACCGTCAACCTCCGATGCGGGGGATCAAGATGCTGAGCAGCGTATGAGCTGCAGTGGTCAGTGACCCATAGCTGACTGCTAGCGTCAGAGCCAGCGAACCAAAGCTGCCAAGACCCTTCTACACCTCCACGCGGTGATTCTAGATAACAGGCTGCTGCAGGGCAGACTGGCTAAGGAGAATAGATCGAAGAGGGAATGCTAACCCGGTACTCAAAAAATTATTGCTGAAGTCGGATGTGTTGGACCGAAAGGTGAAAATATCGCAGTCAAGATGTAAACTACGACACAACGCATTCCGTTCTCTGGACTACATTCTGCTACTTAAGCCCTTTCAGTGTTTGGTAGCGGGAGATTGAGAACGAACGAAGCCAAGCCAAGCCAGATACAATCTTGGAAACAAAACGGGCCACCCCGAGGGAGTAGAAGAGGAATGTCTAAGAGTAGAGAGCGGTCATCCCCGATGGCATTGTCGGGTATGTGCCTGTCTCTAAAACCCTTTATTTCCGATGTAAATGATAAGGATAAGAAGAGATAAATAAATCTGCTTATCCGATTTACTGCTCCTACTGGGATTAATGTGATGGACAAATACGTCGATATTACAAATACATTGGGTGTTTATGTTGCTGTTTTGTGAAGTTCTGCGATCCCCTCGGTTGTCAGGGGAGGTAGATCAAGTTGGTGAACAGAGAGTGAGTGGGAGCGTGACACGCGGGGGTCAAGTCCATTTGTGGGACGGCGAGCAGCGGCGCGATAATAGGGTTACTGGTTTGGCTGGCGTGAGTAAGGGATCTTTCGGTCGGTTTTGTCGTGTGTGTGCGAGAGAGAGTGGGTGTGTGAGTGAGTGTGTGTGTGTGAGAGAGAGAGGGAGTATACAAGGGGATTGTCATAAGTTTTGACCCTGACTATGAAGAAGTAGGATGAGAAAGTTGAAATTTGGCACATATGTAGCTTATTCAATTTGAACTGGACTTTAGAAGTATGGATTTCCCTCCTTGACGGGTGTATCGGTTATAGTGCATGGCGTAACACACCTTATTGACCGGATCTGCTATTCTAACAGTTTGTCAGAACAATGGAGAAATCAGAGGCCAGAACTGTGATAAAATTCTTGATGTTGCCGGGGAAAACACCTATAGAAATACACAGACAGCAACCAGATGTTATATTTGATTTCGTGTGAGTATATATCTTGAGTCTATACCAGGGCAAGTTGATGATGATTGGAGAAGAAATTCTCTGAACACAGATGGGTCAGTCAAGGGCACTGTATCAGCACCTCCAGTGGGTGGTGAGGAAATAGATCAGGTTACACATTTTGAATATCTGGGCTCCAGAATTGACAAAAATGGCGACTGCTCGAAAGAAATCAGAAGAAGACTAGCCATGGCAATGCAGAGACTGAACAACCTGAAGAAATTATGGCAGACCACCAACAAAATGATAAAAGTAAAAGTCTTGAGAGCCTTTTTTTTCTGTGGCAGCTTATGGCCGCAAATCATGGACGATTACCAAAACTTCTAGACAAAGAATCAAATCCTTCGAGTCAAAATGTTACAGAAAGATCATCAAAATACCCTGGACAGAGAAAAAGACAAATGTAGACATTCAGCAAGAGTTGAGCATAGAGGAGAACTGGTTTATCAATTCCATTTTGGTTAGAAAATATAAATACTTTGGTCACATCAAGAGACACAACGGTCTCGAGAGAACAGTGATGGAAGGTATGGTACCAGGCAAAATAGGAAGTGGTAAACCAAGAAGACGATGGCACCAAGATATCCAGTAATGCCTGGGTATGACTGTGGCAGAGGCTGGAGCTTTGGCAAGGGAACGAGTTTCTTTCAGACAGGCTATGATGGGATCGGCGTCCTATAAAGGACATGCTACATAATGATGATATATCCTGTTTGGAGCTTCAGATGGCTTGTAGTACATTCCTAAAGTCTGTTAGAATAACTTGTAGTTGTGCTTTGGCTGATAAGAATCTGAGTTGCTACATGAACATCTGTTGTTTCAGCTCTGAAATGGGTACAGGTCTCTCCTGCCGGTGTGGAGTCGTTTTCTATTTCGCCGTTGGAGTGTGCGATGTAGATACCACAGCCTCTCCATTTTTCGCTCTCTCGGTTGATCCATTTATGTACACATGTGTCCAGGAGTTGCTAGGTACACTCTTTTGATCTACTTTAGAAATTGGATTTCTTGTTATTTTGCTGAATGCTGACTTTCCTTCGTCATCCCTGGAACATCCAAGATTATTTTGGACCGATCCTGGCTCTCTGTCCAAGGTTCAGGAATGAATGTTTCGCATTTTTCTATTTGAAATAGGGTAGTCTGACTCAGACTTCTCTCGTCGCCAAAGACTTTTTGTGACTTATAATCACATCGATTACTTCATGAATCTGATACCGAATAGTTTATGCCCTAAAAAAATCAACATCTCTTTCCCTTACAAAATTGATGAACTGTCTCTCAGTGGCCTACATTTCATGACCTCAAAAAACCACAATCTCTTTCCCTTACAAAACTGACGACCGTCTAAGACCTTTCTCATTGACCTACATTTCATGACCTCAAAAAACCACAATCTCTTTCCCTTAAAAAACTGACGACCGTCTAAGACCTTTCTCATTGACCTACATTTCATGACCTCAAAAAACCACAATCTCTTTCCCTTACAAAACTGACGACCGTCTAAGACCTTTCTCATTGACCTACATTTCATGACCTCAAAAAACCACAATCTCTTTCCCTTACAAAACTGATGACCAGTCTAAGACCTTTCTCATTGACCTACATTTCATGACCTCAAAAAACCACAATCTCTTTCCCTTACAAAACTGACGACCGTCTAAGACCTTTCTCATTGACCTACATTTCATGACCTCAAAAAATCATATTCTCTTTCTCTTACAAAACTGACGACCTGTCTCTCTGATTGACCTACATTTTATGACCTACAATAATCACAATCTCATTCCCTTACAAAAACAGTGACCTGTCTCTCCATTGACCTACACTTTATGACCTCAAAAAAACCACAATCTCTTCCCTTTACACAACTGACGACCCATCTAAGACCTTTCTCATTGACCTACCCATTTGACCTCAAAAAACCACAATCTATTCCCCTCACGAAACTGACGAAGCTTAGACTTCTCTTCTCTGAAATCACTCTCATGCAACCGAAAATGAAAGTCGTATATTTTACCAATTTTCTTACAGATCAATGCCATGGTGAACAAAGCGCAGGGCAAAGGATACGAAAATGAGAGTTTCTACAGTAATATGAAGTTCCAATTTTGGGGGATAGAAAACATCCACGTCATGAGAGCCAGTCTACAGAAACTCATAGAGTGTAAGTCCTTCATTTGTTGTTTGTATTTACGTTTGTCTGTAATCCCGAGTGGTCTGCCGGGGTCTTTGTATATTACAAGGACAAGAATAGCACCACTGTCCCACAGAGAGCTTGTCGTAAGAAGCGATTGTGTGACATTGCATAACAGCGGGGTTGGTTAGGTGGTTTGTTAAAAACAGCATAGATGGCGCCTATCAGACTGCGGGTCTACTTCGCTGTAGCGTTTGAGTACATTAAGATGGATTCGGACATCGGTTAACCACCCTCCGCGGTACTTGTCCCAACACAGCGGAGTAATAAGCTGCTCGAGCCTAGCCCGCTAAGCAGGAAATCCTCCTCTTGGCTACATCCAGCTCAAGCCAGAGCTAGGACCTGCACAGGGGCATTCACCCCTGTAGAAGTACAGGTCGACTAAGACTAGGACTATAATTCTTGTATTCAGTCAAAGATGGGATCCAGACGCTGAGCAGGGCATGAGCTGTAGTGGTCAGCGACCCATAGCTGACTGCTAGCGTCAGGGCCAGCGAACCAGAGCTGTAGTGGTCAGCGACCCATAGCTGACTGCTAGCGTCAGGGCCAGCGAACCAGAGCTGTAGTGGTCAGCGACCCATAGCTGACTGCTAGCGTCAGGACCAGCGAACCAGAGCTGCCAAGACCCTTCTACACCTCCACGCGGTGATCCTGGAGAACAGGCTGCAGCAGGGCAGACTGGCTAAGGAGAAGGGATCGAAGAGGGAATGCTAACCCGGTACTCAAAAAATGCTTGCTGAAGTTGGACGTGTTGGACCGAAAGGTGCAAATATCGCAATCAAGCTGTAAACTACGACACAGCACATTCCGTTCTCTGGACTACATTCTGCTACTTAAGCCCTTTCAGGGTTTGGTAGCGGGAGATTTAGAGCGAACGAAGTCAAGCCAATCAAAGAGGCAGCAGTGAATGAGCTGACGGCAGCTGGTTGGTAGGGCCAAGATAAAAATACAGCAGTGAATGAAGTCCCAATGGCTCATTGGTGGGACCAAGATGCAGCATTTTAATTTTTTGCGTTCGCCTTATTTCTCTTTTCCCCCAGGCGGTGTGCGTTGCACTATGTTTTTATTTTGCGCCTATCTGCCCAGTGCATCCGACTTCGGCATACATTTTATGTAAGGGTCTACTTCCTCCTGTGTTTTCTAAGGGTTTGTTTCCTCGGGGTAACAACCGGGTGCTGTAATGGGGAGCGAACCCAGCACCTTCATGTTGTAAGCCGTGTCACTTAACCACTAGTCCATGCCATCCCCTTGATGCAGCAGTGAATAAGCTGACAGTGGATCATTGGTAGGACCAAGGTGCAACAGCGAGTCAGCTGGCTGCTTCCATGAGAGTCAGTGGACCAAGATCCTATTCCGCCTCCAAACAACGGCCCTGCAAATAGGTTGTACTAGTGTAGTCTTTCTAAGAGAATAGAGATCACGGTGCGAATTCAAACCCTGTGCCCCAAAAAGCCCGCTGGAATCGTATGTGTCGGGCTGAAAGGTGCAGATAACGCAGCCTCGCTGTGTTTAGTCAAAGGATCAACGTCATTGCACATGATTTAACCACAGCCTACTGCATATAGGCCTTCTGGCTTACAGATAAATCCCTTTGAAACGTCACATTCCACGGCTGACTAAATAACGAAACTTACATGTGTCAACTATAATAGTGTGTTCGGGAAACAAAGATGGATGTGTAGTTGGTTTCAGGGCAGGATTCTGTGAAAGGATCACTCTCGGCAGTGATTTGTTGGGTTTTGTATCGGGGATTTGTTTTATTTCTCTGCGTGAAGCATGGGTTGATTACAAACACTTGGCACAATAAGAGTTCCGTTATTTAGTCTGCGGTGGAATGTGACATTTCAAGGGTTTTTTCCGGTGAGTCAGAAGAAGCTATGTTCTTCTCCATATTGTTCTGGATAATCTCAGCGCAATGCAGGACCTCCGCAGCACTTGCGAGGACCCCGAAATAGATTGGGTAGATTTTTTACATAATTTTGAATTTTGTCCGGGTAGCAGCCATTAAGCAGAAGAAAAGGAAGGAGTAAGTACCTATTATATGAGAAGGAGTAAGTACCTATTATATGAGAAGGAGTAAGTACCTATTATATAAGAAGGAGTAAGTACCTATTATATGAGGAGTAAGTACCTATTATATGAGAAGGAGTAAGTACCTATTATATAAGAAGGAGTAAGTACCTATTATATGAGGAGTAAGTACCTATTATATAAGAAGGAGTAAGTACCTATTATATAAGAAGGAGTAAGTACCTATTATATGAGAAGGAGTAAGTACCTATTATATGAGAAGGAGAAAGTACCTATTATATGAGAAGGAGTAAGTACCTATTATATAAGAAGGAGTAAGTACCTATTATATAAGAAGGAGTAAGTACCTATTATATGAGAAGGAGTAAGTACCTATTATATGAGAAGGAGTAAGTACCTATTATATAAGAAGGAGTAAGTACCTATTATATGAGAAGGAGTAAGTACCTATTTGTCAAGTAATCAAATACTGGACCCCTCAGCCGTTTTGCGTTCATGAAAAATTAAAAACTTTTGTCCCCTTTCCCCTGGATAGTAGTATCCGCCATCTGCTTAGAATTTGGTGTTATTTCCGCCACTTTACATTGAATTGCACTTTTATTAAGGCTTTCGTTTCTTCATTGTTGAGGAACTTATATGTTCATCATCATCTTGCCATCTTCACATCGGAGGTTGGCTTGGCTTGGCTTGACTTCGTTCGTTCTCAATCTCCCGCTACCAAACCCTGAAAGGGCTTAAGAAGCAGAATGAAGTCCAGAGAACGGAATGCGTTGTGTCGTAGTTTAAAGCTTCACTGCGATATTTGCACCTTTCAGTCCAACTCATCCAACTTCAGCAAGCATTTTTTTAGTACCGGGTTAGCATTTCCTCTTCGATCCCTTTTCCGTAGCCAGTCTGCCTTGCTGCAGCCTGTTATCCAGGATCATCGCGTGGAGGTGTAGAAGGGTCTTGGCTGCTCTGGTTCGCTGGCTCTGACGCTAGCAGTCAGCTATGGGTCACTGACCACTGCAGCTCATACGCTGCTCAGCATCTTGATCCCCCGCATCGGAGGTTGACGGTAATGGATCTTTATCTGTCTCTGTCTCGCACCAGGTTGGTGGTACACACAGTCAAACTGTGTCCCAGCCACATCTGGATGTCATCTGTACCTCTGTCACACTCTGTCTCTTGTGTTCTTCACTCTGTCCTTCCAAAATAACCTTTAGCAGACTGTCATGTCGCTTGACATGACCAAAATATTTTATTTCTCTGCTTTCGATTTCCATTAGAAGTATTTTCTCTACCTGGAGTTGTTCCGCAACCTCATTAGTGGTTTTCCTATCTTTCCAAGAAACTCGTCCAAGTCTTCTGAATACCAACATTTCAAAGGTCTAAAATACACACAAATGAGTCGGACATGGTATACATAGCTTGACACTTGTTCCAGAATTTCTCCGTTTATGTGGACGAAAGCTTTTGGACTTTCTTTCTTTTGTGGTGAACACCATAAACTTTAGTCTTTTTTATGTTGATTTCCAACACATGTTGCTGACTTTTGGGAAGACAGAGTCGTCTTGAGGTAAGGTGTTCACCTCGGGTGCTGGAGGTTGCGAGTTCAAATCACGGTGGAGACCAGGATTTTTACATGTGGATCGTCTAGTCAATATTTCTCCTGGTCTCTAAGTAGTGAGATCAGACACCCGTGTGCAGTGTTGCGCACGATAAAAATACCTTAGCAGCTGGAAATCAAAAAGAGTAGGCCTAACGGCCGCTGCTCAGGCAAAATTCAAGTTAAAAATCTACTCAAATTATTCTAGGGATTCTCGCTCCACAGAGAATATGTCGCAAAAAGGGAACTGTGTGGCTATAACATCAGGTCTTGGTTATGTGGTTAGCAGAGCAGAATAGATGGCGCCTGACAGGCTGCGGGTCTACCTTGCTCTAATCTACGCCTCCACCATTCCCAAAAATATCCTATCGTATATTCCAGGAGCTAACAGATGCTGGGATTAACCTGACAAATCACCAGTAGATTTTCACCTGCCAAAAAATATGAGACAAAGGAGGTCACACCTCCCCACGACGTCTAACGACATGTAGACTGTGTCTTCAGATAGACAGACAGACAGACAGACAGATATAGATAGATAGATAGATAGATAGATAGATAGATAGATAGATGGATGGATGGATGGATGGATGGATGGATGGATGGATGGATGGATGGATGGATGGATATAGATAGATATAGATAGATAGATATAGATAGATAGATAGATAGACAGATAGATAGATAGATAGATAGATAGATAGATAGATAGATAGATAGATAGATGGATGGATGGATGGATGGATGGATGGATGGATGCATGGATGGATGGATGGATGGATGGATGGATATAGATCGATGGATGGATGGATGGATGGATGGATGGATGCATGGATGGATGGATGGATGGATGGATGGATATAGATCGATGGATGGATGGATGGATGGATGGATGGATATAGATTGATATAGATAGATAGATATAGATAGATAGATAGATAGATAGATAGATAGATAGATAGATAGATAGATAGATAGATAGATAGATAGATAGATAGATAGATAGATAGATAGATAGATAGATAGATAGATGGATGGATGGATGGATGGATAGATATAGATTGATATAGATAGATAGATATAGATAGATAGATAGATGGATGGATGGATGGATGGATGGATATAGATATAGATAGATATAGATAGATAGATATAGATAGATAGATATAGATAGATATAGATGGATGGATGGATGGATGGACGGACGGACGGACGGACGGACAGACAGACAGATAGCTGACTTTTGATGGCTATCTTATGCATTGGGTTCTGCAGATGTACTGAATCATACCATTAACACTGTATCATCAGCATATCTTCTTCTTCTTCTTCGTTGTACGCTGTCAGGCGTCAACCTGTATTTTTTCGAAAAAAAGCAGCTGTCATCCTGAGGCTGTCGACACTGCCATAGAGCTTGTCTAGTGTTGTCACTGGTGATGGCCACATCTGCTTTCTCTGGTCCTCGTATGTCGGGCAGTTTTGCAGCAAATGTTCAGGGGTCATTTTCCCGGTACCACACGAGCATTCGTCAGTGCTACCTATCTTCAATTTGTTGAATAGGTGGTACCTCAGTCTATTGTGGCCTGTGCGGAGTATGAAGACCACGACCTGCTCTCTTCTGTTCAACTGGTAATAGGCATCGTTTTTTGTGTAGCCAGTATGTTCTGTTTCCCATTTGGTCATGTATCTGGCTCTAATAAGCCTTTTGGACTCTTTGTATGTCATACTAGAATCTGGTTGTGGTAGTCTTGCACCTTCTTTTGCCAGTCTGTCTGCCTCCTCGTTGCCTTGGATGTTGCAGTGGGATGGAACCCACTGTACCACTACTCTTTTTGGTGCTGACTGCTGGCATAGTTAACAGAGCACTGCTCTTAAATCATTAAGTTCAGTATTTTTCTGGCTTTTTAGTGCTGTGGCTACGGCCAGGGCATCTGTAAACAGGACTATATGGCTTTCATTTCTTATGCCTGTCACCATTTCTTCTACTGCAGCCCTCAGTGCCTCTGCCTCCGCTCTGAAATTGCTTGAGTATATTCCAGTTGCCACTGACAGTGTTATTTTTTTACCATTTGGTAGGCTCAGGAATGCCCCTGCCCCTCCGTTCTGTGTTGTGTTTGTTACAGAGCCGTCGGTGTATGCATAGGTCCAGTCCATGCTTGGGTAGTTTTTCGTTATGTACATCAGGGTTATGTCTCTTCTTTCTTTTACAGTCTGGCTGTTCTTGTTTCCAATACCTGGTATATTTTCTACCACCTCCAGAAGTAGGTTTGCGTACAGTAGGGATGGGCTTTGGTATTGTTACGGTGATCATAGGGTCTTCGCTCATCTTTGCTTTGGCTATTTCTGCAAAGTTTCTCCGCTTTAGTTTCCCATTTCTAAATCTATTTAGTCTCTGATGCATTGGATGGTCTGTCAGTCTTCTGAGTTTCTCTGCTTGCTGCTGGGCTCTGTAGTCTCTTCTGTCGGTCATGGATTGCAGATTTGTAATCTTTTCAAGTTCTTTAATTGGCGTTGACTTCATGCCCCCTTTTATAACTCTCATGGCTTGGTTTTGAAGTTTGCTAATTTTATCAAAGTTCGCCTTTGCTGCTGTTGTCCATGCCGCAATGCCATACTCGAGAACTGGTCTCACGCTTCCAGTATCAGCATATCTGACACTATTGATGCTACGTTCTGCTATATCCAATCCAAGCATGTCATCTATGTCTTTGAAAATATGTTGTCTTTATCAGGTCAGGTCATCCCATAACGGGTAAGTCTTTGAGGCACATATGAAAACATCCTCACAACCCCACGCCACCCTTCTCTGTCAGCGGCCGCTGCCTGTGCCTCTTCTGGTCGGAGATTGGTCCATTCTTTTATGTTGTCCTCCCATCTCTTTTTGGGATGGCCTCTTCGCCATCTGCCATGCACCTTTCCGTGGAGGATCGTATTTGCAAGACCATTTGATCTCGATATGTGACCGTACCAAGGGAGTTTCCTTCTTTTGACAGTTGCCAAGAGGTCTTCAAAAGGCCCTATTGCTGTTGTAATTCTATCTCATATTTCCTCATTTGTAACTCGATCTTTGTACGTGACGTTTAAAAGTCTTCGGAAACATCTCATCTCCAAGGCCTGTATCCTTCGTTGAAGGTCAGCTGTAACTGTCCATGTCTCACAAGCATAGAGGAATATTGACAGGACCAGTGTACGCATTAATCTAATTTTCGTCCGTAGTGCTAACCGTTTATCTTTCCAGATTCTATTAAGCCGTGGATGCGCCGCTATTGTCTGTTCTACTCTGGCCAACACCTCACATTTTGATCCTTCATCACTGACAATCGACCTTCCTCTGCGTTGTTGGTCTTTAATTTTGTCTTTCCATCGTTTATCTCCATACCATATTCAAGAGCTGTTTCATCGAGCTGTCTGACCCATTCCCAGAATTCTGCTTCTGAACCCACCAACGTCATCTGCAAAACGAAGGTATTTGGATGTCACGTTAGTACTGTCAAGATGGGGGGGGCCCGAACGATAACCAACTTTATGTCTTTTTATACGCTAGTAACTACTATATGTATGTTTGTGATTGTCTTTCAGTGTCAGAACTCAAGAAACCCTCCATGCCTGACTTCCTGTCCAGGCTTGAAGCGTCTGGCTGGCTCAAACATATAGCAGCTATAATCGATACCTCCGCCTTCATTGCAAAGGTAAGTGGGATTAGGTCAGAAATTGGCATTTATTTTTATTCTTAAAGTCAGTGAATCACCATCTGAGTTCTTATTGTCCGTCAGCGTCCACCATGATTTATGAAGTGGGTTCATAAACAAAATACAGATTTTTAAATTTGATTTTATAAAAAAATTTTTATTGTTTTTGCGTTCGCCTTATTTCTCTAATCCCCAACATGGGGTTTTTATTTTGTGCCTGTTGGCCCAGTGCATCTGACTTCAGCATGCATTTTATGTAAGGGTCTGCTTCCTCCTGCATTTTCTAAGGGTTCGCTGCCACAGGGTAACAGCCGGTGCTGTGATGGGACTCGAACCCAGCACCTTTGCATTGTGAGCCGTGTCAATTAACCACTAGCCCACGCTGTCCCCCATTTTATACATATGTTTTGAGTATCACCTTACGGGGCAAAAGAACTTTTGAGGTCTGTAGTGAATTATCATTGGAATGAGCTGCAGCGGTCAGCGACCCATAGCTGACGGCTAGCATTAGGACCAGCGAACCAGATCTGCCAAGACCCTTCTACACCGCCATGCAGTGATCCTGGATAACAGGCTGCAACAGAGCAGACTGGTTAAGGAGAAGGAATCGAAGAGGGAAGGCAACCCGGTACTCAAAAATGCTTGTTGAAGTCGGATGTGTCGGACCGAAAGGTGCAAATATCGCAGTCAAGCTGTAAACTACGACACAACGCATTCAGTTCTCCGTATATACTGCTACTTGCAAAGCCCTTTTCGAGGCTTGGTAACGGGAGACTGAGAAACGAAGAAGAAGAGGAAGAAGAATTCCTACAATGACTAGACTTACTCTTTTGTGCACCCTGGAAAGGACCTCAATTGGCGGTTTATTGTAGCCTTCTCAAATCCCGAGCATGCTGATGAAGGTAGCCTGAGATCTTCCAGACAGTTGTGCTATGCTTGGCTTCATCTATGTGGATTACGTCGATCCCTGACATCGTTAGCCAAGTTGCCATGAAAACAGCCCGTTTCCAGGGAGGACTACAGGAAAGTCAAGGTGAGGGTCTTGGACAGTATATTTTGCCTGACCCTGACTAACATGTCTGACCAGTATGTTTTGCTTGACCCTGACTAACATGTCTGACCAGTATGTTTTGCCTGACCCTGACTAGCATGTCTGACCAGTATGTTTTGCCTGACCCTGACTAACATGTCTGACCAGTATATTTTGCCTGACCCTGACTAGCATGTCTGACCAGTATGTTTTGCCTGACCCTGACTAACATGTCTGACCAGTATATTTTGCCTGACCCTGACTAACATGTCTGACCAGTATGTTTTGCCTGACCCTGACTAACATGTCTGACCAGTATGTTTTGCCTGACCCTGACTAACATGTATGACCAGTATGTTTTGCCTGACCCTGACTAACCTGTCTGACCAGTATGTTTTGCCTGACCCTGACTAACATGTCTGACCAGTATGTTTTGCCTGACCCTGACTAACATGTCTGACCAGTATGTTTTGCCTGACCCTGACTAACCTGTCTGACCAGTATGTTTTGCCTGACCCTGACTAACATGTCTGACCAGTATGTTTTGCCTGACCCTGACTAACCTGTCTGACCAGTATGTTTGCCTGACCCTGACTAACATGTCTGACCAGTATGTTTTGCCTGACCCTGACTAACATGTCTGACCAGTATGTTTTGCTTGACCCTGACTAACATGTCTGACCAGTATGTTTTGCCTGACCCTGACTAACATGTCTGACCAGTATGTTTTGCCTGACCCTGACTAACATGTCTGACCAGTATATTTTGCCTGACCCTGACTAACATGTCTGACCAGTATGTTTTGCCTGACCCTGACTAACATGTCTGACCAGTATGTTTTGCCTGACCCTGACTAACATGTATGACCAGTATGTTTTGCCTGACCCTGACTAACCTGTCTGACCAGTATGTTTTGCCTGACCCTGACTAACATGTCTGACCAGTATGTTTTGCCTGACCCTGACTAACATGTCTGACCAGTATGTTTTGCCTGACCCTGACTAACCTGTCTGACCAGTATGTTTTGCCTGACCCTGACTAAC
This sequence comes from Ariolimax columbianus, assembly GCA_036924085.1. NCBI lineage: Eukaryota > Metazoa > Mollusca > Gastropoda > Stylommatophora > Arionidae > Ariolimax > Ariolimax columbianus. The sequence continues at coordinate 9,782,339 of JAVGWX010000024.1, forward strand.
ATGTCTGACCAGTATGTTTTGCCTGACCCTGACTAACCTGTCTGACCAGTATGTTTTGCCTGACCCTGACTAACATGTCTGACCAGTATGTTTTGCCTGACATTGACTAACATGTCTGACCAGTATGTTTTGCTTGACCCTGACTAACATGTCTGACCAGTATGTTTTGCCTGACCCTGACTAACATGTCTGACCAGTATGTTTTGCCTGACCCTGACTAACATGTCTGACCAGTATGTTTTGCCTGACCCTGACTAACATGTCTGACCAGTATGTTTTGCCTGACCCTGACTAACCTGTCTGACCAGTATGTTTTGCCTGACCCTGACTAACATGTCTGACCAGTATGTTTTGCCTGACCCTGACTAACATGTCTGACCAGTATGTTTTGCCTGACCCTGACTAACATGTCTGACCAGTATGTTTTGCCTGACCCTGACTAACATGTCTGACCAGTATGTTTTGCCTGAACCTGACTAACCTGTCTGACCAGTATGTTTTGCCTGACCCTGACTAACATGTCTGACCAGTATGTTTTGCCTGACCCTGACTAACATGTCTGACCAGTATGTTTTGCCTGACCCTGACTAAGATGTCTGACCAGTATGTTTTGCCTGACCCTGACTAACATGTCTGACCAGTATGTTTTGCCTGACCCTGACTAACCTGTCTGACCAGTATGTTTTGCCTGACCCTGACTAACATGTCTGACCAGTATGTTTTGCCTGACCCTGACTAACATGTCTGACCAGTATGTTTTGCCTGACCCTGACTAACCTGTCTGACCAGTATGTTTTGCCTGACCCTGACTAACCTGTCTGACCAGTATGTTTTGCCTGACCCTGACTAACATGTCTGACCAGTATGTTTTGCCTGACCCTGACTAACCTGTCTGACCAGTATGTTTTGCCTGACCCTGACTAACATGTCTGACCAGTATGTTTTGCCTGACCCTGACTAACATGTCTGACCAGTATGTTTTGCCTGACCCTGACTAACCTGTCTGGCCAGTATGTTTTGCCTGACCCTGACTAACATGTCTGACCAGTATGTTTTGCCTGACCCTGACTAACATGTCTGACCAGTATGTTTTGCCTGACCCTGACTAACATGTCTGACCAGTATGTTTTGCCTGACCCTGACTAACATGTCTGACCAGTATGTTTTGCCTGACCCTGACTAACATGTCTGACCAGTATGTTTTGCCTGACCCTGACTAACATGTCTGACGAGTATGTTTTGCCTGACCCTGACTAACATGTCTGACCAGTATGTTTTGCCTGACCCTGACTAACATGTCTGACCAGTATGTTTTGCCTGACCCTGACTAACATGTCTGACCAGTATGTTTTGCCTGACCCTGACTAACATGTCTGACCAGTATGTTTTGCCTGACCCTGACTAACATGTCTGACCAGTATGTTTTGCCTGACCCTGACTAACCTGTCTGACCAGTATGTTTTGCCTGACCCTGACTAACATGTCTGACCAGTATGTTTTGCCTGACCCTAACTAACATGTCTGACCAGTATGTTTTGCCTGACCCTGACTAACATGTCTGACCAGTATGTTTTGCCTGACCCTGACTAACCTGTCTGACCAGTATGTTTTGCCTGACCCTGACTAACATGTCTGACCAGTATGTTTTGCCTGACCCTGACTAACATGTCTGACCAGTATGTTTTGCCTGACCCTGACTAACATGTCTGACCAGTATGTTTTGCTTGACCCTGACTAACATGTCTGACCAGTATGTTTTGCCTGACCCTGACTAACATGTCTGACCAGTATGTTTTGCCTGACCCTGACTAACATGTCTGACCAGTATGTTTTGCCTGACCCTGACTAACATGTCTGACCAGTATGTTTTGCCTGACCCTGACTAACCTGTGTGACCAGTATGTTTTACTTGACCCTGACTAACATGTCTGACCAGTATGTTTTGCCTGACCCTGACTAACCTGTCTGACCAGTATGTTTTGCCTGACCCTGACTAACATGTCTGACCAGTATGTTTTGCCTGACCCTGACTAACCTGTCTGACCAGTATGTTTTGCCTGACCCTGACTAACATGTCTGACCAGTATGTTTTGCCTGACCCTGACTAACCTGTCTGACCAGTATGTTTTGCCTGACCCTGACTAACATGTCTGACCAGTATGTTTTGCCTGACCCTGACTAACCTGTCTGACCAGTATGTTTTGCCTGACCCTGACTAACATGTCTGACCAGTATGTTTTGCCTGACTCTGACTAACATGTCTGACCAGTATGTTTTGCCTGACCCTGACTAACATGTCTGACTAAGACTATTACTAACGACTGCAAGAATGATGTAAAAAAGTGAAATACGGTGGAACTAACAGATACATGGATCTGTCAAGGCACCGTGGGTTGGTGGTGGTGGTAGCCAGCCAGGGCTCAGGTACCAGTTCGGCAATGCACTGTGCTGATTGAATTCATCTTGGCATTGCACTTTGAGAATCGTGCCCTATGTCCTATTGCAAAACTGAAACAAGGCGGATTTTCGGATACAGGACCCGTCTCGAGGTCCCGTATGTTGGTGGAGATGGAAAGCCGACCAGTGGCTCCTCGGAATTGTTTTAGCTCGACACACGACATTGCACGCCGTCGAATGCATCACCCCAACCTCTGTGGTTGGGAAGGAGCCAGATAAATTTATGGTTTCATCCGTCGGGGGGGGGGGGGGGGGGGGAGGACTGATATGGCCTCCGGCAGTGTTAGCTAGAATGTCTAAGAGCTAATCCTTTATGGCAGATGATTAATAATAATGATAAGAAGAGAAAGAAGAAGACGAGTTTAGCTAGTTAGTTAGTTAGTTAGCTAGTTAGTTAGTTAACTAGTTTCTTTGTTGTTGGTTGTTTGGTTATTTACCTAGTTAGTTGATTAATTGGTTTGCATGTTGGTGTGTTTGTTATTTTGTTACTTGGTAGATTGTTTGGCTGGTTGGTTGGTGCGTATGTTTGTTGGTTAGTTTGTTGGTTTGTTAGTTAGTTAGTTAGCTAGCCTGATGGGAGTCGTGGGGAGACAAAGTCACCTCTCCTCAGCCAGGTGTCTGACCTTGTCAATCTGTGTCAATCCAAAATTGTCTTTACATGGTCTGTCCACCTTCCTCTTATTCGTTCTCTCGCTCGGTTCGTCGGGCATTATAAGCTCACAGCTGAAGCTGATCTGTGTACAGGATCTAAAACACTGACGCAACACCGTTTCAACTGGAGATAATTTGCTTCTGCCTTATGCGCCGCATTCCGTGGTGAAGTGGTTAAGCCATCGACCTCGTGATCAGGTGGTGTGGGTTCGGCTCCGGACTCCGCCGTCTTTTTCACGGGTGCTTGATGCGGAGTCCCTTGCATCTCGTAATCGCCCCCAAGTCATCTTGTTCTTGACTTGCCACTGGGGTCGAACGGCACGAGACGAGAGAGTGAGGTTAAAAATTTAGGCAGTTAATCCTTACTAAAAATAGCGCTAGCAAAATTTATTATGCCATCATCGTCTACGATAGACGGCGGCCTTTGCCTATGTGCCATATTTGGTGCGCAATAAACATACATAGATGGATGGATGGATGGATGGATAGATAGATAGTTATGTAGGTAGGTAAGTAAAGTAAAGTAAAGTAACCCATAGCATTACTGCCATAGGGGTGTGAGGTGTTAGCGTTCTCACATTTCAAAGGCTCGGCTATATGAGGGCGGTAGCCATCTCCTCTCCCTCGCCGCTTTTACTTCCCGGACTGAACCGGTACCCATTTAAGGCTGGGTCGACCCGGGAGCCATTGCGGTCTGAAAAAACATTACCGCCTCAACTGGGGAATGAACCCAGGACCACTGAGAGGCGAAGCCAATGCACTAACCACTACACTACGCGGTAGGTAGGTTGGTAGGTATATATGTATGTAGGTAGGTAGGTAGATAGATAGATAGATAGATAATATTCCTGCCTATTGTACTTTACGTAATGTGACTGAAATGTAATATGATCATATGTCAAGTGACATTTGAAATGACATATTTCTGTGACACGTAAATGCCTCTATTTTGCAGTCAATCAGTGACGGTATTAGTGTATTAGTTCATTGCTCAGACGGTTGGGATCGTACCGCACAAACGTGCTCACTGGCAGGACTTATGTTGGATCCGTATTACAGAACACTGCAAGGATTTCAGGTATTGGTCTCGTTCTAAAATAGCCTTTCTGCTTAGTTTTCTTATTTCAGTGCTTTATGGTCTACCTACATGCACCAGGACAGGTCGGCTAAACAGTTGTCAGATGAGGTGATCCAGGGGGTTGGGTGGCGAGACAAGGTCCACCTGTCTACCTGGCCCACCTGTTCGTCCAGATTTCCTGAGTATTATTCTTAATAATTCATTTTACTGTGTGGTTACTGCAGGGTCTATCCAATTGTTTTTTTTTTGTGTTCGCTTATTTCTCTATTCCCCAAGGCAGTGTGCGTTGCACTACGGTTTTTATTTTGCGCCTATCGGGCCAATGCATCCGGCTTCAGCATGCATTTTATGTAAGGGTCTGCTTCCTCCTGCATTTTCTAAGGGTTTGCTTCCCCGGGGTAACAGCTGGTGCTGTGATGGGGATCGAACCCAGTACCTTCGGATTGTGAGCCGTGTCACTTAACCACTAGCTCACGCTGTCCCCTGTGCCTTCATTTCACGTTTACACACATCTTTGAACCTCAACTGTGGTCGACCGGCTGTTCTCGTGCCATCCGCCAACTGTCCATAGAGGATGTCTTTAGGAATGTGGCCATCTTCCATGCGACGAACATGACCAGGCCATCGCAGTCTTCGCTGCCTAAGTAGAGTGTACATGCTTGGGAGACCAGTGTGAGAGTGTACATGCTTGGGAGACCAGTGTGAGAGTGTACATGCTTGGGAGACCAGTGCGAGAGTGTACATGCTTGGGAGACCAGTGTGAGAGTGTACATGCTTGGGAGACCAGTGTGAGAGTGTACATGCTTGGGAGACCAGTGCGAGAGTGTACATGCTTGGGAGACCAGTGTGAGAGTGTACATGCTTGGGAGACCAGTGCGAGAGTGTACATGCTTGGGAGACCAGTGCGAGAGTGTACATGCTTGGGAGACCAGTGCGAGAGTGTACATGCTTAGGAGACCAGTGCGAAAGTGTACATCTGCATTTGTTACTCTGTCCATCCATGTAATTCCAAGAACGGATCCCGGGCGCCGTAGGTTGAAGGTGTTAAGCCTGTGCTCTTGTTTGACGTAAGTTATCCAAGTCTCGCTGCCATATAGAAGTGTGCTTACTGCCGAAGACGGATGTGTCGGACCGAAAGGTGCAAATATCGCAGTCCAAACTGTAAACTAGCGACACAACGCAATCCATTCTCCGGACTACATCCTGCTACTTGCAAAGCCCTGTTCAGTGTTTGGTAGCGGTAGGTTGAGAACGAACGAAGAAGAAGAAGTGTGCATTGTACACCATGGCCTTGGTTTTAATTGTCAGTTTCTGGTTTTTCCAAAAACGATAATCCAAATAAAGCGCAAGTTACATCATCAAGTTACATCATCAAGTTACATCATCAAGTTACATCATCAAGTTACATCATCAAGTTACATCATCCAGTTACACCATCAAGTTACATCATCAAGTTACATCATCAAGTTACATCATCAATTTACATCAATTTACACCATCAAGTTATATCATCAAGTTACATCATCAAGTTACATCATCAAGTTACATCATCAAGTTACATCATCAAGCTACATCATCAAGTTACATCATCAAGTTACATCAAGTTACATCATCAAATTACATCATCAAGTTACACCATCAAGTTACATCATCAAGATAAAACCGTCTGATGATGTCACAATCACCGCTTGCGATGGACTAACTAATTAACCATTCTAGCAGATCTCACTGTTTGCACTAGGGTTATTCTAACTAAAATGTACCACACTCATCCACAACATTCATGATCACACACAGCAGGTGGCATATTTATTATATAATACTCATACAACACTATCAAAGTGAGTTCAATGTGTTATAAATAATACAAGAATACTTCTTAACTAATTATATACGCGGGAGCTATAAGTATAAACTATTCATGTTGCTCCCACTATTCTAACCCAGTTCTTGCCGCACACCTCTAGATCTCTCCTAGACACAGCTGTACACTCGCAGAACTCTAGAACATACCTCGTTCCCTCGGTGTCTACACACACCACACACACATCCAGATCTCACCTAGTCGATCTACACACTCGCTTAACTCGTCAGGACATACCTCGTTCACAAGGTATCCTGCATACAACACACAATCAGATTACCTCTAGACACAGGACGCCCAACACACACCTGGCCAAGACTCAATGGCGTATGCTGGTTGAGTGATCCTGTTCTATCTCTAACATTCGTAAAACAGTCCATCAATCGCTCCTCTATCAAATCAGTGAGCTAAACAGACTCCTATCTAAATTCTCAGTCTCTCACTCACATTCTCTGGCCAGTCTGCTTGAGCTAAACTTTGTCTAGTATTTTATAGTCACAAGCAGTATCAGAGCTATCCAATGGATCTCTGGGGGATGGCTCTATTCAGTCATTATTGGAACGAATTACTCTGAACACCTGTCACTCAAATATCGCAGCAAGCTCTGCTGCCCTCTTGTCTGTCACTCATCCCCCACTACCCAATCAGAACGCCAGAGGTCAGCGTCTATGTGGACTAAACATTCTTTCCCCACCCCGTTTTCCTTTGTTGAGACTGTGAGTGACCTTGGCGTAGTGTCCAGACAGAGAGTGACCTTGGCACACATTCATGTACCTTTGTTCTCAGTCACCGACCACATCACCCCTGCCCTAAACACTCATGCCCAGGCTGGAACTGTTACACCATCAAGGTAAGAGACAAGATGTTGGGGATCCATTGCAGTTATTTTGTATACGGTAACGACACTTGACACTATCATCATTATCAATGTTAGCTGGGGGGGTTTTTTTCCACTTCAATTTCAGGCTTTGATCGAGAAAGAATGGTTGTCATTTGGGCACAAGTTCACGGACCGATGTGGGTTGCTGGATAGCGTTGATGTCAAGGAGACATCCCCGGTGTTCACCCAGTTCCTAGATGCCGTCTGGCAGATCATGCAGCAGTATCCGTGTGCTTTCCAGTTCAATGAGAAGTTCCTGCTGACTATCCACGATCATGCTTATTCATGCCAGTTTGGCACATTCATCGGCAACTGTGAGAAGGACAGACTAGATCTGAGGTATGTTGTTTTTTATTTATAGCTTGAACATTCATCATCATCTTGTAGCATTCCCATCACAGCCTGTATGAAAGAAACTCTTTCCCTTGCCAAAACTCCAGCCTCTGCCACAGTCATACCCAGGCATTCCTGGATATCTTGGTGCCATCATCTTCTTGGTCTACCCCTTCCTCTTTTACCTGGTACCATACCTTCCATCACCGTTCTCTCGAGACCGTTGTGTCTCTTGATGTGACCAAAGTATTTGCATTTTCTAGCCAAAATGGAATTGATAAACCAGTTCTCCTCTATGCTCAACTCAACGCCAAACATCTATATTTGTCTTTTTCTCCGTCCAGGGTGAAAAAGGGTATTCTGAGGACCTTTCTGTAACATTTTGACTTGAAGGATTCAATTCTTTGTCAAGAAGTTTTGGAAATCGTCCATGATTTGCAGCGATAAGCTACCACAGGAAAAACACAGGCTCTCTTGAACATTAGCAGCCGGATTCACCAAGTAAAAACAGCAAGGAAGGGAACTACCACCCGACCTTACGTAGGTCGCAGCTTAGTACATCATCTTCTTCTGCGTTCGCTCTCAATCTCCTACTACCAAGCCCTGAACAGGGCTTTGCAAGTAGCAGGATGTAGTCCATTGTGTCACTAGTTTACAGCTTGGCTGCAATATTTGCACCTTTTGTTCTGACACATCCGTCTTTGGCAGGGCTTAGTACATAAAGAGTTATCTTCATCCCCGACAGCAATTGTTGCCGTGGGACTGACCTTTACCTTTAGTAACTTCAAGTTGACACTTCAAATGAGCTGCATTGATCGATACATTTTCACGTGTTAGAGTTTTTAAAATGATTAAATTCGTTATGATAATCATTCCATACTAAATATTCACTTAACGCAGAAGACTCTGTCAATACAACACTGCAAAGCTTGTGGGTGGAACACATTGACTCTGCATTCTGTATACAACCAGTTTCTTGGAGGTTGGTTTAACCAATGTGCGAGTTATCATAATAGACTCAAACACTAGAGGTGTACCTACAGCCAGTTAGACGCCATCTATATATATCCTTAACAGACCACCTGGGGGAAGGTACAAATAATTTTTTAAATTTTGTCCGAGCAGTGGCCGTTAAGCCTACTCTTTTTTATGTCTAACTGCCTAGGGATTTTTAACGTGCTCAACGCTGAACACGGGCGTCCGATCTCACTATCCAGAAGAGATCAGGGGGAATTTTTACTAGAAGATCCACTGGAAAAAAGTCCCGGTCTCCATCTTGATTCGAACCCGCGACCTCCGGCACCTTGAGGCCAATACATTACCACTGAGTCCCCCTAATATATTCCATCTCGCATGTTTTCCAGGGTCAAAGGACTAGCCTCCTACTATACTAATCAGTTCCAAACATTGGACTGGTTCTGGGGCTCTGAGTGTATGATATCGCCCAATGGACTACGGTCTGGGGTGGAAAATGGCGCGCCTCCGCCAGTAGAAACTAGTGAGGCAAACATCTAAGCAAAAAAAAAAAAATCGGGAAGGTAATGGCTTGGTGAGCTTAAAATAGTTGCGTTGATCTTGATATTCTGAACAGAATGAGCTGTGCAAATTTCACTTTATTAGAGCTCGTTCAAGAGTTTTTGCAAGACAGATATCTACCGAAGCCATACTGTGCGGTGACGGCCTCTTCTGCGCCTCCAGACTGACTGTCGGGGGAAGACTTTTGACGCTGAGAAAAGACTGTAGTATATTATTGGTGGGGTTTTCCTGATCCAGCCGAACAAAGAAACTCGGCGCCGGTCAAGTTTCTGAGATTGGGTTTTAGCAGAGACCTCCACGTTGCGGATGTAATCATTCCGTTCGGATACCCAGGATATGTCGCTGGTTGCACATGTGGAAGGTCTCCAGTCTCGACATGTCATGTATCAGCAATGTCCAGGTTTCGGGGCAGTAAAGCAGGACTGAGACCATGCAGGACTGGTAGATGCGGATTTTTATCCCAAGGGAGATCCTGCCATTACTCCACACACATCGGAGGTCTTGCATAGCGGACGCAGCTTGTCCGATCCACCATGTTTGACATATCGGTTTCATCTCATGCTGCCTAGATAGATGAATTCGTTGGTCCCCTCCGCAGTGTGACCTTCGGTTTCAATACCCTCGGGTGTAGTGTCGAAGATGAGATTCCGAACTTTGGTCCTGGTGTGCCAGTTTTCAACCTAGATGATAATTCAATGTACCAGGTGTCGACTGTTAAGTGCACTAACTTAACGTCTTTATACTGGTTAAGACGACTCTGCAGAGTCTGTATACAACCAGTTTCATTTACATTTCCTTGCTCTAAAAGCTATGTGCATCCAATTTATTCTTAATTTCATTAATTGTCCCTGCCTCCACTACCTCCTGTGACAATGCATTCCAAGCATTCACCGTTATCTTACTAAAAAAATATTTTCTAATATCTAATCTGGACCTTTCTTTAGTTAATTTGTAGCTATGCTCTCTTGTTATTGTGGATGGTTGTATTTTGAAAAATTTGTTCAAGTCTAATTTATAGTTTCCTTTGATTATCTTATAAACCTGTATTGTCACCTCAAATTTTTCTCTTTTCTAGACACTGTAGGCCAGTTTTTCTGACTCTTTCCTTGTAACTGTAATTCTGGAATCCCACTATCACTTTTGTCGCTCATTTTTGTATTCTTTCCACCATGTTTATCTCCCCTCTATGATAAGGACTCCACACCTGTACACAGTACTCCAATCTAGGTCTAACTAAAGCTTTATACAGTTTGACGATCACTTCCTTGCTCCTATGTTTAATATTTCTTTTTATCATACCTAACATTGCATTTGCCTTTTTCACTACTACCTGAACTTGCTCACTCACCTTACCTGTATGATCTATTATTACCCCTAGGTCCCTTTCCTTATCTATCTTTCTAATATTGTTCTCTCCCATTCTGTAATTATGTTCCACGTTGGATCTACCCATGTGGATGACTGTACATTTATCTATATTAAACTCCATTTGCCAGCTTACAGACCATTCTCGAATTTTATCAAAAATCCGATCTCAATATATCCACTTCCGCTTTAGATGAAACACTACTGCATAGTTTTGTGTCATCAGCAAATTTTGCAATAATGGATCCCATATCAATGTCCAAATCGTTTATATATATCAAGAACAAAATCGGCCCAGATGGTGCCCTGTGGCACTCCACTTTTTACTTCACTCCACTCAGAGTACTCATTATTTATGCCCATTCTCTACCTTTATCCCGTTAACCAACTTTCAATCCATTTGGCAACTTCCCCACCTATTCCATGTGATTTAACTTTCTAAATAATCTTTGATGAGGTACTCTATCAAAGGTTTTTGCAAAATCTAGATAAATAACATCCACTGGTTCCGCCTTTATCTATCATTTTAGAAACCTCCTCCACGAATTCTAATAAATTTGTTAAGTACACTAGAAATGTACATTTCTGAAATCATACACAGGCTGTCTGAGAGGACCTACTCTCTGTGGGGTTACACATCCCATCATTCCAGCGAGTTTCTCAACCCCCTCTTCAAGAAGACGTACGAGATCAAGTTGCCAGTTATACCTCCCAGCTCTGCTCCTCAGGCGCTCAAGTAAGATGTATTCCTGTCATAGGTTTCATGTCATAGGTTTCATGTCATAAGTTTCATGTCATAGGTTTCATGTCATAGGTTTCATGTCATAGGTTTCATGTCATAGGTTTCATGTCATAGGTTTCATGTTATATGTTTCATGTCATAGGTTTCATGTCATAGGTTTCATGTTATATGTTTCATGTCATAGGTTTCATGTTATAGGTTTCATGTCATAGGTTTCATGTTATATGTTTCATGTCATAGGTTTCATGTTATATGTTTCATGTCATAGGTTTAATGTTATATGTGTCATGTTATATGTTTCATGTCATAAATTTCATTTGATGTGTTATGAGTCATAAGGTTCATGTCATGTTTCATGTCATAGGTTTCATGTCATGTCATAGGTTTTATGTCATGTCATATGTTTCATGTCATATGTTTCATGTCATAGGTTTCATGTCATATGATTCATATCATAGGTTTCACGTCATAGGTTTCATGTTTCGTGGCATAGGTTTCATGTCATAAATTTCATTTTCTAGGTTTAATGTCATATGTTTCATGTCATAAGTTTCATGTCATGTGTTTCATGTCATGTTTCATACCATGGGTTTTATATCATACATTTCATTTACTATGTTTCATGTCATAGATTCCATGTCATATGTTTCGTGTCATATCTTTCATGTCATAGGTTTCATGTCATAAAATTCATTTGCTATGTTTCATGTCATGAGTTTAATGTCATAGGTTCAAGTTGTATGTTTCACAATCCTCCACTCAAATCTATAACTTCAATCGTTCTGTTCTCACAATCCTCCACTCAAATCTATAACTTCAATCGTTCTGTTCTCACAATCCTCCACTCAAATCTATAACTTCAATCGTTCTGTTCTCACAATCCTCCACTTAAATCTATAACTTCAATCGTTCTGCTCTCACAATCCTCCACTCAAATCTATAACTTCAATCATTCTGTTCTCACAATCCTCATCTCAGTTTGTACCAATCAAATTAATTCAGTCAAATGACTTCAATCAATCAATCAAATTTAATAAAAATCAATTCAATCATTCAAATCAATTCAATTTTTTTCATTTACCACAATGAACAACTCATACAGCCATTTTACAATGACCGCAGGTACTGGAAGGCCATGTACAACAGGTTTGAGAGTGGACTCCATCCCAGAGAGAACCTGATGGACATTGTCAGCGACGCAAAAGATCACAGTTACTCCCTGGAGGACCATGTCTTATTGTTGGAAAAGGTGGGTCGGTGATCGTCTGAGTAGGGGTTGGGTCCGGTTTTTGGGTCATTGATTGTCTAGGTGAGGGTTGGGTCTGGTTTTTGGGTCATTGATTGTCTAGGTGAGGGTTGGGTCCGGTTTTTGGTTGGCTGGGTGGGTCATTGATTGTCTGGGTGGGGGTTGGGTCTGGTCTTTGGTTGAGTGGGTGGGTCATTGATTGTCTGGGTGGGGGTTGGGTCTGGTCTTTGGTTGGCTGGGTGGGTCATTGATTGTCTGGGTGAGGGTTGGGTCTGGTCTTTGGTTGGCTGGGTGGGTCATTGATCGTCTGGGTGAGGGTTGGGTCTGGTCTTTGGTTGGCTGGGTGGGTCATTGATCGTCTGGGTGAGGGTTGGGTCTGGTCTTTGGTTGGCTGGGTGGGTCATTGATCGTCTGAGTGAGGGTTGGTTCCACTTTTTGTTTGGCTTTGGTTGGTTGGGTTGGTTTGGTGAGTGGGTGGTTGGGTGGAGTAATGATTGGCTGGTTGGGTGGAGGGATGTTGGTGGTTGGGTGGATGGGTCATTGGTGGTTGGTTGGTTTATTAGAGGGATATTGTTGGTTGGATAGTTCATGGGATGGATGGTTGGTTGGGCGGGTGGGTGGGTCATTGGTGGTTGGTTGGTTTGTTAGAGGGATGGATGGTGGGTGGGTGGATGGTTGGTTGGGTGGAGGGATGGTTGGTTGGATGGAGGGATGGTTGGGTGGAGGAAAGGTTGGTTAGGTGGGTGGATGGTTGGACGGGCTGGTGGTTGGTTGGGTGGGTGGAGGGATGTTGTTGGTTGAATAGTTTGTGGGATTGATGGTTGGTTGCATGGTTGGGCGGGTGGTTGGTTGAGTGGGTAGTTCATTGGGTGAGTGGTTGGTAGGGTGGTTGGTTGGAGGGATGTTGTTGGTTGGTTGGTGGGATTGATGGTTGGTTGTGTGGGTGGTTGATTGGGTGGGTGGACGTTTAGTTGGATGTGGTTGTTTGGATGGGTGGTAGATTGGTTTGGTGGGTGCTTTGTTGGATCATTAGTTGGATGGATGGTTGCTTGGGTGGTTGGATGGGTTAAAGTTCATCACAAGCGATGACGGTGACATCGTCAGAATGTCTTTGTCGTGATAATGTAACTTGTAATGTTCTTAGTCGAGCACTACTTCTAAAGGGATGCGGATGCTCCTGTGCAGGTCCCAGCCCTGGTCTTAGCTGGATGTAGCCAGCTGAGGATTTTCTGATGGGCGGATTAAGCTCGAGCAGCTCATTACTTTGCTGCTTTGGGACAAGTGCTGCAGAGGGTGGTTAACCGACGTGCGAGTCCATCTAAATAAACTCAACCACTAGAGTAAAGTAGACCCACAGCCTGTTAGGCCCCATCTATGCTGCTATAAACCAACCACCTGGCCATGGCCAGTGTTATGCCATGTCACACAGTTAGTCACCTCTTACGACATGCTCTCTGTAGAGCAGTGGTGCTATTCTTGTCTTTGTCATACACAAAGACCCCGGCGGACCACTTGCACTGTATTCAGGTTATAGTGAGGAAGAAACTGGTCTGCTCGTCAACCAAACTCTGGTCTCAAGCTACCTTCTACCAGTGGCAAGATGTAAGTCGAGTTCCACCTCTTTTGAGACCAGGAATCACTTGAAACTTGCGGGGTTTGACCCCATACTGTTTCCGCTCATTGCTTTGAGAGGCGAGTGCCCTACCTCTCAACCACAGTGATTGGTTAGTTACTTACTTACTTACTTACCTAGTTTTCTTTCCATTTGTGCCATTGAGCATCATGGGGAGTTTAAGTCGTTTGTCCTGCTCCAAGTGCGTTGCGTCAGTGAATGTCAGCTCGTGTCATTGTACAACCACACTGTCATCTATCCACCTGCCTCACAGCCGCGCCCTCGCCCTGTATCCAGATCTACCAGCGTTGTAAGCCACCAGTGGAAGATGATGAGGGTGCATTCTCATGAGATGACCAAACCAACTTTTTTTCTGCCTGGAAATGTATTCGGCACAAGCTGTAGTGCCGACCATACTTCGAATGTCGTCGTTCCCCATTCTGTCTCTTCTGGTAACACCGATAACTTTCCTCAAACACTTCTTTTCGCGCGTCGAAATTCTGCTCTCGCATGCCCTTGACAGAGGTCATGTTTAGCACTGGTAGCACAGAGTCGGCATAAATATACTGTTTATCAGCTGTTGCTCTGTTGCCAAACTAATGCTCGGGTGTCTAAGCAGTGGGGACAGCTGATAAGTCACAGCAAATGCTTTCTGACATCTAGTCACGATTTCCCTGTCGACCCTACCGTTTCATTATTCATCCTTGTACGAGGCATGTTCAAATGAAACCGGACCTACCTAACTGCAACAAGTGAAAATATGTTGAGTACGCATGATGACGTCACTTCTGATGTAAACAGTACATACCAGCCATCAAGTTTGCAAAATTTCATTATCCTCTGACTCATAGTTTCCTCAGCAGACCGTTGAAAACATGGCGGGTGTGTCCAGAGTTGATCAGTGAACTGTGATTCGGTTTCTAACAGCTGAAGGATGTCGACCAGCTGACATTTATTCTCAGAATGCAGGCAGTGTATGGTGACAGAAGTGTGGCGAACGTAAGCTCCGGCGGCGGTCCACCCGATTTGCTGCATCAATTTTGACGAAAGCATCAACTGACACTACAATATGACCCTGACCTGGCATCATTGTCCAGTTCTTCACTGTTGTCTTCGACACACTTTTGTCACCATACACTGCCTGCATTCTGCGATAAATGTCAACTATTCAACATCCTTCAGCTGTTAGAAACCGAATCATCGCTCGTTCATGAACTCTGGACGGATTCCGTATCACACCTGCCATTATTTCAACAGTATGCTGAGAAAACTATGAGTCGGAGGATAATGAAATTTTGCGAACTTGACAGTTGGTATGTGCTGTTTACACCAGAAGTTATGTCATCATGCACATTGTACGTATGTTCTCTTAGTGCAGTTAGGTCCAGTTTCATTTGAACACGCCTCGTATTTCTTTTTATATTCTGATTTGCATGAAAATTAGGTCATTCCTTTACTGATGAAATTAGGTCATTCCTTTACTGATAAAATTAGGTAATTCCTTAACTGATAAAATTAGGTCATTCCTTTACTGAAAAAATTAGGTCATTCCTTTACTGATAAAATTAGGTCATGCCCTTTACTGACAAAATTAGGTCATTCCTTTACTGATAAAATTAGGTCATTCCTTTACTGATAAAATTAGGTCATTCCTTTACTGATAAAATGAGGTCATTCCTTTACTGATAAAATTAGGTCATCACTCTACTGATAAAATTTGTTTCTTATAGCAATTTCAAATAGTTGGGTTTTTTTAGACTTCAAACTGATTTTCTTTTTCACCTGCTCCACAGAGAGTGACCCAGATTTGCCGGCTTCTCGGAAAATCAGACGAGACAATACAGAAAAAACTCCAAGGCCATCTGTCCATGGATTCCATTGATGGTTTTCTTAGCAGTCACATTGGAGATGGACCAGCTTTGTCCTCTAAATCACCCATCCAAGAAGATGGTTTCCATCACAATAGCTCCATCACCGATCTCACCCTCAACGGGCGGTTTCCTCACCTGGATGGCATGACAGCTAACCACCTGAAGAGTGACTCTGAGTCGGGTTTTGACGAGTCAAGTTCCCAGATGTCAAGATCGGGGTTTGACGATGTTGTCGGAGCCTATGCGGGCAATGAAGCATCCGGAATAATCAGGTCACCAACGACAGACCATCTCGTGATAGAACAGCTGATTACCGAGTTGAAGACTGTTGCGGTCAATTGGAGGTCCTTCCGCACCGTGCAGAACTGCTCATGTGCAACTCTGTTCGACTACAACATGAAGAAGGTATTGACTTAACTGAACTTCTTTATACTGGCTTAGAAGACTCTGCAGAGTTTGTATACAACTAGTGTCTTTTACTTCACTTCATCTTAAAATATATCTATGAGCATCCAATCTATTTTTGAATGCATTAATTGACTTTGTCTCTACTATTTCCTGTGACAATGCATTCCAAGCATTCTCCACTCTCTGACTGCCGAAGACGGATGTGTCGGACCGACGAAAGGTGCAAATATTGCAGTCTAGTTATAAACTAGCCACACAACGCATTCCGTTATCCGGACTACATCCTGCTACTTGCAAAGCCCTGTTCAGGGCTTGATAGCGGGGAATTGAGAACGGTCAGGGCTTGGAGCGGGGGATTGAGAATGGTCAGGGCTTGATAGCGGGGAATTGAGAACGGTCAGGGCTTGGAGCGGGGGATTGAGAATGGTCAGGGCTTGATAGCAGGGAATTGAGAACGGTCAGGGCTTGGAGCGGGGGATTGAGAATGGTCAGGGCTTGATAGCGGGGAATTGAGAATGGTCAGGGCTTGATAGCGGGGAATTGAGAACGGTCAGGGCTTGGAGCGGGGGATTGAGAATGGTCAGGGCTTGATAGCGGGGAATTGAGAATGGTCAGGGCTTGATAGCGGGGAATTGAGAACGGTCAGGGCTTGGAGCGGGGGATTGAGAATGGTCAGGGCTTGATAGCGGGGAATTGAGAACGGTCAGGGCTTGGAGCGAGGGATTGAGAATGGTCAGGGCTTGATAGCGGGGAATTGAGAATGGTCAGGGCTTGATAGCGGGGAATTGAGAATGGTCAGGGCTTGATAGCAGGGAATTGAGAATGGTCAGGGCTTGATAGCGGGGAATTGAGAATGGTCAGGGCTTGATAGCGGGGAATTGAGAATGGTCAGGGCTTGATAGCAGGGAATTGAGAATGGTCAGGGCTTGATAGCAGGGAATTGAGAATGGTCAGGGCTTGATAGCGGGGAATTAAGAATGGTCAGGGCTTGGTAGCGGGTGATTGAGAACGAACGTTGAAGAAGAGGCAGACCACTCTCTGACTAAACAAAATATTTATATCTAATCTGGACCTTTCTTTAGTTAATTTGTAGCTGAGCCCTCTTGTTCTTGACGGTGGTTGTATTTTGAAAAACTTGTTATAGTCTAATTTATCCGTTCCTTTGATCATCTTATAAAAAAAAAAAAAAAACGTCATACAACATTTTTCCCATTGCTGGGGTAGTCGAGGGGTTTTGAAGGCTAAGGACTACAGACCGCTCCACCACTGCTGTCGCCACGTCGTGTACTGGCTATGTTTGTTTATTTCACCCTCAACAGAAAAACAACATATGCCATACCGGGGATTCGTACACTGCCCTCCTTATCGGCAGGCAGGCCTCGAAACCATTCGGCCACACGCTCCTCGATCATCTTATAAACCTGTATTAAGTCACCACGAATTCTTCTCTTTTCTAGACAATGTAGGCCGGTTTTTTAGACTCTTTCCTCATAACTGTAATTCTAGAATCCCACTATCATCTTTGTCGCTCTGTTGTGTATTCTTTCCACCATGTTTATATCCCCTCTATCCCCGTACACAGTACTCCAATCTAGGTCTAACTAATGCTTTATACAGTTTGACTATCGCTTGTATTCTCCTATGTTTATGTCTTTTTAGCATATCTTTTTTTCACATATTTCATTACAAACATGTTGTTGTTCTTGTTGTTGTCGTCGTCGTCGGCGGCGGCGGCTGCGGCTGTTGTTGTTGTTGATGATGATGATGATGAATGCCCACAATGACTAGGTTAACTCTTTTGTGGGCCTGAAGAGGGTGTTAAGTGGCGGGTTGTAGTAGCTTTCCTCACAATCCAAACGTGCTGATGAAGGTGGGCCAGTGGCCCTCCAGGCAGTTGTGCAAAGCTTGACTTCATCTGCATGACGCTAACTACTACAGGGATCAAGTTAATCCACATCTCGTCATCCAGACTGCCTTGAAAACAGTCTGCTTCCAGGGAACGCTACAGGGAGATAGATTGTGGTCCTGGCCAGCATGTTGTGCCTGAACGGACTAGCGTCTCAGTTCCCCGCAGAATGTATTGATAATAGGTTCGTCACACATTTCAGCACAAAGTAAAGTAAAGTAACTGATAGCATTACTGCCGTAGAGGTGTGAGATGTTGGCGATATCACATTTCAAAGGCTCGGCTATATGAGGGTGATAGCCATCTCCTCTCCCTCGCCGCTTTTACTTCCTGGACTGAACCGGTACCCATTTAAGGCTCATATGAAAATCATTTCCGCCTCAACTGGGGAATGATCCCAGGACCACTCAGATACGATGCCAGCTCGCTAACCACTGCGCTAAGCGGCTCCAAAATACAAAACAAAATCTGTTGATAATAGATTCGTCACACATTTCAACACAAAACATGTTGATTCATCACATATTTGATTTCTAAACATATTCATAATAGGTTCGTCACATATTTGATTTCTAAGCATATTCATAATGGATTCATCACATATCTGATTTCTAAACATATTGATAATAGATTCATCACATATTTGATTTCTAAGCATATTGATAATAGATTCATCACATATTTGATTTCTAAGCATATTGATAATAGATTCATCACATATTTGATTTCTAAGCATATTGATAATAGATTCATCACATATTTGATTTCTAAGCATATTGATAATAGATTCATCACATATTTGATTTCTAAGCATATTGATAATAGATTCGTCACATATTTCATTACAAAACATGTTAATAGAATTGTTTTGTTTTTTTCCTCAGTTTCACTGTTGGAAATGTGGCAACATCTTCTGCACCCGTTGCCTCGCTAGAAATATTCCATTGCCTGGCCATTACCACCGTCGACCCGTTCCAGTTTGTAAGTCGTGTTACAAGGACGTCGTGAGGTCACCAAGCATGGAGTTTCCTCTAAGCTGACCATGACGGTATCCACCCAAAAAAAAATGCATGGCTTATCTGTTAATTAGTTATCTTTATTTGCAAATTCTACTTTTGTTTTGGTCTAAATCATGTTTTTATGCTGTTGATTTTTTTTGTTTTACAAATATATTAGAAGTTTGAGATGATGGGTGCAAAACATTGTCTAGCAAGGCGTCACACAATGACAGCTTGACTGTTCCCACCACCACTAAAGGGTACAGAACCGATACTCTTTGATTAGCAGCTAGCAGAGACAAGCTGGAGGCTCGACACTCCAGAGTAGCACCTTCCCCAGACATAGTGAGTTGCGAGAAGGCACCCACACACTTCCCCCCCCTTCCCCCATAACTTAATACAAGTAGTTAGTCAAACATGGACTCAGTGATCTTGAGGTAAAAAGCCCGCCTCGTGTTACGAAGGTCACGGTGGAGACCAGGATTTTTTTTACGTGGATCTTCTGGTAAAAATTCCCCTGATCTTCAGGTAGTGAGATCTGACTCCCATGTTCAGTGTCGAGCACGTTAAAAATCCCTTGGCAGTTGGAAATCCGAAAGAGTGGGCTTAAAGGTCGCTGCCCGGAAAAAATTCCAGTTAAAAATCTACCCAAGTTATTTGTACCTTCCCCCAGGCCTAGTAAGCCGCAGGAAGTATAAAATACCTACTACACATAGCTTTAGGCTACCTGGTAACAGACATTAACGGCAATAATGTGTGAATACCAGGATTTTCAAAGTCAGTCCGAAAGACCAGCCAGGGGGGACAACTTCTAAGAACCAACCTGATTGGCAGAAAAAAGGTGTAGCTTATGGGTACTTGGCATTGATCTGTCTGATTGAATACCAGGATTCAATACGGATAATCGGATGTACTTACAATTTGATTTATTTCTTATCGCCCCCTCCTGAGCATAGGACTCCAATTGTAAATCTCCAATAATCATGCTGAGAGGTGAGACACTGAAAAGCTTCACATGGTCGGACAATACCATTGATACTTCAGGGGCACAGAGGCACATGTAAGGGCTAGAATTGAAAAGGACAGTATTCCTGTTACTAAATAATATATGGAAATCCAATGAAATAAGGACTGATACCCAAGTTCATCATCATCATGTAGCGTGTCCTTTGCAGAGCGTTACTTTCATGACTCATTACTCTTTTGAAGCAGCAAAGATGGAGACCTACCGGTTGCGGGCTTACATTGCTCTGCTGTTTTAAGTTCATTATGGATGTTGCCAGGCCACGGATTTGCCTGGAATTCACATTAGTCGATGACTTACACTTGTGTTCACGGAAATGTGTCGTTTTCCGTTTGGACTGGTTAATTCGTTCGTTTTTTATGATTTCTTCACTTCGATTATCTTGGCCTTGACCTTGGCTATATGAGTTAGCACTATGTTTAAACCTGTGTCATATGTCACGGTCTAGTTCATACAGCTGAACTTTACGAGATTGGCGTCCTTCGCCTTAGCTACAAACAGTGTTGGTTTTGGTGTGTGAAATTTAGACATGACTATAATGGACTGGAACACAGCCAGAGAGAGATGCCGAACACATCACTCACACGCTGAGTGATGTCACTATGATCTCTTACAGTTATGAGAAAGGCACGACACACAATTAAAGATGTCATCCAATCTCCGCTGCCTTGCAGGATACCTGTTTACGGGAAAGGCTTCGGGAGTAAACCCTGAGGAAAAATCTGCATCCAGTGCTATCTCCAGTCGTCTCGATAAATATCTTGCCACTGACCAAAGGTAGCTCAAGACCATAGATTGAAGTTGACAAAAGACGCAGTTTCTTCCTCACTTTAATTCCAAACACTTTAATTCCAAACACTTTAATTCCAAACACTTTAATTCCAAACACTTTAATTCCAAACACTTTAATTCCAAACACTTTAATTCCAAACACCGCACAAGTCACCCATTTCTGCAGACACAGCAAGAGGAAAGACTGTCCGCTCGGCTGAATAAAGAGAGAGGTCTTCATCATATGTGATGGACGAACATTACTCTCATGGCACTCGATCCCTGGCCAGTGCTTCGACAGAACACCGCTCTCATGACAGCTGATCTGTAAGACACTCGCTACGATTTGCCACGTGGTAACAAACTGATTCGGAAAAACTGAAAAATGGTAGCGTCATAAGGTGTCGATCACCTTTGTAATTACTGTAAGTAGCATCCGCTGGGTGTCGCATGCACGTGCGCAGCTCAGATGCTGTTGGTGTGAATGCCCACAATGAGTAGATTCACTCTTGTGTGCCCTGAAAAGGATGCTAATTGGCGGGTTGCAGTAGCTTTTCTCACATCTCGAGCATGCTGATAAAGGTGGGCCGCGGTCCTCAAGGCAGTTGTACTATGCTTGGCTTCTTCAGGTCATTCCCCCACCTCATTAGCCAGGTTGTCATGAAAATAGCCCGTTTCCAGGGAGAACTGCAAGGAAATCGAAGCGAGGGTCTTGGCCAGTATATTTTGCCTGACCCTGACTAACATGTCTGATCAGTATATTTTACCTGACCCTGACAAACATGTCTGATCAGTATATTTTACCTGACCCTGACTAACATGTCCGATCAGTATATTTTACCTGACCCTGACTAACATGTCTGATCAGTATATTTTGCCTGACCCTGACTAACATGTCTGATCAGTATATTTTGCCTGACCCTGACTAACATGTCTGATCAGTATATTTTGCCTGACCCTGACTAACATGTCTGATCAGTATATTTTGCCTGACCCTGACTAACATGTCTGATCAGTATATTTCGCCCGACCCTGACTAACATGTCTGATCAGTATATTTTGCCTGACCCTGACTAACATGTCTGATCAGTATATTTCGCCCGACCCTGACTAACATGTCTGATCAGTATATTTTGCCTGACCCTGACTAACATGTCTGACCAGTATATTTCGCTCGACCCTGACTAACATGTCTGATCAGCAACACACGAAGGTAACAAACTGATAAGGGAAAGCTAAAAAAACTGGAGTTTCTTAAGTTGTCATCCATCTTTGCAGTTACTGCTGGAAGCATCCGTTAGGTGTCACATGCGCAGCTCAGGTCTGTGCTTAGTAATTAATTACTTAAATTACTTAAATAGTAAGTTAATTGCCATTTGTGACCGATATACTCAGGAGCACCTGGCCGATTGGTTTCCGTGCCTGTCTGCTGGCAAGGAGGGCAGCAGATCGAAACCGCAGTAAGACATATGAGGGGCGTTCAAATCAAACCAGGACCAAATCAAACCCACCAGATTGCATGGAACAGCATGTTGTGATGAAGATTCTTGTGACCAGGCGTGAAGAGACACTCGGCCGCAGTATGACATTTGAATGGTGTAAACGTTTTAGAGAAGGCCGTACATCCGTGAGTGATGATCCTGTCCTGCAAGATAACGCTCGACCTCATATGGCTCACCGCACTATGCAGCAACTCGGCTGGGAGGTATTACCACATCCCCCTTACAGCCCAGACCTCACCCAGACCAATTGATTTTTACCTGTTTGGACCCCTAAATGAATTCCTGGGAGGTCAGCATTTCAGCACTGATGACGAAGTGAAATCTTTCTACGCAAAACATTTCAAGCATTACTTTAAACGCTGGGATAAATGCATAAACATTGCAGGAGACTATATCGAAAAATAAATTGCATTTTGACTACTTGAAAACAATTTTATTTTTCATTACAAAAAAAGTCTTGGTTCTACTTGAACGGCCCCTCGTATGTTGTTTTTCTGTTGTTGCGGGAAATTCTACAAACACAGACTGTGGTCTTCAATCTGAAAATCTCACACAGAGAGAGTGAGAGATAGAAATAAAAGTACACTTTATAGAGAAAAACTTGAGTACAAAATGGTCTACGCTGATTGTACAAAATGGTGATTTGGTGTGAGAGAAAACAAAATAGTGTACAAATGTACGCAAGAAGGCTCAGTTTTTGGTTGTTCCGTGTACTATTATATTTGGCAACACTGTTTAATTAATTAATATTATTGTTCGAGATTGCTGTACAAATTTCTGTTCAGTTTGTGTGCCGAACGTAAGACTGAGATATCTCTGATGAGATGTGCCGACAAGATTGTCTATATTTTGTTTGTTTGTTGAGAACCTTGCCTATAATTATTATTATTAGTTGCCTATCGCAAGCGACGATGGCCACATCAACAGGCGGTTTTGTCTTGATGATGTAACTTGCGCTGTATTTGGGTTATAAGTGAGGAAGGAACTGCGCTGGTCATCGACCTCACTCTCTGGTCATGAGCTGCCTTGAATCAGTAGCAAGACATTAGTCAAGACAACTGGAGACAACTCAGGACGCAGACACTCTGATGAGACCAGACACTTTCAGATGTGTGGGATTCGATATTCCACCGATTCTGTTCATTGCTTTGGGCGGCGAATGCCTGACTTCTCGGCAACTACGACTCTGCAGAGTATTTACAGTGTTACATCCCAGTCATTTAGTTTCGTCACAAAGTGACCAGCGAACGATTGGGATGTTCATGCCCACCGAAGTCACCCCCGTGCAGTCATGCTAGCGCTGTAGGGATCTGGGCCGATGGTTGTCATTGGCCAGCTCTTTCCTGATCCGATGGCCAGTACTGATCAGGGACTATGGTTTCACTAGTTCCGCCCGGCTGCATACGACTCCCGTCTGCTTCCATATTGTTTACTTGGAATTTCGCTACCCCTTGAGAACCTGGCCTAGCTGTTAGCCTTTTGTACACCGCACACATTGTTCATAATTTTTCAATACTTCATATTTCACGATGGTTGTTGACTTTGAGAGTGTGTAACCTTTCTGCTTGTTAGTCAATAATTATGATTGTGTTGTGTGTAGAGAAAATGAATAAAGAGCTTGTTGGTGTTACTGTTGTGTGTGTGTTAGTTTCTGAGATACAAGAAGATGAAGGTGAAAATTTATAAAAACGAAAGCAACAAAATTTGAACTCACCAATAGTGGCCGTCACACCCCTATAAACCATTGAAACCGCAACAAAGTGTTGATACCGTTTATAATATCAGCACAACTGTTAGTTTACACTTGAAACATATTTATTACATCTAAATGAACTGATCCACCTCATAAAGATCTTTTAGAACAACTTACTTCACCTTTATAAAAAAAATGGGCTGGCTCCAATCCGCGTAAAAAGAAGATAGATCATTTAAAATCCATTTGTAATCTTACATATAAATTTTCAACCGGCAAGATGGACGTGGCGTGTTCAAAATAAAAAAAAGGTCTATCTCTACGGTCTCCGCTGTATGAGCGTATTATTAATATTGTTCATGGATTTAGCCCTGAGATTTCATGATTATTAATTTTATATTTATATAATTTCTCGTCTGGTATTTTGTTCTTTTTAGTTGCACAACTTAACTTCTTTCTTTATACTGGTTTAGAAGGCCCTACAGAGTCTGTATACAACCAATGTTTGTTTCATTCCACCGATACTAACAATAGCTGTGAGCATCCAATCTATTTTTTAATGCATTAACTGACCCTGCCTCCATCACATCCTGTGGCAATGCATTCCAAGCATTCACCACTCTCTGACTATAAAAATATTTCCTTATATCTAATCCAGACCTGTAATTACACAATTTGTAGCTATGCCCTCTTGTTCTTGTGGGTGGTTGGATTTAGAAAAACTTTTTTTAGTCTAATTTATCCATTCCTCTGATCATCTTATAAACCTGTCTTGTCTCCTTGAATTCTTCTCTTTTCTAGACACTGTAGGTCGGTTTTTCTGAGTCGTTCCTCATAACTGTAATTCTAGAATCCCACTATCATCTTTGTCGCTCTTTTTTTGTATTCTTTCTAGCATGTTTATATCCCCTCTATGATAAGGACTCCACACCTGTACACAGTACTCCAATCTAGGTCTAACTAAAGCTTTATACAGTTTGACAATCACTTCCTTGCTCTTATGTGTAATGTTTCTTTTATTTTTACAAAAAAATTTTTTGCATTCGCCTTATTTCTCTAATCCCCAAGACGGTGTGGTTTTTATTTTGCACCTGTCGGCCCAGCGCATCCGACTTCAGCATGCATTTATGTAAGGGTTTGCTTCCCCCGGGGTAACAGCCGGTGCTGTGATGAGGATCGAACCGCGCCTCTTAACCACGACGTTCACATTTCTTTCTTTTAATCATACCCAACATTGCTTTAGCCTTTTTCACTGCCACCTGGACTTGCTCCCGCACCTTTCCTGCATGATCTTCTTCTTCTGCGTTCGTTCTCAGTCTCCCGCTACCAAGCCCTGAACAGGGTTTCGCAAGTAGCAGGATGTACTCCAGAGAATGAAATGCGTTGTGTCGCTAGTTTATAGCTTGACTGCGATATTTGCACTTTTCGGTCCGACACATCCATCTTCAGCGGGCCTGCATGATCTATTATAACACCCAGGTCCCTTTCTTTATCTTTTCTTCTTAGATTGTTCTCGCCTATCTTTTCTCCTTAGATTGTTCTCTTCAGTCATGTAATTATAATCCGTATTGGATCTACCCATGTGGATCTGCCAGCCATAAGACCATTTTTTAATTGCATCTAAATCTGATCTCAATAGATCCACCTCTGGGCTTTTGGTTTCCGTGGTTTCATATTGCTCAGAATCAGCACAGAGTAGCAGTTGACCTACTAGTCAGTAGAAAGAAAACCCAGTTCATGCTCAACATGCACCTCGGAGATTGTCCCATCGAAAATTTTAATTCATGTATCTACGTAGGCCAAGAGATC
Source organism: Ariolimax columbianus (assembly GCA_036924085.1). NCBI lineage: Eukaryota > Metazoa > Mollusca > Gastropoda > Stylommatophora > Arionidae > Ariolimax > Ariolimax columbianus. The sequence continues at coordinate 9,808,085 of JAVGWX010000024.1, forward strand.
GGGAACTCCTATTAAATAAATCGGGAGATCTCACGAAGGATAACAGCGGGCTAGCTCAGCTTCAACTGTAATAAACCCATACTGCAACAGGTACGAAGTGACAACGCCATTATTCCAGCCATGAAGAAGCTGATACAGATAGACTATGCGTCGCCCAACGAGCGATGGAGCAAAAAACATTGAATATCTCCATTCAAGACCAAATCCATAATGCAGAAATCAGATGTCGAACATCCTTCACTGACATCATATATCTCTGGCTGTTACGAAAATACTGATGTGGCCATGTGGTGTGCGTGCCGGATAACAGATGGACATAACGGACGTCGTGGTGGTCTTTCAAAATACTCAACATTTTGGTACCTGGCATCAGACAAACGTATAACCCATTCCACTCTCTGGACTACATTCTGCTATATAGACCCCTTTTGGGACTTGGTAGCGGGAGATTGAGAACCAAACCAAGCCACGTGCCAGATTGAATACCAGGATTTCGAGATTTCTTACTAACAGTGTATAACTTTAATTTATGAATGTGTTGGTTGTTGTTTCCATTTTGATTTCAATGCATATGTTGAAATGAAAAGGCATTCTTAACAGCCATATTTATTTCATGTGCACAGTCATATATACATTTAAGGTTTAGTTAAAAATCAGGCCATGTAAAAATGTTTCCAGTGGTGGATGAACATCAATAATGTTCCTGCAGGTTTTTGTGTGGGAATTCTTTTTAGACCAGGTTTTTGTGTGAAAATTCTTTTTAGACCATGTTTTTGCAGGTTTTTGTGTGAAAATTCTTTTTAGACCATGTTTCTGCAGGTTTTTGTGTGAAAATTCTTTTTAGACCATGTTCCTGCAGGTCTTTGTGTGAAAATTCTTTTTAGACCATGTTTCTGCAGGTTTTTGTGGGGAAATACTTATCAGACCATGTTCCTGCAGGTTTTTGTGTGAAAATTCTTTTTAGACCATGTTTTTGCAGGTTTTTGTGTGAAAATTCTTTTTAGACCATGTTTCTGCAGGTTTTTGTGGGGAAATACTTATCAGACCATGTTCCTGCAGGTTTTTGTGTGAAAATTCTTTTTAGACCATGTTTCTGCAGGTTTTTGTGGGGAAATACTTATCAGACCATGTTCCTGCAGGTTTTTGTGTGAAAATTCTTTTTAGACCATGTTTTTGCAGGTTTTTGTGTGAAAATTCTTTTTAGACCATGTTTCTGCAGGTTTTTGTGGGGAAATACTTATCAGACCATGTTCCTGCAGGTTTTTGTGTGAAAATTCTTTTTAGACCATGTTTTTGCAGGTTTTTGTGGGGAAATTCTTTTTAGACCAGGTTTTTGTGGGGAAATACTTATCAGACCATGTTTCTGCAGGTTTTTGTGGGGAAATACTTCAGGGCAGATTTTTTGTTTTTGAAAATTGTTATCAGATCATGTAACTAAAATCAGACGTTCCTGTTCTGTTAATCAACATCATTGCACTCCAGGTCGAGCCAAAGGTTCTCAGACGCTCTGTAAATACTGACTGGCCCCAGTAGCTCATTGATTGCACCTGCTTTGACCCCCAGCGAGAGAACGATGCCGGATAGTATACATGGGGTTGGCCTGGTGGGGACTGACTCTCTCTTTGACCGTTATTCGAGTTCACTTTGGCAGAACTCAAGAAGACGACGACGAAGTTGGATGGAGAGCATCTGATGTGACTATGATCCAATAGGAAGCAGATGGATAAATTATGGACATCCAGTATCCGCTCCCTTCTCCATTTGTCTCAATCCCTTTCTTATTATTATTATACTTCCTCTTTATGTGTCTCTTATCATCCTGTCTTTCTTTGTCTCGTCTTATCATCATCTCTCCTCTTGTCTGTCTCTTCTTATTTACTATCCTCATCTATTATCTCTCCTTATGTATTATCGCTTCTCTAGTCTCTACTCATCTCTCTTCTACTCTCTCCCCACTTATCTATTATCTCTCCTCTTGTCTGTCTCTTCTTATTTATTATCCTCGTCCGTCTAGTATCGCTTCTCTAGTCTCTTCTTATCTAATATGAGAATATCTATTCTCATCTATTATATCTCCTTATATATTGTATCTCCTCTAATCTCTCATCTTATCTATTCTCTCCTCATCTATTATCTCTTCACTTATTATTGTCTCTCCTCTTGTCTGTCTCTTATCACTCATCTATTATCTCTCCTCTTCTTATCTATTATCCTCTCCTTATCACTCATCTATTAAATCTATTCTTCTCTCCTTATCACTCATCTATTAACTCACCTCTTCTTATCTATTATCCTCTCCTTATCACTCACCTCTTCTTATCTATTATCCTCTCCTTATCACTCATCTATTAACTCACCTCTCCTTATCACTCATCTATTAACTCACCTCTTCTTATCTATTATCCTCTCCTTATCACTCACTCACCTCTTCTTATTATCCTCTCCTTATCACTCACTCACCTCTTCTTATCTATTATCCTCTCCTTATCACTCATCTATTAACTCACCTCTCCTTATCACTCATCTATTAACTCACCTCTCCTTATCACTCATCTATTAACGCACCTCTCCTTATCACTCATCTATTAACTCACCTCTTCTTATCTATTATCCTCTCCTTATCACTCACCTCTTCTTATCTATTATCCTCTCCTTATCACTCATCTATTAACTCACCTCTCCTTATCACTCATCTATTAACGCACCTCTCCTTATCACTCATCTATTAACTCACCTCTTCTTATCACTCATCTATTAACGCACCTCTCCTTATCACTCATCTATTAACTCACCTCTTCTTATCACTCATCTATTAACTCACCTCTTCTTATCTATTATCCTCTCCTTATCACTCATCTATTAACTCACCTCTCCTTATCACTCATCTACTATCTCCCCTCATGTCGCCACTTACTATTTCTCTCTTATCTCCAAGGGAAACAAAATGGGTGTTAGAAACTTGCATCTCCCTCGGAGGCCAGCTACATTTGCTATGCATGATTTATTGTCCATGTTTATTAGCTTTGATTAAACCTGGGACCATGTTCCTGCTGGTTTTGAGGCGAACATGTTTTTGTTGACTAAGTATTACTTTCTTGCAGGTTACAGTGGCTCTTCTCGTATATTCCCAAGGTGGGTCCTGTAGCACAATTCTAGGCTTCTCTCACTGTTGCTCGTTGCTAGCATGCCATATGGGTTTTGAGAAGTATATTTCACCTTCCGTGTCCGAGCATCACATCCAGTATCCAGCTACATGGATTACCTTGTCGTTTGCCTCCAGTATGTCGCACCTATTACATGTTTCCTGGAGGTTGGTGCAGGTCATCAGGTGGTCTGGGTCCTGTATTGCGCCGCAATCACATGTGTCCTCATCTGTGTATCCCCATCGTTTCATATTCCTCTTGCACCGTGATACACCAGTTCAGAGTCTGTTCAGCGACTTCCATGTTGTGTATGGTAGATGATGTCCGGCGGGTCCATCCCGAAGTTCCATCCCTGGGGCCTGCATCAATTCGTGCCATCTCTCGATATGACGGCTTTCAGTTTTGTCTGTATCGGCGTTGTAGATTTTAGTATATTTCAGCTGGCATCTTCTCTAATGTATTTATTTACGTCAATTGTTTCCCTACTTAAGGAAATGCCAATGTTTTTTGTTTTGTGTTAATTCTGATTTCTTCACGTTTGGCTGTTGCGGGCGGGGGCGGGTTGTGTGTGACAGAGATACTGACTTTCCGCACCACGCCATACAGCAGAGGTCCCGTGTTCACTGTGACTTCCGCCTCGATCGTACATGCGTGTGGAAGGTTTAAGCATTCATGGGGTGCTCATCTAGCAACAACCTTGTCGCTGGAACTGAGAAAGAGAGTCCTTGGATGCTACGTGGAACCAGACATATGGTTGTGAATCATGGACAATCAGCAAGAAAGATGTTTTTTATGTATACCCCACAATGAAACTGGATTGCAGGAAATACGTTAGTGGTGTGAAAAAGAGCCCAAGCATAATCGGTCTTCCAGACCATGAAAGGAATATGGTGAGAAAAGACGGCTTTGAGCTTATTGTGAAAACGGGAGAGGAAGGAGAGAGAGAATGGCACAGGCGAAAATCAACATCAGAGTTGGAAATCACGTGATAAAAGCGGATGTAGGTCCATGATCGTAAACTGGCAAAGCACATGATGATGATGTCTCCTTCTGCAGCTTTCGCGGCCACTTCTCGATGCGACGTTTTCTGGGGCTTTCTTGGAGACGGTTGTGTCTTAAGTCTAATTTTGTGCAATTGGTTTCTGTACATTAGGTGGCTTACATCGCTGGTGTGAATAGGCGCGCAAACAATCCTCAGGGCCAGACAAGAAAAATATGATTATGCAGAGGCCCGGATACTCGCATATTGAAGGCACTTCTATAAATTACTTAATTTGCATGCACAAACTAGGCAGAGAGAGGGAGACGCATACCGAACGGTACCTAAGTAATTCTCTGGTCGGAGGTAATGGAATTCCAGCTGTCTCTGACGCCAGGTTGAAACAGTCGGACATAGTGTCCCAACCATCTTGTCTGCCCATCTCTACCTCTGCCTCTCTTCCCTCCAATATAACTTTCAGCAGACATGTCGCTTGACAAAACCAAAATAATTTAGTTTGCTTGTTATCACCTCCACCCCGAGAGGGAGTCGCAGGAAGAAACAAAGATATTTTTAAAAAGAGCAAAAAACCCCCCCTGCAAAGACACAGAAATGCAGAAATAGAAGTGTCTTTGCAAGGGGGAGGGCCTTACCCGTGTGAAACTTATCTATTTCTTAGTACTGGACTAATTTACCCCCTCTTCTCTTGATATAGAAAGTTTTACAGTGTCAAACCCCTAAAATCAAGATAGCTGAGAGTGAATTCGAACCCAGACTACTTAAGCTATCAGAGCAGTGCCACGTAATTTCACCACTACACTAGAGATTACCCCGACGAAAGCTGAGAACTTAACAACTTATTTGTTACGTCCTTTTCTTTACATAACGTTGCTTCTTCCAACCGCCAACGTCTTTGGCTGTTATAATATATGTTTCTTGGCCAGTTGTGCAGTACGGTGAGTCGCCATTACTTTCCTGACGTGGAGAAAGCGATCGTACCACGGGGGTAGACAAAATACCGTGTCTGGCAAACACGGCGGGATTCGAACCTGCTGCGTTGGAATGTTTTAGAAAATTAACCATTAAAAACTTGCAGTAGATAGTGGTGGGGGGGGGGGGGGTATCATTGTTCCTCCACTTAGGCCAGGATGTCTGCGCTTTCATGCCTGCAAATTTTGTAATGTTAGTTGCTTTCAACAGTTTCTGCTCTTGAAATACTGTTGGGGTTTGCAGAGGTGAATATTATTGGTGGGGTTTGCCTGGGGAATCTGTTCCAAAACTTTTATAAGGTCTGGGTTTTATTTCTATTGGGGTGGCAACAAATAAAACAACCTATCAGTACAGCCTTTATTTCTCAGAGCTTCAGGGAGTGAGGGGCCGGCGGGGCATAATTACTTGCAAAACTATACGATATGTAAAAGAAATAGCAGCACACCACTCCCCCACATCAACTCAACTCGCCCATCTCTCTCCATTTTGTCGCCCTAATGTTGCCCCCCCCCCCCCCCCATGCTCAGTCAACAGAACCGCCATTTTTACTCACCATTAATCAGCCAATCAAATTTCTCTCTCAAACGTTAGAAATACAGACGCACATTTGAAAAATAATTATATACTAGATTTTCCCCATCATCCAAATAGTCTCAGCGTTTCATCAACCAGGCCATCACCTCCACCTCTCCGCCACCATCCAGCAGTTGTTGTTGTTTCAAATGCCCATAATCAGTAGGTTTACACTTGTATGCGCCCTGACCAGGGTGTTACGTGGCGGGTTGCAGTAGCTTTCCTCACATCCTGAGCGTGCTGATGAAGGTGGGCCAGGGTCCTCCAGGCAGTTGTGCTATGCTTGGCTTCATCTGCATGTCAATCCCTCAATTTGTTAGCCAGACTGCCATGAAAAGACCGTTACTAGGAAGCCGAGGTGAGGGTCTTGGCCAGTATGTTCTGACCCTGGCTAACATGTCTGATCAGTATATTGTGCCTGACCAGACATTAAGCCTTCCTCCATCTTCCAGCAGAAGATCGGGTCTCGCTTAGGGTTTGAATCACGGACATCCATCATCCTAGCGGACAGTTTACATCCCTAGACCACCATGTTGGTCTAGTGTTAGCTTTATACAAAAATTATCTTGCTTTATTAACTTCAGATCAGGTCATCCCATAACTAGTTGGGGCACACATGAAGACACCCCCACAAATCCACGCCACTCATCTCTGTCAGCGGCCGCTGCATGTGCCGCCTCTGGTCAGAGATTGGTCCATTCTTTTATATTGTCCTCCCCTTCGTCGTCTATCTTGATTATAAATGAGATGTAAATTCGATGGCACTCACGACTGAAAAATATCAATGGCGCTTATGTCCAACGCTTGCTGAAAATATGAATCACGTGAATCGATCAGCCAATCAAAAGGAAAATTAATAGTATGATACATTGACTGCCTTTGCTCTCTCACATAATTTGTATTTGTGTGATGTTTATAGAAGCGTACAGTATTGGAAACATACTTAACTCTCCATCAACATGGGAAACAACTCTTAGTTCAATAACATGGGAAACAACTCTTAGTTCAATAACATGGGAAACAACTGTGATTTCATGATTATAAAACGAATGTTGTTACATGCTCAATTTCAGCATTCCTCGCACGCTTGAGCTGTCTCATTGTAAATGTCATTTTTGTAATTACAAAATTTGTTTACTTAATAAAGTTGTGGCAGTTAGAAGATCAATGATTTCCAGGTAGTGACCAGAATGTTATTGTTGGTAAACACGTTGTCAGGATGATGATGATGATTAAACTATCTAGACACCGTTTTGTCTATGCGTCTGAGTTTTTTGTGTGAATATTTTTAGCTGTCTGTTTTGAGAAGATGTAATTTTCATTATCTCTGTTTGTTAGTTGTCTCATCGCAAGTAATGATTGCAAAATCATCATTCAATCCATTCTCAAGCAATTTCCGAGCAGAGTCAGAGGCATTGAAGGCTGCAGTAGAAGCAATGCTGACAGATGAAAGCCAGATAGTCCTGTTTACAGATGCCCTGTCCGTGGTTACAGCACTAAAAAGCCAGAAAAAGACAGAACTTAATGATTTAAGAGCAGTACTCTGTCAACTATGCCAGCAGTCCGCACCAAAAACAGTTGTCCCATCCCACTGTATCATTCAACGGAACGAGGAGGCAGACAGACTGGCAAAAGAAGGTGCAAGGTTACAACCAGATTCTAGTGTGACCTACGAAAAGTCTAAAAGGTTTATTAGGGCCAGATACATGGCCAAATGGGAAACAGAACATACTGTCTACACAAAAAAATGATGCTTATTACCAGTTGAACAGAAGAGAGCAGGTCGTGGTCTTCAGACTCCGCACAGGCCACAACAGACTGAGGTACCATTTATTCTTCTTCTTCTTCTTCTGCGTACACAGTCAGACAGTAACCATTATTTTCTCGAAAAAAGCGGCGGTCATCCTGAGACTCTCGCCACTACCATAGAGCTTGTCTTGCAGTTCCACTGGCAATGGCCACATCTGCTCTCTCTGATCCTCGTATGTCGGGCAGTTCTGCAGCAGATGTTCAGTGGTCATTTTACCAGTACCGCACAGGCATTCGTCGGTACCACCTATCTTCAATTTGTTGAATAGGTGGTACCTCAGTCTGTTGTGGCCAGTGCGAAGTCTGAAGACAACGGCCTGCTCTCTTCGGTTCAACTGGTAATAGGCATCGTTTTTGGTGTAACCAGTATGTTCGGTTTCCCATTTGGTCATGTGTCTGGCACCATTTATTCAATAAACTGAGGATAGGTGGCACTTTTTGGAGTACCAATAATACTCAAATCACTCGACAAATAATAAAAGTGCTCTAGTCACTCGACCAATAATAAAATTGCAAATAATCACTCTATTATATCATATTATATTATATTATTATATCTATAACATCATCTGAAAACTGACCAGCACAACATTGGGGGCACAGCCATCAGTCCTTCAGACATCTACACTTGCCTTGTGTTTTTCCGTAGTTGAATACGCTATGCTAGTCTGGAAAAACTGCCCGTGCAAAAATATTTGATACAGCAATAAATGAGGCGAGTTGGATAGTATCAGGGTACCTATAACCCCGTTCCAATTGATAAAATATACTCCATAATTGGCATAGCACCACCTGAGAGCTTTGCGTCGCAGCAGAAAAACGAACGAGAAAAACAGGTGCACGAGGCACAGAGTACAAGACTGAAATCCAGACATAGTTTCCTAAAAACAACACAGCCCATACAGACAAACCCTGAAAGTCGCCGTATCGAGAGGTGGCACGAATTTGTGCAGGCCCCAGAGATTAAACTTTGGGAAGAACCTGCCCCCGGATATCATCTACCATACACAACATGGAAGTCACTGAACAGACTCCGAACTAGTGTATCACGGTGCAAGAGGAATATGAAACGATGGGGATATCACAGATGATGACACACGTGATTGTGGCGCAATACAGGACCCAGACCACCTGATGACCTGCCCCAACCTCCAGGAAACATGTAATAGGTGCGACATGCTGGAGGCAAATGACAAGGCAATCCATGTATCTGGATACTGGATGCATGCTGTATGACGTGGTGCTTGGACAAGGAAAATAAGTAAGTAAGGGAGGTGAGATCAAGCACTTAGTCGTATCTGAGACGGTCGATAAACTCGGAGGTCCCGTGAACACAACATGCATGTAAAAAAAACCATCATCTCGTGACATATTTTTTCCAGAACATAGTCTCTGTTGCTGAATACTGGATACATGCTGTATGACGTGGTGACGCGGACACAGAAAGGAAGGAACGATCACTATCGTAAAAAGTGCAAATAATCACTTTAAAAATAATAAAAGTAGTTGCATGTCTAAGCTAATTGTTCTAATTATGCATAAATGTCGTACAGGGCAGTAAAAAGGTCACCATAAATACATTCTTTGAGAAAAACACATTGGGGAAAATTAACATTTTTTTCAAAAAATGTCACTTTATTCAAAAATATATCACTTTATTCATAAACATCACTTTATTCACAAAATGTGATCTCTATTCTCTACACTCCAGTGCAGCCGTTTTCCACGGCCCCCGCTTGGAGACACAGTCTTGGTCAGCTCTGGTTCGCTGACCCAATTAACTCACTGTGCTGCATCTTCAGTCCCAGAAAGGAAATATTTAAACCCGGGACACCCATATATCGGTGTGTATGTGTGTGTGTGTGTAAATACCCCATTCCCCGAGCCACCCATTTGCTGGCGTGAGGGGTGGACCATTATTTTAAGATGTATTTTGGGATGTACCGCTTGGATTTTGACCATAATTTAGTGATGTCTACACAGTACACGCATTTCCGGAAATGACAAATATGGCGGGGTAAATAAATAACAAATATGGCGGGGTAAATAAATAACAAATATGGCGGGGTAAATAAATAACAACTATGGCGGGGTAAATAAATAACAACTATGGCGGGGTAAATAAATAACAACTATGGCGGGGTAAATAAATAACAACTATGGCGGGGTAAATAAATAACAAATATGGCGGGGTAAATAAATAACAACTATGGCGCGGTAAATAAATAACAACTATGGCGGGGTAAATAAATAACAAATATGGCGGGGTAAATAAATAACAACTATGGCGCGGTAAATAAATAACAACTATGGCGGGGTAAATAAATAACAAATATGGCGGGGTAAATAAATAACAACTATGGCGGGGTAAATAAATAACAAATATGGCGGGGTAAATAAATAACAAATATGGCGGGGTAAATAAATAACAAATATGGCGGGGTAAATAAATAACAACTATGGCGGGGTAAATAAATAACAACTATGGCGGGGTAAATAAATAACAACTATGGCGGGGTAAATAAATAACAAATATGGCGGGTTAAATAAATAACAACTATGGCGGGTTAAATATCAAAGCAGGTCTTCGCAATAATGACAAACATCTTCTTTTCTTTCTTTTTTTTTGAAAATTTAGGAAATGGCTTAGATTTTTGTCTCAAGGGAGATCTTGTCATTACTCTACACACATCGGAGGTCAAGCATAGCAGACGCAGCTAGTCTTATCCGCCTTGACAGATGATATCATGCCACCAAGATAGATGAATTTGTTGTGTGACCTTGGGTTTCAATACTCTGGGATGCTGTCTAGATATAGCACAGGATGTAGATTTTTCCTCAGGGTTTACTCCCGATGCCTTTCCCATAAATAGGTATCCCACAATGCAGCGAAGGGGGGATGACATCTATCGTTGAGTGTCTTGCCTTTCCCATAACCACAAAAGGTCGTAGGGACATCACTCAGCGTGTGAGTGATGTGTTGGGCATCTCCCCAGGGCTGTGTTCTGGTCCATTATAGTCGTGTCTAAGGTTCACAGTCACACCGAAACCAACGTTGTCTGCAGCTAGGGTGAAGGGCGCCAATCTCGTGAAGTTCAGCCGTGTGAACTAGATCGTGAAACACGACACAGGTTTAAGCGTGATGCTATTCCTATAGCCGATGTCCAGGCCAGAATAACCAGACAGAAGAAAACACAAAAACCAAACGAGTTAACCAGTCCAAATGGAAAACAACAACACGTTTCCATGAACACAAGTGTAAGTCGTCAACTAGTGTGAATTCCAGGCAAATCCGTGGCCTTGTGGCATCCGTAATGAACTAAAACAGCAGACTCGCAGTCGGTAGAGTGCCATCTTTGCAACTCATAACACCCGGGTTAATGGGAACGGCTGAGCATTGAAATGGTAATAGACATCCTTTGAAGGTTATCATATTATTGAGGTGGATGAAGATGAGTTGTTGCCATGAATTTTTATGAGGTAGATCTGTTTAGTTTACTTGTGTAGATATAATAAAAGTGTTTGTAGTGGAAACTAACAGATATGCCGATCTTGTTAAAAATACTATCAGTGCTTTGTGACGATTTCAAAGAATTATATTGAGGAACGACGTCCCCTAATCGGTGTGTCTAAATGGTTGTGTTTTGTTTCATAAATTTGTCAGCTTCTTGTATCTCAGAAACTAACACGCACACGCAACAAAAACAATAACACCAACAAGTTTTTTAAATTTATTTATGTCTCTACACACAACAAAGTCATATTTATAGACAAACAAACAAAAAAAGGTTACAGGCTCTCAAGGTCAACAACCACAGTAAACGTGACGTGTTGAAAACAATACTGTCGCAGATGAAATGTGTGTCAATTTTTAATGGAGGGTGGCTGAGATTAAGTTAAGATGGTGGGGGGGGGGGGGGGGGGGCATGACATGAGAATGAGTCTGGACATGCTCGTAAAAATGGCATTTATGTTGACACCAGAGGGTACAGAATGAGAGGTAGACCAAGAACTACTCGGAGACGTATGATGCAGGAAGTCATCTCTGACATGGGGCACTGTACGAAAGAAGAATTAAAAGAATGTTCCATTAACATGTCCCATTTTAGATCACCATCATCCGTTTGGTTGATCAGTCCGGAGACTAGTTCTGAGTATGTCTCTCCATTTGACCCTATCCTCTGGTTGATCAGTACAGAGACAGGTTTAAAGGTTGAAAATCTCTCTCCGTTTGACCCTATCCTCTGGTTGATCAGTACAGAGACAGGTTTCAAGGTTGAAAATCTCTCTCCGTTTGACCCTATCCTCTGGTTGATCAGTACAGAGACAGGTTTCAAGGTTGAAAATCTCTCTCCGTTTGACCCTATCCTAAGGTTGATCAGTACAGAGACAGGTTTCAAGGTTGAAAATCTCTCTCCGTTTGACCCTATCCTCTGGTTGATCAGTACAGAGACAGGTTTCAAGGTTGAAAATCTCTCTCCGTTTGACCCTATCCTTTGGTTGATCAGTACAGAGACAGGTTTAAAGGTTGAAAATCTCTCTCCGTTTGACCCTATCCTCTGGTTGATCAGTCCGAAGACTAGTTCTGAGTATATCTCTCCATTTGACCCTAACCTCTGGTTGATCAGTACCGAGACAGGTTTCAAGGTTGTCTGAAAATCTCTCTCCATTTAACCCTATCCTCTGCAGCTCTCTTCATTTCAGCATAAGTGCGTACTTTAATGTCCCTGCATGCCTGAGATGTAAAGGTGAGTCTTGGTCACCCAGGTCCTCTCTTCCCTTGAATCTTGCCCTCTAGTATCTTCTGTAGAAGACTTTCATCTTATATTGTGACACAACCAACTCAACCAATGTTTTTGAATCATATGTAATATTTCTCGTTGTGCACCTACCTCAGTGAGTACATTATTATTGTATCTTCTTTCTGTCCAACTCACTTTTTCCATTCTACGGAAGCCCCACATTTCAAACACTTTGAAGTTATTTTCATCCTTCTTCCCCAATGTCCATGTTTCAGTCCCATACAGTGCAATTGGCCATATATGAGTATATTTTTCCTTAGTTCTATCCTGATATTCTTTGAGGTTAACAATTTCTCTTTTTCAATTGCAATCCTGTCTTCATTGAGGCCATATTCTATTATGGTTTAACTTAACTTAACGTTTTTATACTGCTTTAGAAGACTGCAGGGTTCTCTGTGGCAAAGTGGTCAAGCCGTTTGCCTCGTGTTCAGACGGTCGGGATTCAATTTCGAGCTGCGATGGTCGGTCCATGATGTCATTTTTTTCCGGAGATCCCTGGGTTCATCGCTGGAGCTACGGAGTTCGTGCTTTGTGCGATGCTCTCGACAGATGAGGTACCTATCTGTCGAGAGAGACAAAGCTAAAATGGGGAAAAAACCCGAGGCAATGAAGTCGAGCCCCCGCTTAAATTTTTAAAAACTTTTCATCCTTCTTCACCAATGTCCATGTTTCAGACCCATACAGTGCATTTGGCCATATATGAGTAGCGATTATTTTTTTCCTTAGTTCTATCCTGATATTCTTTGAGGTTAACAATTTCTGTTTTTCTTTGAAACCCTTTTTTTTCCATTGCAATCCGTGTCTTCATTGAGGCCATCTTCTGTTTTGGTTTAACTTAACGTTTTTATACTGCTTTAGAAGACTCTGCAGATTCTGTATACAACAAGTTTCATTTACATTTCCTTGCTCTAAATGCTATGTGCATCCAATCTATTCTTAAATGCAGTAACTGTCCCTGCCTCCACTACTTCCTGTGGCAATGTATTCCAAGCATTCACCATTTGCCCCAAATATGTTAACTTCTGTACTTGTTTGATTATTTCTCCATTGATCCATTGATAGATATATTTATTTGTCTGTGTTGCTTGGATATTCACCAAGTCTTTGTCTTCGATGTGTTTATTTTCATGCCAAACTCTTTGGCCGTGATATTAATTTTATCTAGCAGCCTTTGCAACGTTGCCACTGATCCTCCCACTATGGCTTGGTCATCAACAAATTTGATGGCATTAACTTTCATACCATTAACTTTGACATTAACTCAGCATAACCTTGGCCATCATCATCATACATGTTATAAACTGATTCAGATTCGTATCAGCCAAAACTGAGCTACAAAAAAATCAATCATTCTAACAGACACCAAGCCATCTTAAGCCCCAAACAAGACATAACATGAGATTTCTGTCTTAAAAAAAAGATCTAGTTGATTCTGGCCAACTGGAGGATCCTTGGAAACAAAAAAGCAGATGAGCTCGCAAAAGCTGGAAGGGTGTCATGCAGACTCGTCATCTACGGAGCTATATAAAGAAACAAAGACACTCATCAAACAATGAATGAGGACGGAATGGAGGGAACAGCAAAAAGAATATTGCAAGGTTACCACCACCAGATGATAGTGTGACCTACGGAGAGTCCAAACGGTTTATTAGGGCCAGATACATGGCCAAATGGGAAGCAGAGCATACTGGCTACACAAAAAATGATGCCTATTACCAGTTGAACAGAAGAGAGCAGGTCGTTGTCTTTAGACTTAGCACAGGCCACAATAGACTGAGGTACCATCTATTCAATAAACTGAAGATAGGTGCTACTGACTAATGCACCTGTGGTACTGGGAAAATGACCGCTGAACATCTGCTGCAAAATTGCCCGACATACGAGGACCAGATAAAGCACATGTGGCCATCACCAGTGGCAACACTAGACAAGCTCTATGGCAGTGTCGACAGCCTCAGGATCACAGCTGCTTTCTTCGAACAAATACAAGTTGACGTCTGACAGCGTACGGAGAAGAAGAAAAAGAAGCACAAAGAATACAAGCCAGAAATTTACAGCATAGACAAACTTGGCAGAGATGGGCAGACAAAGATCTTCAGACTCAGAAGGGAACATTGCAGACTCAAGGCCCACCTCCACAGAATGGGTCTTAGAGACATCCGATTGTAGAGCACCAAAGCAAACACCAGAACATATCCTACAGGACTGCCTCACGTATGCAGACGTAGGAGAGAGGCAGTTTGTCCAGGAGAAGCGAATATGCTCAAAAAGCTGCGGGGGACTTGCGACGACCTGAAACACAGAGTCTCGAAGATAAACTGTTTCCACGGATGATGTTATCATTATCCACACAGATGGATCCGTCATCCGTGGGTTGAGCAGCGCATGGGCCTTCACAGCTCAGAGGGGTGGGAAGACGTTCAAGGAGGAGTCTGGGGATTTTGGGGTGATCTCGGAGATCATGGGGTGATCTCGGAGTTTGATCTCGGAGATCATGGCTGTTACGAAGGTGATGGTCTGGTTAGAAATAATGAGAGGCATACATGTGTGCATCCTCAGTGATTCAATGAGGATGCTCAGGAAGGTGGAATCAGTTTGCGTGCGGCGCCAGGGGTTGGAGTTGGTAGGGCGGTCAAGGTTGCAGAGAATCACCTTCATACTTGTTCCGGGGCATGTAGGTGTCAAAGGGAATGAGAGAGCTGATAGGCTGGCGGGTACAGCTATAGTGGAGGGTGGGAGATCGATGGACCGAGCTGATAGGTTGGCGAGTACAGCTATAGTGGAGGGTGGGAGATCGATGGGCCGAGCTGATAGGTTGGCGAGTACAGCTATAGTGGAGGGTGGGAGATCGATGGACCCAGCTGATAGGTTGGCGAGTACAGCTATAGTGGAGGGTGGGAGATCGATGGACCGAGCTGATATCCTAAACGTCGTTAGGGAAATTGGCTGGAAGGAAGATTTGGAAGTTGATCAAGAATCTACATCCATGGCACGATTGGTTGAATTGAGTGTGAAACGAGGGATGGCAAGGAAGTAAGGGGATCCAAAGATGTCTGGTTAACCATCGGAACGATCAGTCATCACGTGCTGGCAGACATACTGAGGATGAGATCTGAGCGCGTCCCGAGTGCAATGAAGATGATCCGACGACTAAGTAACTAACTAACTAACTAACTAAACTGTTTACAAAAATAGTAAAAGACATGGGACTAAAACACTGTACCAGAGAAATGCATACGGAAATAAAGAAAACAACAAATAAGACACAGGTAATACAGAGTGGGGGATGCATCCGAGAAAAGAATGGTACCATTTTGATGGATGAGAATGACATATCAAACAGTTGGGCGTAATATACAAGGGAACTTTTTGAGGACTGTCGCTGAACCAAACCATCAACATATGATAATGAAGGACCCAGCATCCTAAGTTCAGGGGTGGTTAATGTGATAAAAACTATGAGAAAATGGAAAGCAACAGGGCCGGACTCCATGAACATAGAAATAATAGAGGCCCTAGAGGAATTTGGTATATACTTACTGATCTGTGTAATGATATATACAATACTAGATGCATACCAACCGACCTGAAAACATCTTCGTTTATAACACTCCTGAAAAAACCTCATGAATGTTCAGACTTGAGAACGATAAGTCTAACGAGTCACACAATTAAAATACTACTCACGATCATACACGAGAGAATACGAGGTAACGTAGAGAGGGACGTTTAGGAAATAAATTTGGTTTTCGAACATTTAATGGAACAAGGGAAGCAATTTTCTTTATGCGGACTCTGACAGAGAAATATATAGAAATACAAAATGGCACTTATATTTGTTTCATAGGCTACAAAATGGCTTTTGACAGAGTCCAACATGAGAAATTAATTTTTCAAAGAAATAGGTCTAGATGGTAAAGACATAAGACTGCTCCATAATCTGTACTCGGAACAAACCGCTACAGTAAAATCATGAAAGTTATGCTCTCCAAGTATAGATGTGAGAAGAGGAGTGAGGCAGGGATGTGTATTATCCCCTTGTCTTTTTAATATCTGCACAGAATAAATATTCAAACAGATATAGGGGATGCCAGGTCTTGTCATTGGAGGAGTGGCAATGAACAATCTAAGATATGCGGATGATACAGTTTTTGGATGGCAAAAAGTGAGCAAGAATTACAGGAGCTTGGGACTACAATATACAAAATAGGTCTACAAAGACTATGATAATTGGGAAAGGTGACAAGAAAATATGAATGCAGGTAAAAATAAAAGATCAACTACTGGAACAAGTACAGAGTTTCTCCTATCTAGGTCATATAATAACGGAAGATGGCAGGTGTGAAAAAGAAATCAGAAAGAGAATAGGTATGGCCAAGATGGTATTCAGCAACATGCGACACATACTGACATCCAAACAGATAAATCAGAATTTGAAAATGAGAATTGTCAGGTGTTATGTATACTCGTCACTACTTTATGACGCAGAAACATGGACAATGAATAACAAGTTGGAAAAGAGTATTGAAGCCTTCAAAATGTGGGTATATAGAAGATTGGGTCGCATTTCTTGGAAAGAGAAGAAAACAAATTTGGAGGTATTGGAAAAGTTGGGGGTGAAAAGAGAATTAATGACCGAAATCAGGGTTAGACAGTTACGCTATTTTGGTCATATAACAAGACGTACCTCCTTGTTGAAGACCATACTGGAGGGTAGGGAGGAAGACAGTCGTTCAAGAGGCAGACAACGTTTTATGTGGGTAGATAACATCAGGAGGTGGACTGGGAAAAGCCTCTCAGATTACACAATTACGACAAGAGATAGATTACACTGGATATCCATTGCGGCCGACCTCCAATACGGAGATGGCACTTGAACCGAACTGAAACTGTTTACATTGTAATGCGGAATGGAATAGAATAAAGATATATTTGATATGTGGGGTGGTAGATTTATACAAAAGGTATCAAAGTGACAGTTTTTATCAATAATAACAAAATATTATTACTCACAATTCAGTCATTCAGCTTTTAACAACAATTCATGATCAAAATAACGTCTTTCTATTCAAAATAATCTATCTGAACATTATCATAACGTTTCACACAGTGAAGAGAATTAATTTATACAACAAGCGCATTTTATTAAAGGCATGCAAAGTTCAAAAATAAAATTATTATTTAAAACCAAATGTGACTTTCAATCAATCAATCATTCAATCAATCCGACTGGGAGATTGGGATGTTACAAGCTTGACCAACAGCGTCTCACAATGTTGAGAACATAAATCAAAATGAAACAAACGACCAGTCCTGCTTGTCCTGTGGTCAAGGTTAGTCACATGGCAAAGATTGCTGTCGGGGATCAAGATAACTTTCTGTGAGATTGAGTGGCCCACCTGTCCATCCAGATTTCCCGAGTATTATTCTTAATAATTCGTTTTACTGTGTGGTTACTGCAGGGTCTATCCAATTGTTGTTTCGAGGCTCCTGTTTTTGCCAATCTGTCGACCATCTCGTTCCCTAGTAACCTGCTATGCCCAGTGATCCATTTCAAGGTGCCAGCCCTTTCTGGAAATGTGCTGTTTTCGTGGCAGCTTGGCTAAATAGTTGAAGAATTGACATGATCCCCTTAGTAGTGAGTGACACGCATATGAAGCCAAGCATGGCACAACCGTCTGGAGGACCCAGGTCCACCTTCACCAGCACGCTCGGGATGTGAGGAAAGCTACAACAACCTTTCACTTAACGTCCTTTTAGGGCGCACATAAAGGTAATCCTACTCATTGTGGGCATTCAACAACAACAACAACCTTCCCCAACTCATATGCCAGGTACTCATTACCAGCTGGGTCAACTGGAGGAACAGTTGTACCAGGCTTGAACCACATCCAGAGTTGATTTCGAACCCTGGTACGCTGTAATCTGAATCTAGCTAGCCAGCTCACTGTTGACTGGGCTACATGTTTCTGATTGTACTCTAGAATGTCACCGGGATGTGGGGAAGAGGGGAGAGGGTGGGGTGGTGTGGGGGGGGGGTAGATTGTAGCCTTCCTGCAATCTTGACATTGAGAAATCAACTTTCCGTCAACAAAAGTCCTCACATACCATACTAATACCCACTTTCTCTCAACCCCTGTACCACATTCAGTTTCACATTCATACTTATGGTTCAACATCTCACAAGCAGTTTAAAAGAGGGACTCAGTGGTCTCGAGGTAAGATGTCCGCCTTGGGTGCCAATATCGCGGGTTCGAATCATGGTAGAGACCGGGATTTATTCATGTGGATCTTCTGGTAAAAATTCCCCTGATCTCTTGGTAGCGAGATCGGACTCCCGTGTTCAGTATCGAGCACGATAAAAATTCCTTGGCAGTTGGATATTGAAAAGAGTATGCCTGACGGCTGCTGCTCAGACAAAATTAAAATAAAAAATCTACCCAAGTTATTTATACTGGTTTTTGTACTCTGTACTCTGTACTCGTCTAAACCAGTATAAATACGTTAAGTTAAATTCTTGCCATCTTTGCATTCTGAAATTATCAACTTTCTATCGATTAAAAACCCTCATATAAACCCTGTTAAAAGATGCTGAGCAGCGCATGAGCTGCAGCGGTCAGCGACCCATAGCTGACTGCTAGCATAATGGCTAGCGAACCAGAGCTGACAAGACCCTTCTACACCTCCACGCGGTGATCCTGGATAACAGGCTGCAGCAGGGCAGACTGGCTAAGGAGAAGGGATTGAAGAGGGAATGCTAACCCGGTACTAAAAAAATGCTTGCTGAAGTCGGATGTGTTGGACCGAAAGGTGCAAATATCGCATTCAAGATGTAAACTACAAGACAAGGCATTCTGTTCTCTGGACTACATTCTGCTACTTAAGCCCTTTTCAGGGTTTGGTAGCGGGAGATTGAGAACAAACGAAGCCAAGCCAAGCCATATACCAACCTAATGCCCACTTTCATTCAATGCCTGTATCCCGTACAGTTTCACATTTGTACTAATGGTTCAACATCTCACAAACAATATAAATTCTTGCAATCTGCATTCTGAAAATATAAACTTTCCATCCACAAAACTCCTCATTCCGACCAGATTTTTACAAATGTTTCATTCTTCGATTTGAGAATATTCGTTTCCTCGTCCTCGCATATATAACCAACCAGATCCCCAGATGCTGTGACATGTCTCTAAGATTTGGGCAAAAAGACAACAGTTGTCTCGTCGCAAACATCATTGGCCTTGGGTGGGACATTATTCTCGCTCATGGGCAGACAGACGTCTTCTAGTTCACTTTTGCCGAGATCTGCAAGGTAGCGTTTCCTGTTTTCCGGCAGAGCAGGACCCCAGGAGTCTTGAGGCTTGCACAAGTATTTCACACGCTGAAGAGGTTACATAATGTTTGAATGTAAGACAAGTTATATGACAAGAAATTCTTGACGAAAACAAGACATCTATACATCCCACCTGACATGATGAGGCTAACGTCTGGTCAGGCAAAACACACTGATCAGACAATGTTAGCCACGGTCAGGAGATATATACTGGCCAACACCCTTACCTGACCCCCTCGTTGGTCGTCCTGGAAACGGGCTGTTGTCGAGGACAACAGTCTGGCTAACAAGGTGAGGTTCGACGTGATCCCTGTAGTAGTGAGCAACACACAGATGAAACCAAGCACAACCGCCTGGAGGACCCCGGTCCACCTTCATCAGCATGCTCAGGATGTGAGGAAAGCTACGACAACCCGCCACTTAACGTCCTTTTTAAGGCGCACAAAAGAGTAAACCTACTCATTATGGGCATTAAACAACAACAGCAACAACGCATCCCACCTCTCTGTGACACCGTGTGGCAAGAGCAATAGGACAAAAGAAGATGAAGAAGACAAGTTACAAATTCTTGTCAATTTTATTTTACGGTTAGTCAAGATAAAGGTAATAATAATAATAATATTAGCTTAGGCGTCTAAGGCCCGTTGCGTCAGTTGGCCATATCCATGGCGTGGTTCCGAGCCTCATCCAGGCGGAGGTGGAGGTTGATATCTTCTGGAGCCATACTGTGCGGGGACGACCTCCTCTGCACCTTCAGCAGGTCGGGGGAAGATCTTTTACGCTGAGGAACGACTTGTGTATCTTGTGAGCCGGGGTTTTATGGTCCTGCCGTACAACATGACCGAACTAAGAAACTCGATGACGGTCAAGTGTTTCTGAGATTTGGTGGAGACCTGTTTTAGCAGAGACCTCCATGATGCGGATCTAGTCATGCCATCAGATGTCCAGGACATGTCGCTGGTTGAGCATGTGGAAGGCCTCCAGTCTCGATACGTCATATTTCAGCAATGTCAAGGTTTCGGAGCCGTAAAGCAGGACTGGTAGATGAAGATTTTTGTCCTAATGAAAGTCTTGCCCTTACTCGGCATACGTCGGAGGTCATGCAAAGCAGACGCAGCTAGTCCAGTCCACCTTGACATATTGGGATCGCTGCACCCATCGGATGATATGCTACAGAAATAGATGAATTCGTTGGTACTCTCCGCAGATGACACAGGAGTGCTGTGTCAGAAAAGGTTCTTAACTTTGGTCTTGGTCCAGGATATAGACAGGCCTAGATAGGACGTTTCGCTGTCTAACATTTCCAAGGACCGCTGCAGCGCAGAACTGTCTGTGCCGAACAGGACAACGTCGGCCTGCTCTCAGAAGATCTTCGGTTAACTCGTGTTGTCCACACATCGTTGTCCAGTTCTTCACTGCTGTCTTCTACACACTTTTGTCACCATACACTGCCTGCATTCTGCGATGAACATCAACTGGTCGACATCCTTCAGCTGTTAGAAACTGAATCACCACTCGCTGATCAACTCTGGATGAATTCTGTATCACACCTGCCATGTTTTCAACGGCCTGCTGAGGAAACTATGAGTCGGAGGATAATGAAATTTTGCAAACTTGACGGTTACACCAGAAGTGACGTCATCATACGCATGGTACATATGTTCACTTGTTGCAGTTTGATCCGGTTTCATTTGAACACGCCTCGTACTTCATGTTCCCTAATAATGGGCCGAGTCCACACAGATTGAAATAGAAGAATATATCCTATCAAAATTCTGTTTTATCAGAGTCGATCTACACTTTCACAACTAAATTTGGTAGTGAATGAAGCTTCGATTGAGTACTATCAAATCAGCTGCATTTTTGTATGTGCTCCATTTGTGTTTTATATAATATCGTCGTAGGTCGACGTCAGGCAAAAATCTTAGCCCACGGTGCGCAAATTGTCTAAACCAGTTTAAAGACGTTAAGTTAAATTAGAGTTTTTTGTTGGGGAAAAATAACAGCCTCGGGCACGGTAAAGGTTAAAATCTTGAGAAACCATAGTGCATCAATTTCATTTTGCCGGAGTCTTTGTGAATGATAAAGACAAGAATAGCACCACTGCCTCACAGAGAACATGTAAGAGGCGACTAACTGTGTGACGTGGGTTATCACCGGCCATGGTTAGGTGGTTTGTTTAGAGTAGCATAGATGGCATGGCGCCTAACAGGCTGCGGGTCTACTTGTCTCTAGTGTTTGAATCTATTAAGATGGACTCGCACATCGATTAACCACCCTCCTTAAGTGCTTGTCCCAATGCAGCGGAGTATTAACCTGCTCGAGCCTAGCCCACTAAACAGGAAACCCTTCTTCCGGCTACATCCAGCTTATACCAAAGCTGGGACCTGCACAGGGGTATCTGCTCTCATAGAAGTACAGGTCCACCAAGAACTAAGATTGTTGGGCATGTGCATTAAATATGAGTTTGTATTATATGCAAGATTTTCCAGTACATATATAAACGGTAAGAAGAGCTTTCACTGCTCTAGAAATATCAAGTCCATTACAAAGTTTGGAGTCTTGAGCTGCAAATATGAAACCCGCTCCATTGCTGGAAAGGATACACAGAAGAGCTACAGAAATGATTGCGGAGTTTCAGAATTAAAGTTATGAGGAAAGACTAAAAAAACTGGTCTTCAGTGTCTCGAACAGAGAAAAATTCGAGGTGACTTAATACGTGCATAAATTAATAAAAGGAAAGGATAGATTAGACTATACCAAGTTTTCAAAAGTACGACCGGCTACACGAACAAGAGGGCACAAATTGTTTAAAGACAGGTCTAGATTAGATATTAGGAAATATATTTTTTAGTCAGAGTGGTGAATTCTTGGAATGCATTGCCGCAGGATGTAGTGGAAGCAGGGTCAGTTAATGCATTCAAAAGTGGATTGGATACACACAGTATTTTTGGTATCTGTGGAGTGAAATAAACTGGTTGTATACAGACTCTGTAGAGCTTTCTAAACCAGTATAATGAAGTTAAGTTAAGTTAATTATGGCTCTGGGAACAGTAGCTAAGCAGCGCATGAGCTGTAATGGTCAGCGACCCATAGCTGACTGCTAGCATCAGGGCCAGCGAACCAGAGCTGCCAAGACTCTTCTACACCTCCACGCGGTGATCCTGGATAACAGTCCGTAGCAGGGAAGACTGGCTAAGGAGAAGGGACCGAAGAGGGAATGCTAGCTAACCCGGTACTCAAAAACGATATGCTGAAGTCGGGTGTGTTGGACGGAAAAGTTGTAAATATTGCCGTCAAGCTGTAAACTACTACAATACGCATTCCGTTCACTTGACAACAACCTGCTATTCGTAAAGTCCTTTCCAGGGCTTGGTAGTGGGAGATTGAGAACGAACAACAGGAAAAAGTATGGTTCTGAAACAAGGCGACCAAGAAAAAAATGGGCAACAAAATTGCACTTTTATAAATAAGTAGATAGTTGAGTTGGTGCAGTTGGTTGGTGCAGTTGGTTGGTGCACTGGTTTCCAAACCCAGTGATCTGAATTCAGTCCCTATTTGGAGTGCAATTTTTTTTTCTATTTATGTTGCACTTTTTCTTTTAACCGTACGCACTCCACATTATTTTTGGAAAAAATTTGACCTAATTAATTTTCTTAATTAGTCGCTGTGGTAGTCGTCTTTCAAAATTTGTAACTTTTATGTTTGTTTGTCAATAAATATGATTTTCTGGTGTGTAGATACACAATAGCATAACGAACATGTGGGTGTTATTGTTTTTGTTGTATGTTTGTTAGTTTTTGAGATTTAAAAAGATGAAGTTGAAAATTTATGAAAATCTCGGGAAAAATTTGGACTCGACCACTAGGCCTAGTCGCTTCGATAGAAAACCATAGAAACCACAACAACGTATCGATACTGTGTTTACAATATCGCCACAACTGTTAGTTTCCAATTCAAACGTAGTTCTTTCATTTAAACAAACAAAATAAACAGATCTACGCGATAAAAATCTTTCTCAACAACCTACTTCCCCTTTCGCAAAAAGTCGGCTTGCTCCAAACGGCGTATACAAAATTAAAACTGTTCAAAAGCCATTTGTAATCGAACACACGATACTTTAACCGGCAAAATATCGTGTATATATGGAGGGCGTAGTCAGCAGTACAAAATGGCTGTCAGGAGTGACTCCGTTCAAAAAACAAAAAAATTTTTCCGCACACCGTTTTTGCAGGCTGAGCTGGTCCAAAGAGAACGGACAAGGGCGTGGTTAAGGTTAATTTGGCACAATTGTAGCTTGTTGTCTGGTGCAAGTCTGTCTTTTCATGTCACTTCAAAGTGCAAGTCTGTCTTTTCATGTCACTTCAAAGTGCAAGTCTGTCTTTTCATGTCACTTTAAAGTCTCTTTAGTCACATTAACCCTGTTTCCCCACATTTACAAATCGCCTCCAATGTTATGCCATCCATATCAGGTGACTTATTCTTAGGACCATTCTTTGTAACTCTATTACTTGAATCACCATCCTTACACTGAATAAGATATACATTCAATACTTACATCCATTAACGATCCATTAGCTTGGATTATCTGGATAACAGCAACAAGAGGAATGGGTATAACTGATGCAAGCCCCAACATCCAGCCAATCCCAACAGCCCATGTGGGATACGAATAATTTGTGCCATAGGTGACTGGGCCAAGGGTCACAACACTGAAGATCCATATAAACTAGAAAGAAAAATACAGAAATGGTATTGGCAATGTCATAGCCATGATGAAGTGGCCGAGTGGGTAAGTTCCCAGCTTCTTAACTAGTAGATACATATTCAATCCCTGTTATAGCTTCTTTTTTTTTTTAAATTAAGGGTACCATTTTTTTGTTTAAATAGCCTGCACACTGCGTGGTGACTGCCTGAGCAAGCAGATTTTATTCACCAAGCCTAGAGAAGTTCTATAAATAATTATGATGAATGTCAGTGATGAGAAACGGTGTTAGTTCAATGGCAGTGGTTTCATTCAGAGTGTGCTGTCGGGCATTGCATTGGAAGTGGTATCAGTTTATGTGAGGTGAGGTGAGGTAAGGTGAGGTGAGGTAAGGTGAGGTGTGCAGCTGTATGAAGTCTCAGCTTGTGTGAGGTAAGCAGTTGAATGGGGCCTTAGCTTGTGTGAGGTTGAGGTGAGGTGAGGTCAGGTTGAGGGGAGGGAGATGATGGGAGGTGAGGTCAGGTCAGGTCAGGTGAGCAGCTGTATGGGGCACCAGCTTGTGTGAGGTTGAGGTGAGGTGAGGTCAGGTTGAGGGGAGGGAGATGATGGGAGGTGAGGTGAGGTCAGGTCAGGTGAGCAGCTGTATGGGGCACCAGCTTGTGTGAGGTAAGCAGTAGTATGGGGCCTTAGCTTGTGTGAGGTTGAGGGGAGGGAGATGATGGGAGGTCAGGTCAGGTCAGGTCAGGTGAGCAGCTGTATGGGGCCTTAGCTTGTGTGAGGTTGAGGTGAGGTGAGGTGAGGTTGAGGGGAGGGAGATGATGGGAGGTGAGGTCAGGTGAGCAGCTGTATGGGGCACCAGCTTGTGTGAGGTGAGGTAAGGTTGAGGTGAGGTTGAGGGGAGGGAGATGATGGGAGGTGAGGTCAGGTCAGGTGAGCAGCTGTATGGGGTCTTAGCTTGTGTGAGGTTGAGGTGAGGTGAGGTGAGGTTGAGGGGAGGGAGATGATGGGAGGTGAGGTCAGGTGAGCAGCTGTATGGGGCACCAGCTTGTGTGAGGTGAGGTAAGGTTGAGGTGAGGTTGAGGGGAGGGAGATGATGGGAGGTGAGGTGAGGTCAGGTCAGATGAGCAGCTGTATGGGGCACCAGCTTGTGTGAGGTAAGCAGTTGTATGGGGCCTCATAATTGTGTGAGGTGAGGTGAGGTTGAGGTGAGGTGAGGTGAGCAGTTGTATTGGGCCTCAGCTTGTGTAAGGTGAGGTGAGCAGTTGTTTTTGGTCTCAGTTTGTGGGAGGTGACATTTTTGTGACATGTAGTGAGTTTCCCCTGGACTATAAATAAACTGGAACATACCATTATCACTGCAGGGGTGACGAACTTCCACATGTACTGCCACCAGAAGTGGGGGTGGTAGCCAATCATCAAGGCTATGTCCTTGTACAGTCGGTCAGCACCTTGAGAAGAGAACATGCAGACAAACATAACTTGACTATTGGAACGTTCAAGTCAAACCAGGACTTTTTTTGTAAGATAAAAAAATGTATTTTCAAGTAGCAAAAATTACATTTATTTTGCTATATAATCACTGAGAAAGCTCAGTGGTCTACAGGTAAGGTGCCCGCCTCGAGTGCTGAAGGTTGCGGGTTCGCATCACGGTGGAGACCGGGAATTTTTCACGTGGATATTCTGGTAAAAATTCCCCTGATCTCTGGGTAGTGAAACCGGACTCCCGTGTTTAGTGTCGAGCACATTAAAAAAACCTTGGCAGTAAGAACTCGAAAAGAGTAGGCTTAACAGCCGCTGCCCGAACAAAATTACTAGTTAAAAATCTACCCAAATTATTTAATCTTCCTCCAGGTCTAGTAACTTAACTTAATGTTTTTATACTTCTTCTTCGTACGCTGTCAGACGTCAACTTCAATTTGTTTGAAGAAAGCAGTGGTTATCCTGAGGCTGTCGACACTGTCATAGAGCTTGTCTAGTGTTGGCACTGGTGATAGCCACATGTGCTTTCTCTGGTCCTTGTATGTTGGGCGATTTTGCAGCAGATGTTCAGCGGTCATTTTCCCTGTACCACATTCGTCAGTAGCACCTATCTTCAGTTTATTGAATAGATGGTACCTCAGTCTGTTGTGGCCTCTGCAGAGTCTGAAGACCACGACCTGCTCTCTTCTGTTTAACTGGTAATAAACCTCATTTCTTGTGTAGCCAGTCTGCCATGTTTCCCATTTGGCCATGTATCTAGCTCTAATAAACCTTTTGAACTCTTCGTAGGTCACACTAGAATCTGGTTGTGGTAACCTTGCACCTTCTTTTGCCAGTCTGTCTGCCTCCTCGTTGCCTTGAATGTTACAGTGGGATGGAACCCACTGTACCACTACTCTTTTGGGTGTGGACTGCTGGCATAGTTGACAGAGTACTGCTCTTAAGTCATTAAGTTCAGTATTTTTCTGGCTTTTCAGTGCTGTAACCACGGACAGGGTGTCTGTAAACAGGACTATCTGGCTTTCATTGCTTTCGCCTGTCAGCATTGCTTCTACTGCAGCCTTCAATGCCTCTGTCTATGCTCTGAAATTGCTTGAGAATTTTCCAGTTGCCACTGACAGTGTTATCTTTGTTTTTATACTCGTTTACAAGAATTCGCAGAGTCTGTAAACAACCAGTTTCTCACCTTACTCAGACCCTTTTTACAGGTAAGCTACAAGAAATTGTAAAATACCTACTACATATAGTCCAAGTCTCCGGCTACCTGGCAATAGACATTAACATGCCTGTTTGAATACCAGGATTTCAAGTGTTCCAAGTAAATATAATCTTCTGCAACGTTTATGCACATAACCCAGCATATAAGTAATGTTTGAAAATCTTCAGTGCAGAAAGATTTGTCAGTATGTCTGAACCAATCCAGGACAGCCTGTTTCACTTCGTCATCAGTGCTGAATTTATTTAGGAATTTATTTAGGGCTTCAAACAGGTGGAAATCGCTTGGAGCGAGGTATGGGCTGTAATGTGGATGTGGCAACACCTCCCAGCCAAGTTGCTGCAGAGAGCACATAGTCCGGTGACCCGTATGAGGAAAGCTGTCTTGGCACCCAACGTGCACTAACCTTCCAAAAATGTGAATGCTCATGAATAATAGTGTTCACTGCACCCAGAGAAAGACTTGCCTCTTGTGAATAATAGTGTTCACTGCAACCAGAGAAAGACTTGCCTCAAATGTTTTACTGCGGCTGAGTGTCTCATCACCGTATCGTGATTGCAGTCTTCTGTAAATTTCCGCAGATTTCACGCCTTCTTTCACAAGAAACTTCATCACAACACGTTGTTCCATGCAAGTACTAACAGTGTTGTCGCCATTTTTATTTGTCTGTCACATGACTGGCCCATGGCAAGTGGCCACCTAGCAGTAATAGGACACAAGTGCCCCTAACTAATGATAGTAATTCCAGCACGCTATAACCCATTCAGGTAGAACTAGAACAAAAAGTTCCGGTTTAATTTGAACGTCACTCATATATTAACAATTTGGACATTGATAACGCATACAAGATTGCATATTTTGCGAGTGATACAAAACTATGCAGTATTGTCTCATCTAAAGCAAAAGTGAATATATTGAGGTCGGATTTAGATCAAATTCAGGAATGGTCTGTGAGTTGGCAAATGGAGTTTAGTGTAGATAAATGTACAGTCATCCACATGGGTAGATCCAATATGGAACATAGTTACTGAATGGGCAAGAAAAATATTAGAATGATAGATAAGGAAAGGCACCCAGGCGTTATAATATCTCATACAGGTAAAGTGAGTGAGCAAGTCCAGGTAGCAGTGAAAAAGGCAAATGCAATGTTAGGTATGATAAATATAAATATTTAACATAGAAGCAAGGAAGTGATTTTCAAACTGTATAAAGCATTAGTTGGATCTAGACTAGAGTACTGTGTACAGGTGTGGAGTACTTATCACAAAGGGGATATAAACATGCTGGAAAGGATACAAAGAAGAGTGACAAAACTGATAGCGGAATTCCGGAATTACAGAATTTTGGGGAGAACTGTCTTTCCTGCCACACTTTGTACACAGCTCATATTGCAGGTCTCAAACAATATTGCACATAATAACAATGATGATGATGTTAAAAGATGCTTAGCTTACTGTAAACCCTAGAAAAGTATTCATGCCACCAAATTATTTATTTTATTCAATTGACCGAAACTAACCATAAGCCCAGGATAGCGCCAGACATTCTGTCATTGAGATGAGCATGAGCGAGAAACTTGCGCAGTACCAGTCCATGATCTGAAGAACATAGACGCCACCCTAGAAAACAAGAAAAAAAACTTTGTTATCTCAGACAGCAACATTTAACTCTTCTTCTTCTTCTCGTTCACTGCGTTATTTTAATTACGTCCCCCTTGCTCTAACTATGAAGTGGAGATCACTGCACTTGAAGCCGCTCTGTACCATCTAGGATAGTTTTTGATGCCTTTCCTTCAAAAGCCCAAAACATTGTTATTTTCACAGATTCTTCTTCTGCTTCTTCTTCTTCTTCTTCTTCTTCTTCTTTGTACGCTGTCAGACGTCAACTTGTATTTGTTCGAAGAAAGCAGCTGTCATCCTGAGGCTGTCGACACTGCCATAGAGTTTGTCTAGTCTTGCCACTGGTGATGGCCACATGTGCTTTCTCTGGTCCTCGTATGGGGGCAATTTTGCAGCAGATGTTCAACGGTCATTTCCGTTGTACCACAGGTGCATTCGTCAGTAGCATCTATCTTCAGTTTATTGAATAGGTGGTACCTCAGTCTGTTGTGGCCTGTGCGGAGACTGAAGACCACGACCTGCTCTCTTCTGTTCAACTGGTAATAGGCATCGTTTTTTGTGTAGCCAGTATGTTCTGTCTCCCATTTAGCCATGTATCTGGCCCTAATAAACCTTTTGGACTCTTTGTAGGTCACACTAGAATCTGGTTGTGGTAGTCTTGCACCTTCTTTTGCCAATCTGTCTGCCTCCTCGTTGCCTTGGATGTTACAGGGGAATCACAGATTCAATATTCAGCTCTTCAAGCATTAGAAGTTGCTGGTCATTATAGACCTGACCTTATCCAAATATCTCTAGACATTGATCACATTTTGACTTCCAGTGCTGTCAAAATAATTTTGCACTGGATCCCTGGACACTCAAGCACACAAGGCAATGACAAGGCAGACAGACCAGCAAAGGAGGGATCAAGACCTACGGGTTATAATAGATCATACAGGTAAGGTGAGTGAACAAGTTCAGGTAGCTGTGAAAAAGGCAAATGCAATGTTAGGTATGATAAAAAAGAAATATTAAACATAGGAGCAAGGAAGTGATCGTCAAACTGTATAAAGCATTAGTTAGACCTAGATTGGAGTACAGTGTACAGGTGTGAAGTCCTAATCGTAGAGGGGATATAAACATGCTGGAAAAGATACGAAAAAGAGTGACAAAGATGGTAGTGGGATTCCAGAATTACAGTTACGAGGAAAGACTCAGAAAATCCGGCCTACAGTATCTAGAAGAGAGAAGAATTCGTGGTGACTTAATACAGGTTAATAAGATGATCAGAGGAATGGATAAATTAGACTATAACAAGTTTTTCAAAATACAACCACCAACAAGAACAAGAGGGCACAGATACAAGCTGACTAAAGAGAGGTCCAGATTAGATATTTGGAAATATTTTTTTAGTCAGAGAGCGGTGAATGCTTGGTATGTATTGCCAGGGGAGGTAGTGGAGGCAGGGACAGTTAATGCATTTAAGAATAAACTGGATGCACATAGCTTTTAGAGCAAGGTAATGCAAACTTAATTTAATGTCTTTATACTAGTTTAGAAGACCATGCAGAGTCTGTATACAACCAGTTTAATTTACATTACCTTGCTCTAAAAGCTATACGCATCCAATTTATTCTTAAATGCATTAACTGTCCCCGCCTCCACCACCTCCCTTGGCAATGCATTCCAAGCATTTACAACTCTCTGACTAAAAAAATACTTCCTAATATCTAATCTGGACCTCTCTTTAGTCAACTTGTAGATATGCCCTCTTGTTCTTGTTGGTGGCTGCATTGTAAAAAACTTATATTCTAATTTATCCATTCCTCTGATCATCTTATAAACCTGTATTAAGTCACCACAAATTCTTCTCTCTTTTAGACACTGTAGGCCGGTTTTTCTGAGTCGTTCCTCATAACTGTAATTCAGGAATCCCACTATCATCTTTATCGCTCTTTTTTGTATTCTTTCCAGCATGTTTATATCCCCTCTATGATTAGGACTCCACACCTGTACACAGTACTCCAATCTAGGTCTAACTAAAGCTTTATACAGTTTGACGATCACTTCCTTGCTCCTATGTTTAATATTTCTTTTTATCATACCTAACATTGCATTTGCCTTTTTCACTGCTACCTTAACTTGCTCACTCACCTTTCCTGTATGATCTATTATAACCCCTAGGTCCCTTTCCTTATCTATCTTTCTAATATTGTTCTCTCCCATTCTGTAATTATGTTCCATATTGGATCTACCCATGTGGATGACTGTACATTTATCTACATTAAACTCCATTTGCCAGATTACAGACCATTCTCGAATTTTATCTAAATCCGACATCAATATATCCACTTCTGCTTTAGATGAGACACTACTGCATAGTTTTGTGTCATCAGCAAATTTTGCAATAATGGATCCCATACCTATGTCCAAATCATTTATATATATCAAGAATAAAATTGGTCCCAAAACCGAGCCCTGTGGCACACCACTTTTCACTTCACACAACTCATAGTACTCCTTATTTATACTCACCCTTTGCCTTCTTCCCGTTAACCAATTTTCAATCCATTTGGCAACTACCTATTCCATGTGATTTTAACTTTCAAAATAATCTTTGATGAGGTACTCTATCAAAGGCCTTTGCAAAATCTAGATAAATAACGTCCACTGGCTCCCCTTCATCTATCATTTTAGTAACCTCCTCCATGAATTCTAATAGATTTGTTAAGCATGATCTCCCTCTGGTAAACCCATGCTGACTATTTCTAATTAGATTAAATTTGTCTAAATGCATTACGTTTTTTTTTATTATTGACTCTAACAGTTTACAGACTATGCTCGTTAAACTTACAGGTCTGTAGTTCGCTAGATCTGCTTCTTTGCCCGTTTTGAATAAGGGGATCACTCCCGCATCTTTCCAATCCTGTGGAACAATCCCTTGTGCAAGTGATTGAGAACATAATATAGCCAATGGTTTTGCTATTTGGTCTCTAATTTCAAACAGCAATTTTGGATGAATACCATCTTGACCTGGACATTTATCCACTTTCAACCCCTCCAATTTTTTAAAAACCATATCCTCTGTAATACAGATTGATCTTAATCCCGCTGTATCCATGTCTCTTTGAAAAATATCTATAGGCTCTGGGATCTTGGAGCAGTCCTCTTTTGTGTAGACTGTGCCAAAGTACTGATTGAGTAGATTTGCTGCCTCCCTATTCTCACTTATTTTTTACCATGTGCTGTCTATGAGAGGGCCTACTTTGTTCTTTGATTTCTGTTTATTTCTAACAAAAGAGAAGAAGCTTTTACTATCAGTCTTGATCCTCTGAGCAAGTTTCTTTTCGGTCTATTTTTGCTGTTTTATTCACTTTCTGAGATATGTATTGCTTGTTCAAATATTTTTAATATGTTTCTTTTGATTTACCTGCCTCTATATATTTTTTCCATGCTTTATTTTTAGCTCTTCTACATTTCACTACAAATCTAGTTATCCACTTTTTACGCTTGGGGTTTACCTCCCTACATGGAACACATTCCTCTTTTAGCGTTTCGAGAACTGTTTTAAAACTCTCCCACTCCTGTTCAACATCTGTTCCTACGACAATATCTTCCCAGATTATGTGGTTCGCTGCCTCTTTCATCCTCTTAACATCTGTCTTAGAGTAGTCGTATGTTCGCGTGTTTATGTTTACTTCTTTCCATGCAATAAGATCCCAACGGATGATTTGATGGTCACTTGAGCCAAACAGTTCCCCCAACGGTAACGTTTTCAATCATATTGTCCTCTGTAGTAAAAACTAGGTCGAGTATGTTTTTGCCTCTGGTGGCTGCTTCTGCATGTTGAATTAAAAAATTGTCAGTTATGCACGTAACAAAAGGTTTTGACTCTACAAGTGCTTCTGCCATATCCCATTTTATTTCTGGATAGTTGAAATCTCCCATTAATAATAATTTCCCTTCACTTGCCTTTGCTATGCTACTAATCAGCTCCTCATCTTCCTCCTTTTGACTTGATGGACATCTATAGCACACTCCAATATCTGTTTTTGTCACCCCCACTTTCTATTTCTCCCCATACACTTTCATTTTTGTTACCACATGATAAATAATCTTTGATCGTTATATTAACAGAATTTATACAGTAAAATAAAACGCCACGTCCCTTAGTCTTGTCTCCAATTATCCTATCTTTCCTTAACATTGTATATCCCTCAATTTCAAGTTCACTATCTGCAATGTCCTCAAATGTCCATGATTCTGTTAATCCTATTATATCTGGTTTTTCTTCTTCTACATACAGTTCCAATTCTTCTCTTTTATTTACTATGCTTCTCACATTTGCATTAAAACATTTTAGTTTGTAATTTTGTTGTTTTTCCACTTTTTGCTTTTGCTGCATCATTTTAGTGTTTGCCACTTCTCTGGCCCAAACTCTCCCCTTTGACTACATCCTCTATAGCACCCTATTGTAGGCCTATCTTTAGTCTCATACTTTGTGCGCAACTGTGTTGACTGGACGGAGGGTGTGTTGACCAAAATCTGGCAAGGTAGACGTAAAACTGGCAAAATTTGGGCAGATAAAAGTGTTACATCTAACCTGCGTAATGCATGGCAACCCAAAGAGAAACTCTACTAAACATGCCACGGCCGTAATCAAGGTCTTCTTTTTCCGTAAGATATGTGGGAACTCATCCATGATGCCACTCAGAATAGTCTCAAACATGCCAAACTAAATTAGAGAAAATACAAAAAATGACAATTTATCAAGTTCAAACTAAATAAGAGAAAATAAAAAAAATGACAATTTATCAAGTTCAAACTAAATTAGAGAAAATACAAAAAATGGCAATTTATCAAGTTCAAACTAAATTAGAGAAAATACAAAAAATGACAATTTATCAACTAAATTTGAGAAAATATAAAAATCATCATTTATCCAATCCAAACTAAATTGGAGACAATACAACTAAATTAGAAAAAGTACCCCAAAAAATTACAATTTATCAAGTGCAAACTAAATTAGAGAACACACAAAAATCACCATTTATCAAGTTCTAACTAGATTTGAGAAAACACACAAAAACCATTTATCAATTTTTAACTAAATTTGAGAAAACACATAAAAACCATTTATCAAGTTTTAACTAAATTTGAGAAAATACACAAAAAACCATTTATCAAGTTTTAACTAAAATTGAGAAAAAACACAAAAACCCTTTATCAAGTTCTTAGTTGACCTGTACTTCTACAGGGGCCGATGCCCATGTACAGGTCTTAGCTCTGGATATAAGCTGGATATAGTCGAGAGAAGGGTTTCCTGCTCAGCGGGCTAAGCTCGCGCAGTTTAATACTTCGCTGTGTTGGGACAAGTTCTTACAGAGGGTGGTTAACCGATGTGCGAGTTCATCTTAATAGACTCAAACACTAGAGCAAAGTAGACCAGCAGCCTGTTAGGCGCCATCTATGCTGAACTTAAGAAACCACCTAACCACGGCAGGTGTCATGCCATGTCACACAGTCGCCTCTTACAACATGCTCTCTGTGGGACAGTGGGGATATTCGTGTCCTTGTCATACACAAAGACCCCAGCAAACCCCTTGGACTTATCAAGTTCAAACTAAATTTGAGAAAACACACAAAAACCATTTATCAAGTTCTAACTAGATTAGAAAAAAGCATTTTTTAAAAAGTTGACACATTCTATGCAACCAAAGAAAGATTATTTTAAAGAATTTTATTATAAATTCGAGCCAAATAAATAAAAATGCACTACAAGATAATTTTAACCAAATTCGAGCCAAATAAGGAAAAAAATGCATTCCAAAATAAAGGCAGTCGTTGCACTAAACTCTGACTAGGGTGTAAAAGGGGACAAGATAGATTCAAGGGCCTGGCTGCAATGTGCCATTTGCTTCCCGTTGGATTGAAGATGTGAATGATTGAAAGAATTCATAATCTGTAAAGTAATGAAGCAGAAGCAGTGATCGTCTGTTACGTTAAGAAATTGGCGTTATTGAATTGTAGGCAGACCAATAGGTGCTCAGTCCCTCTCAGCAAACGGAAAAGAGTGTAGATACTGATGGTTCCAGTAGTTTGCTGATTGCACACACTCCTACTACATCCTACCAGGCGCTCCTCTCTGCTGAACCCGCGAATGATTTCAAAATCCTGCAATCTGTGCCTTGCTGGTTCATCGACTGCAATGTCTTCATACAAAAGACAGTCATTGACCTTCTTCTTCTTCTTCATCGTACGCAGTCAGACAGTAACCATTATTTTTTCGAAAAAGGCAGCCGTCATCCTGAGGCTGTCGACACTGCCATAGAGCTTGTCTAGTGTTGCCACTGGTGATGGCCACATCTGCTCTCTCTGATCCTCGTATGTCGGGCAGTTTTGCAGCAGATGCTCATCGGTCATTTTCCCGGTACCACACGAGCATTCGTCGGTACCACCTATCTTCAATTTGTTGAATAGGTGGTACCTCAGTCTATTGTGGCCAGTGCGAAGTCTGAAGACAACGACCTGCTCTCTTCGGTTCAACTGGTAATAAGCATCGTTTTTTGTGTAGCCAGTATGTTCGGTTTCCCATTTGGTCATGTATCTGGCTTTGATAAGCCGTTTTGACTCTTCGTATGTCACACTAGTATCTCGTTGTGGTAGTCTTGCACCTTCTTTTGTCAGTCTGTCTGCCTCCTCGTTGCCTTGGATGTTGCAGTGGGATGGAACCCACTGTACCACTACTCTTTTTGGTGCGGACTGCTGGCATAGTTGACAGAGTACTGCTCTTAAATCATTAAGTTCAGTATTTTTCTGGCTTTTTAGTGCTGTGACTACGGCCAGGGCATCTGTAAGCAGGACTATGTGGCTTTCATTCCTTTTACCTGTCATTGATCAACTTCATAATGTCACCTCTATCCACTGCCAATGTCACCTCTATCCACTGCCAATGTCACATCTATCCACTGCCAATGTCCCCTCTATCCACTGCCAATGTCACCTCTATCCACTGCCAGTCACCTCTATCCACTGCCAATGTCACATCTATCCACTGCCAATCTCACCTCTATCCACTGCCAATGTCACCTCTATCCACTGCCAATGTCACCTCTATCCACTGCCAATGTCACCTCTATCCGCTGCCAATGTCACCTCTATCCACTGCCAATGTCACCTCTATCCACTGCTAATGTCACCTCTATCCACTGCCAATGCCCCCGCTGCGGATGCCCCTGAGGCCAGCACTTTCATCATTCCCACAAACCCCATCATGGCCAGGGCAGTAGATCCACATGGTCCTGGAGGTTCGAATCCTCTATGTTCACTATCCCCTTATGCCATACCCTTCGTCACCTTTAAAAGCAAGGGTCAAGAGTCATACACGATTAGGGAACAGGACGCTGAGCAGCGCATGAACTGCAGCGGTCAGCAACCTATAGCTAGCTGCAAGCGTCAGGGCCAGCGAACCAGAGCTGTCAATACAATTCTGTTTCTAAGAATCGACATCACTGCACTCCGGGCATACCCATAGGTTCTCTGTCTCTCTCATCAAATGGTGTAAGGTATGGATGCTGATGGTCCCTGTAGCTCGCTGGTTGCACACTCTCCTGCTCTGTCCTCTCATACGTCCCACTCCGCTCGAACGATTCTTCTTCTTCTTCTTCTTCGTTCATTCTCAATCTCCCACTACCAAACCCTGAAAGGGCTTAAGTAGCAGAATGTAGTCCAGAGAACGGAATGCGTTGTGTCGTAGTTTACATAGTTTACAGCTTGACTGCGATATTTGCACCTTTCGGTCCAACACATCCGACTTCAGCAAGCATTTTTGTAGTACCGGGTAAGCATTCCCTCTTCGATCCCTTCTCCTTAGCCAGTCTGCCCTGCTGCAGCCTGTTATCCAGGATCACCGCGTGGAGGTGTAGAAGGGTCTTGGCAGCTCTGGTTCACTGGCCCTGACGCTAGCAGTCAGCTATGGGTCGCTGACCACTGCAGCTCATTTGCTGCTCAGCATCTTGATCCCGCTCGAACGTTTAATGTCGAAACTTTGCAGTCTGTGGATTGATGCTTCATCTATTGCGGTGTCCTCATCCAGCAGGCGGTCATTGATTAATTTCAAAATGTCACTTCTATCCATCACTAACGTACACATGATGGGAGCTTGTGAAGCCAAGATGTCAGTTCTTTCATTGCCCTGAACCCCGGCATGAGCAGGACAGTAGATCCATGTCAACCCCTGGAGGTTTGAGGCCTCAACAGCTGCTATCCACTCGTACCTAAGCCATCCCTTCTGTACTTTCTGAAGTATGGCTTGCGCATTATGGTGATCCTGGATAACAGACTGCAACAAGGTAGACTGGCTAAAGAGACTGGATCGAAGAGGGAAGGCCAGCCAGTTACTCAAAAAATGCATGCTGAAGTCAGATGTGTTGGACCAAAAGGTGCAAATATCACAGCCAAGCTGTAAACTATGACAACACATTTCAGGGCTTGGCAGCGGGAGATTAGAACGAATGAACCCTAGTCATTTACGATTAAGGCCCTCATTTAAGATGTCCCAGATAGCCACCTCGGAGCCGAAGTCACTGCCTCGATATCCATTCTGATACTAGATGTTGCAGTCAAGAATGCACTATTCCTCTCAGCTTCTTCTTCTTCATCATCATCGATCAACTGATGCTGTGCTGCTAGTCCGGTGAGGTTCACGAAGGAGACTGTGCGTTTCAGGTCTTCACTGGTCCCTCACAGGCTTTTCGAGCATGGTCACTCCCCCAGGCCAGACTGTCTCTCTCTGGTCTGTATAGGTAGGGCAGTTCTGCAGGATAGGTTCTGGTGTTTGCTTGGGTGCTCTACAATTGCACATGGCTGTGTCTCTGAGACCCATTCTGTGGAGGTGGTCCTTGAGTCTACAATGTCCCGTTCTGAGTCTGAAGATCTTTGTCTGCCCATCTCTGCCAAGTTTGTCTATGCTGTCATTTTCTGGCTTGTATTCTTTGTGCTGGTCTCTCCATTCTGTCGTCATGGATCGTTGGATGAGCGTCTTTACTTCTTTATGGCTCTGTGGATGGGGAATCTGCGTGCCTCCACTTCCGGCTTTTGCAAGCTCATCTGCCGTCTCGTTTCCAAGGATCCCACAGTGGGCCGGAATCCACTGTAGGACTAGATCCGTCCTTCTAGGACAGCAACTCAATGTTATATTTTATTTTGTGTGAGAGTCTATCTTGTTTGTGGCTTGAGATGGATTGGAGTACACTCCTGGAGTCTATCTTGTTTGTAGCTTGACATGGCGTGGAGTGCGCTCCTGGAATCTATTTTGTTTGTGGCTTGAGATGGCTTGGAGTACACTCCTGGAATCTATCTTGTTTGAGGCTTGAGATGGCTTGGAGTACACTCCTGGAATATATCTTGTTTGTGGCTTGAGATGGCTTGGAGTACACTCCTGGAATCTATCTTGTTTGAGGCTTGAGATGGCTTGGAGTGCGCTTCAGGAGCCTATCTTGTTTGTGGCTTGAGATGGCTTGGAGTGCGCTTCAGGAGCCTATCTTGTTTGTGGCTTGAGATGGCTTGGAGTGCGCTTCAGGAACCTATCTTGTTTGTGGCTTGAGATGGCTTGGAGTGCGATCCTATAGTCTGTTAGAATGACAGCTTTCCTTGTAGTTGTGTTTTGGCTGATAAGAATCTAGCTGCGTGTACTTTTCCTTCTTCTCCGTTCGTTCTCAATCTCCAGCTACTAAGCCCTGAACAAGGCTTTGCAAGTAGCAGGATGTAGTCCTAAGAACAGCATGCGTTGTGTCGCTAGTTTACAGTTTTACTGTGATATTTGGACCTTTCGGTCCGATACATCTGTCTTTGGCAGAGCTGCGTGTACTAACCAAGAACCCTCCCCTTCCTTCACCTCACTTTCATGTAGTTCTTCCTAGAAACATGCTGTTTTCATGGCAGACTGCCTCATGAGCTGGTGGATCGACATGATCCCCACAGTAGTGAGTAACACGCAGATGAAGCCAAGCATAGCACAACTGCCTGGAGGACCCCAGTCTACCTTCATCAGCACACTCGGGACGTGAAGAAAGCTGCTACCACCCACGATCTAACGTTCTTTTCATGGCGAACAAAAAAGAAAACATATTCATCATGAGCATTCAACAACAACAACAGCAGCAACAGCAGCAGCTGCACCAGCAATATCAACAACAACAACAACAACAGCAACAACAACAACCTTACCTGACTGTCTAAACCAATTATGAATAGCATGAAGAAGAAAAGCACCGACCATAACGGAGACACAGGCATTTTTGCAATGGCTTCTGGGTATGCCACAAAGGTTAAGCCAGGGCCTGAAGATATTGAACGGACAAGATATATTTCAATACTGTACACACTCTCCTTAAATGACAATTATATTTTGTTTACCGTCTTCTTAACTTAACTTAACGTCTTTACACTGGTTTAGAAGACCCTGCAGAGTCTGCATACAACCAGTTACATTTACATCACCTTGCTCTAAAAGCTATGCGCATCCAGTTTATTCTTAAATGCATTAACTGTCCCTGTCTCCACTACCTCCCCTGGCAATGCATTCCAAGCAGACACCACTCTCTGACTAAAAAAATATTTCCTAATATCTAATCTGGACCTCTCTTTAGTCAGCTTGTAGCTATGCCCTCGTGTTATTGTAGGTGGCTGAATTTTAAAAAACTTGTTATAGTCTAATTTATCGATTCCTCTGATCATCTTTTAAGCCTGTATTAAGTCACCACGAATTCTTCTCTCTTCTAGACACTGTAGGCCGGTTTTTCTGAGTCGTTCCTCATAACTGTAATTCTGGAATCCCACTATCATCTTTGTCGCTCTTTTTTGTATTCTTTCTAGCATGTTTATGTCCCCTCTAAGATAAGGACTCCACACCTGTACACAGTACTCCAATCTAGGTCTAACTAAAGCTTTATACAGTTTGACGATCACTTCCTTGCTCCTTCTGTGTCCATATTGAAAAGCGGAATATTAAGCTGCTTGAGCCTAGCCCGCTAAGCAGAAAACCCTTCACCAGGCTACATCCAGCTCATACTCATACCAGAGCTGGGGTCTGCACAGGGGCATATGCTCCTGTGGGAGTATAGGTCGACTAAGACCTATGAACTTGATAAATGGTTTTTGTGTGTTTTCACTAATTTAGTTAGAACTTTATAGAATGGGAGAAACAGGTAAATGACCCAAGACATCAGGTGCAGCGCGCAAGAGGACACCGGTCCACCTTCATCAGCGCGCTCGGGATGTGAGGAAAGCTACTGCAACCTGATACTTAACGTCCTTTTCAGGGCGCACCAAAGAATAACCTACTCATTGTGGGCATTTGCAAACAACAACAAGACGTCGCTCTGCGAGTTGGGCAGCCTTCTCGTCCATTAACATGGTCCTGGACAGTTGCCATGACCAGAACCTACGAGCCTCCGTCTTCAATTAAACTGTGTTCTCTGTGATGTGCTACGGTGCTGAGACATAGATACTCACAGAATCACCGGAGGACAAATTGAGAGTGAACCAGGCCTCTTGAGGAACGCTTGGTCGGAAACACTCTCCGGAACCTACACATGCAAAATCTCCACAATTCTGATATACAATGATTGTCCTTAGAGACTGATGCAGTTATCAATGCAGACAAAACAAATCGTGACGGACAGGTCACATGTTAAGACGAAACGATGGTCGATGGAGCACGACGGCAATCTGGCACCTCTAAGGTAAAAAGAGACCGCAGGGAAGACCTTCAATACGTTTGTCATACTCCTTAGCTGTACACAACAACATCTGAGGC
This sequence comes from Ariolimax columbianus, assembly GCA_036924085.1. NCBI lineage: Eukaryota > Metazoa > Mollusca > Gastropoda > Stylommatophora > Arionidae > Ariolimax > Ariolimax columbianus. The sequence goes on from JAVGWX010000024.1 coordinate 9,848,533, forward strand.
GCCTCTAAGCGAGAGCTTACCATGCACTGGACTTCCGTATGTCTAACTAGGTCAGGAAAACTACAAAAACCGCAATATTGACAAGGAGATGTCACACAGAAAAGCAACGGATATACTCTACCTCAACTGCTTTAAACCGATACTCCATCAGATTACAGGCATCAAAGCCAGAGCTTCAATGTTCTTGTTATTATCCTATAGCTGCTGAGTAAGCCTGCTCTTGGCAGCCCAATGCCATTCTTATACAGGTCTTCTTCAGTTGTGTCACTGCTCCGTACAGTGTGTTGGTAATTGTCGGCGGTGCTTGTAAGAATCTTTTCCTCATGTCAGCAAGCCCCTTGCACTCAATGAGTAGATGTCGAACTGTTCCATCAGGATGAGAGCAATGTCTGCACAAGGGCAGGTGCTGGGGATTGATGGGGTTCAAGTAACTATTGACTCTGGTATGTCCTGTTTGGAAGTGAAAGATGAGACTTTGATATTTTCTATGTAGTTTATTTATGTCCTCGTTCCTTTTTGCTGTGACATTTCGCTAAATACACTGTGACCTGTTGTTCCCGTCGCCCACCTGTTGTTCCCGTCGCCCACATGTTCATCCAGATTTCCAGAGTATTATTCTTAATAATTCATTTTACTGTGTGGTTACTGCAGGGTCTATCCAATTGTTATTTCGAGGCTCCTGTTTTTGCCTATCTGTCGGCCATCTCGTTCCCTACTAGCCCACTATGTCCAGGGATCCATTGCAAGGTGACGTGACATTTATCCCGTGGGCAGTGATGATGTTGTTGATCGCTCTTTCTACCAAGAATATCTCCTTTTCTTTGTGTGGGGTGTTCTTCAGCGCCTCCAGAACCAACTTTGAGTCACTAAAAATTACAAAATCCATCTGCAACAATTTGCCCAAGTCAAACTGTTGGTGCGAAATCTTAACTGTTGTTTTTATAGCCTCGGCCTCCGCTTCATCGTTTGAGCGGTTTTCACCGCATGAATCACAAAACTAGTATATGGACCCATCCGGGTATTTCGTATGAATACCATACCCTGCAATAAAGGTAAATTTGAATGCTGATCCATCACACTTTCAATAGCATGGATATTCCAGCAATAGTTGAGGTTTCGAATCTATGCAATCCAGACACAGATAAGGTCCGATCTGCCGAAATAGCAATGATGGAGCGAAGAGTTCTAAATATCTCCTTGAGAGACAACATCCAGAATTCCAGGATGTCGTAGGCTACACAGATGGGCCGGTAATGTGGTCCAATGCGCTGGTCAGACTCCCCTGTTGTCTGCAACAACATTCAAGACGCCTCTGTTGGAATGCTTACCACCCACAGGAATTCCGTATACCAAGACAGGATCCACTGGATTCAAAGTTGGTACTCGCAGCCAAGCTGAAGAACGGATCATCAAGATCATGAAGAAAAGAAAGAGTTAACCATGTAAAGTTGACAGAGATATAAGACCACAAAAGCTCTTACCTTGAGTGACAATTTTATCAACACTGGTATTGACCTCATGCGCCATGAACCCCAGGACAGAAAATATAACAAAACCAGCAAAAAAACTTGTCCCGCAGTTAATTAGTGGTACAATCATGGCATCCCTGTCGAAACAAAATTAATTTAAAATGATAATTATTGAACTATGCTACCAATGTCAAAACTGGACACTAACATCAAATGTCAAAACTTGCAGTCTGACAGCGTACGAAGAAGAAATGTCAAAACTGGACACTAATATCAAATGTCAAAACTGGACACTAACATCAAATGTCAAAACTGGACACTAACATCAAATGTCAAAACTGGACACTAACATCAAATGTCAAAACTGGACACTAACATCAAATGTCAAAACTGGACACTAACATCAAATGTCAAAACTGGACACTAACATCAAATGTCAAAACTGGACACTAACATCAAATGTCAAAACTGGACACTAATATCAAATGTCAAAACTGGACACTAACATCAAATGTCAAAACTTGCAGTCTGACAGCGTACGAAGAAGAAGAAGAAATGTCAAAACTGGACACTAACATCAAATGTCAAAACTGGACACTAATATCAAATGTCAAAACTGGACACTAACATCAAATGTCAAAACTTGCAGTCTGACAGCGTACGAAGAAGAAGAAGAAATGTCAAAACTGGACACTAACATCAAATGTCAAAACTGGACACTAATATCAAATGTCAAAACTGGACACTAACATCAAATGTCAAAACTGGACACTAACATCAAATGTCAAAACTGGACACTAACATCAAATGTCAAAACTGGACACTAACATCAAATGTCAAAACTGGACACTAACATCAAATGTCAAAACTGGACACTAACATCAAATGTCAAAACTGGACACTAATATCAAATGTCAAAACTGGACACTAACATCAAATGTCAAAACTGGACACTAACATCAAATGTCAAAACTGGACACTAACATCAAATGTCAAAACTGGACACTAACATCAAATGTCAAAACTGGACACTAACATCAAATGTCAAAACTTGCAGTCTGACAGCGTACGAAGAAGAAGAAGAAATGTCAAAACTGGACACTAACATCAAATGTCAAAACTGGACACTAATATCAAATGTCAAAACTGGACACTAACATCAAATGTCAAAACTGGACACTAACATCAAATGTCAAAACTGGACACTAACATCAAATGTCAAAACTGGACACTAACATCAAATGTCAAAACTGGACACTAACATCAAATGTCAAAACTGGACACTAATATCAAATGTCAAAACTGGACACTAACATCAAATGTCAAAACTTGCAGTCTGACAGCGTACGAAGAAGAAGAAGAAATGTCAAAACTGGACACTAACATCAAATGTCAAAACTGGACACTAATATCAAATGTCAAAACTGGACACTAACATCAAATGTCAAAACTTGCAGTCTGACAGCGTACGAAGAAGAAGAAGAAATGTCAAAACTGGACACTAACATCAAATGTCAAAACTGGACACTAATATCAAATGTCAAAACTGGACACTAACATCAAATGTCAAAACTGGACACTAACATCAAATGTCAAAACTGGACACTAACATCAAATGTCAAAACTGGACACTAACATCAAATGTCAAAACTGGACACTAACATCAAATGTCAAAACTTGCAGTCTGACAGTGTACGAAGAAGAAGAAGAAATGTCAAAACTGGACACTAACATCAAATGTCAAAACTGGACACTAATATCAAATGTCAAAACTGGACACTAACATCAAATGTCAAAACTGGACACTAACATCAAATGTCAAAACTGGACACTAACATCAAATGTCAAAACTGGACACTAACATCAAATGTCAAAACTGGACACTAACATCAAATGAAAAATGCTACATCATAACAACAGAAATAAAATGCCTGCGAAAAATATTGGGCGTAACAAGGAGAGACATGATCAGAAACGATGACATCAGGAGACTAGTGGGAACAACACCAGTATTAGACTACATTAAAAAACAGCAACTAAAATGGTTTGGCCACGTAACAAAACTACCCCCACACAGCACCCCTAACAAGCAATGCTACTTAGATACAACGGATTCAAGGTCAAAGGAAGACCACCAAAAAGGTGGCTTACAGAGATATCTGAAACGGCGAATGCCACTGTGCATGAGGCCCACAGACGGGCTCATTCTAGAGATCTCTTCATGACCTGGCTCTGAAAGGTATAACAGGATAAGCGAAAAGAAGACGAAGAAGAACTCTCTGTCATTGTTTGGCTTTCTTTCTCATTGTTTGGTTTTTTCTGTGAAGTGTTTTGTTCTTCTTCAACATTATGATCTGGCAATCCAATCAGGCCACAACTGCAGTTGGCTTCCTCACACGAAACCCGGTCCATGCAGCTATGTGTTTTTGTATTGGTAATTCTGAAGCATGTTGTATAAAATGGCCGCCTTGCACACAATCTTTCACAATTTGTCTTTCGTGACATGCAAAATATGGGATATTGTGTATGTCAAAGTTTTATTCAAAATAAAAATTATTATTACTGAAAAAATTGAGCTAAAATAATGATCTAAACATAGCAAAACACATAATTAAACTATTTATGACATAAAGTGGTCTGCCAGGGATCTTTGTGTGTGACAAGGACAAGAATAGCACCACTGCCCCACAGACAGCATGTCGTAAGAGGCGACTAAATGTGTGACATGGCATAACACCGGCTGTGGTTAGATGGTTTGCTAAGAGCAGCATAAAAGGCACCTAGCATGCTGCAGGTCTGCTTTGCTCTAGTGTTTGAGTCTATTAAGATGGACTCGAATATCGAAAGCAGAGTATTAAGCTACTCGAGACTAGCCTGCTAAGCAGGAAACCCTTCTCCCGCCTACATCTAGCTCATACTAGAGCTGCAACCTGCACATGAAGTATTCATAATTAAGATTATATATATTAGTATGAAGCGTTAACAGGCATTAATGATGCTTAGGTGGAAATTGGAGAGAAAAGACATTTTTACTGCATACCACATCCTATATCTCGCAGGGAGCAGAATTTTGAGCAGCCCATGAGCTGAAGCGACCAATAGCTGAATGCTAGCATCAGGACCAGCTAACCAGAGCTGCTAAGACAATTCTATACCTCCACACAGTGATCCTGGATAACAGGCTGCCACTGAGCAGGCTGGCTAAGTAGAAGGGATTGATGAGTGACGCAACCGGGTACTAAAAAATGCTTGCTGAAGTCGGATGTGTCAGACCGAAAGGTGCAAATATCGCAGTCAAGCTGTAAACTGCGACACAACACATTCCGTTCTCTGGACTACATTCTGCTACTTAGGCCCATGTCAGGGATTGGTAGCGGAGATTGAGATTGAACGAAGCCAAGCCAAGACATACGAGGACCAGAGAAAGCACATATTGCCATCACCAGTGCCAAAACTGAACAAGCTCTATGGCAGTGTCGACAGCCTCAGGATGGCCGCTGCTTTCTTTGATCATATTTAAATCGACCACAGACAGCGTATGAAGAAGAACGTATAGTAGAAATAAAATCATCATCATCAGGTGCCCTGCTGGTTGACAATCATGGACCTCGATCCACTTCTTTCCGGTTATCACAACATACTCCAAGCCGCCTCTTCTCATAACATCCCAGAAAAAGGATGACTGCCTTGGTCTGATCCTTGCAATAAGTTGTCCTTGTGTCTCCTCGAGTACTGCATTCGTGGGGAAGTGGTCAAGCCTTTTCCCTTTGTTCAGACGTCCATGGTTTGAATTCGAGCTGCCGCGGTTGGTTCATGATGGCAATTTTTTCAGAAGATCCCTGGGTTCATCGCTACGGAGTTCGTGCTTCATACAATTCTCTCGGGAGCCGGCATACCGTTCTGCAGAGAGAGACTAAGCCACATGGGGAAATCCGCGGCGATGAAGTCGAGCCATTACCCTTAACCACTTTTATGACTTGTGTCGTCGGCCAACTCTGTACTTGATTGTCACCCGTGCCATTCTCTGAGGCTGTCCAACATCTTCTCTCTCGGCCTTTCTCTGTCTCTCTTTCCTGCTATCTTTCCCGTTTTCACAACGTGCTCCAAGCCGCCTCTTCTCATAACATGCCCCAAAAGGATGACTCCCTTGTTCGGATCCTTGCAATAAGTTGTCTTTGCGCTCGTGCCTCCTCGAGTACTGTATCATTAGTCTTCCTCGCATGCCATTGGATCTGCAGCATTCTGTTGTAAAAGCCCATCTCCACTGCTTCCAAAATCTATGCGCTTGCTTGCTGATTGTCCATGATCCACTTACAAATGTCAGTACTGGTTCCACATACCATCCAAAGACTCTCTTTCTCAGTCCCATCGACAAGATTTTCTCGCACAATATTCCCTTCGTCTGGAAGACCAATTTTGCTTAGGCTATTCTGCATTTTATTTCGTAATTACATCGTCCATCTGATGTTACGTATGTGCCCAGGTATCCATCTTCCATCTGATGTTACGTATGTGCCCAGGTATCCATCTTCCATCTGATGTTACGTATGTGCCCAGGTATCCATCTTATGTTACATATGCACCCAGGTATTTCCATCTTCCATCTGATGTTTGTATGTGCCCAGGTATTTCCATCTCTCATCTGATGTTATGTATGCGCCTCAGTATTTCCATCTTCCATCTGATGTTATGTATGCGCCTCAGTATTTCCATCTTCCATCTGATGTTATGTATGCGCCCAGGTATTTAAACGTGTTAACTTATCTCAATTCGTCCCCCTTCGCTTTGACGCAGCATTTTTGAGAGTCCGATTTCTTCGTCCCTACCATCACTTCCGATTTCTTTTCATCTAAACTGCAGTCTTTGTTTTCACTTAGCTAAGCTACTATGTTTACAATTTTCTGCAAGTCAGTTTCATTCTGGTCTATGGACATGCAAATACACAAACACCACTATAAAACTCACCTATAAACATTGACATTAAATTTGTTGTAGGACGCCATTGTAATGATTCCGCCCCATGCCATTCCAACAGAGTAGAAGATTTGTAGGGCGGCATCCCCCCAAACCTGAAAAACAATGATCAATATACATGCTCCTCCAACATCATTTTTTAAATATTTTACGCAGATGCTCCCTGCGTCGCATGTCGCAGAAGATGAGTAATTTGGGTTGTGAATGGGGCTGGCAACATCACAAACATTTATGTACTGGGTTTGCCTTCCCACTGCGATCCTTATTCTCGTAGCCAGACTGCACTTATAAAGCCTGTTGCCAGGCTGGCCGCTTGGAGGAGGAATAGAGTCTTGGTTAGCTTTGGTTCCTTGACCCTGATGCACGCAGCCAGCTACGAGTTGACGGCATGAGCTGAAGGTTTTTGCATTGGCTAGGACACACTTTAAGGAAACTAGCTGATAGCATTACAAGGCAGTCTCTGGTCTGGAATCCCCAAGGCAAGAGAAGTAGAGGTATGATGAAGAGACCTGAAAACAAACATGAGAGATTACAAGGCAGTCTTTGGTCTGGAATCCCCACAGCAAGAGAAGAAGAGGCCTGAAGACAAACATGAGAGATTACAAGGCAGTCTCTGGTCTGGAATCCCCAAGGCAAGAGAAGTAGAGGTATGATGAAGAGACCTGAAAACAAACATGAGAGATTACAAGGCAGTCTTTGGTCTGGAATCCCCACAGCAAGAGAAGAAGAGGCCTGAAGACAAACATGAGAGATTACAAGGCAGTCTCTGGTCTGGAATACCCAAGGCAAGAGAAGTAGAGGTATGATGAAGAGACCTGAAAACAAACATGAGAGATTACAAGGCAGTCTTTGGTCTGGAATCCCCAAAGCAAGAGAAGAAGAGGCCTGAAGACAAACATGAGAGATTACAAGGCAGTCTCTGGTCTGGAATCCCCACAGCAAGAGAAGAAGCCTGAAGACAAACATGAGAGATTACAAGGCAGTCTCTGGTCTGGAATACCCAAGGCAAGAGAAGAAGAGACATGAAGAAGAGACCTAAAGACAAAATCATGAGAGATTACAAGGCAGTCTCTGGTCTGGAATCCCCAAGGAAAGAGAAGAAGAGGCCTGCAGACAAACATGAGAGAAATTGAGAAGATGTGAACAGAGCTGAAAAAGATGGCCCAGAACAGGAAGTTGTTGTTTTCAAATTCCCACAACGAGTAGGTTACTCTTTTGTGCACCCTAATATTGGCGTTAAGTGGCAGGTTGTTGTATCTTTCCTGACATCCTGAGCATGCTGATGAAGGTGGACCATGGTCCTTTAGGCGGTTGTGCTATGCCTGGCTTCATCTTTGTGTCACTCACTACTACAGGGATCACGTCGAACCTCACTTTGTTAGCTAGACTGTTGTCCTTGACAACAGCCCGTTTCAGGATGACAAACAAGGAGGTCAGGTGATGGTCTTGGCCAATCTATTTCTCCTGATCCTGGCTAACATTGTCTGATCAGTGTGTTTTGCCTGTCCAGACGTTAGCCTCATCGTCTCGTCAGGTGATGGTCTTGGCCAATCTATTTCTCCTGACCCTGACTAACATTGTCTGAACAGTGTGTTTTGCCTGACCAGACGTTAGCCTCATCGTCCCGTCAGGTGATGGTCTTGGCCAATCTATTTCTCCCGACCCTGGCTAACATTGTCTGATCAGTGTGTTTTGCCTGACCAGACGTTAGCCTCATCGTCCCGTCAGGTGATGGTCTTGGCCAATCTATTTCTCCTGACCCTGGCTAACATTGTCTGATCAGTGTGTTTTGCCTGACCAGACATTAGCCTCATTGTCTCGGAACAGGAAGAGAGCATGTATTAATTGAAAGCCTATGCTTCACAGGGAGTCTGTCTTCCTTGCAGTCAGGATCTTTGGTCATACTCTATCTACAGGCCAGTCGCCATGATGAAGTCTGTAGTCTTCACCAGTTCAGAGCAGCTGCCCCACAGCTTTGTCTCAGCTCTGCACTGTTTGGCCAGGTCTGGTATCTCATTTCTCTATAGATTGGGCATTCTTGTAGAATGTGTTCAGATTATTAGAGAAATAAGGTGAACGCAAAAAGAAAAAAACAATATTTCTCCTTTAGTGTCTTATGAATATGCTTCCTCCCCCATTCCGCCCCTCCCCCTCTGCTGAACCATCTGTGTACCCATATGCCCATTTCTTGGCATTATATTTCTCCTTACAGGGAACTAAAAGAATTTAATGTTTTCTAATGCAGTTTTTATGTCACAGCTGTGATGTGTTTATTGATTAATTTATACTTTCTAATGCAGTATGATGTTTCACAGCTGTGAAGTAAAGAAAAAGTAAAGTAAAGTAACCCATAGCATTACTGCCGTAGGGGTGTGAGGTGTTAGCAATCTCATATATCAAAGGCTCGGCTATATGAGAGCGGTAGCCATCTCCTCTCCCTCGCCGCTTTTACTTCCCGGACTGAATCGGTACCCATTTAAGGCTGGGTCCACCCGGGAGTCGTTGCGGTCTGAAAAAACATTTCTGCTTCAACTGGGGAATTTTTTGTGTGTCTTTTTAATGGCGTTCGCCTTATTTATCTATTCCCCAAGGCGGTGTGCGTTGCATTGGGGTTTTTATTTTGCACCTGTCAGCCCAGTGCATCCGACTTCAGCATGCATTTTATGTAAGGGTCTGCTTCCTCCTGCATTTTCTTAGGGTTGGCTTCCCCGGACAACGGCCGGTGCTGTGGTGGGGATCGAACCCAGCAGCTACGGGTTGTGAGCCGTGTCACTTAACCACTAGCCCACGCCGTCTCCTATCTGGGGAATGAACCCAGGACCACTCACATGTGAAGCCAGCGCGCTAACCACTGCGCTACGTGGCTGTCAAGTATCGATTGATTAATTGATGTTTTCTAATGCAGTATTGATGTCACAGCGATGATATATCAATTGATTATTTCTAATGCAGTTTTGATGTCACAGCTGTGAAGTAATGATTGATTAAATGATGTTTCCTAATGCAGTATTGATGTCACAGCGATGATATATCAATTGATTGTTTCTAATGCAGTTTTGATGTCACAGCTGTGATGTAAAAATACAAACTTACAGTAAATTCTGCCAGCTTCTCCCATCTGGGCACAATGTAGAACTTGATTCCTTCAGCTGCCCCAGGCAAAGTGCAGCCCCTGACCAGCAGAATCAGAAGAACCAAGTAGGGGAACGGAGCAGCAAAGTGCATCACCTGTTTGTGAGAGAATCATCTTTTCTCAAAGGCTGATATTCTAAACATGGATGTCATCGTAACTTCATTTTACTTGACATTGATGACATTCTTCTTCTTCTTCTCTGTACGCTGTAAGACGTCAACCATTATTTTTTTGAAAAAAGCAGCGGTCATCCTGAGGCTGTCGATACTGCCATAGAGCTTGTCTAGTGTTGCCACTGGCGATGGTCACATCTGCACTCTCTGATCCTCGTATGTCGGGCAGTTTTGCAGCAGATGTTCAGCGGTCATTTTCCCAGTACCGCACGTGCATTCGTCAGTGCCACCTATCTTCAATTTATTGAATAGGTGGTACCTCAGTCTATTGTGGCCAGTGCGAAGTCTGAAGACCACGACCTGCTCTCTTCTGTACAACTGGTAATAGGCATCGTTTTTTGTGTAGCCAGTATGTTCTGTTTCCCAATTGGTCATGTATCTAGCTCTAATAAGCTGTTTTGACTCTTCGTATGTCATACTAGTATCTGGTTGTGGTAGTCTTGCACCTTCTTTTGCCAGTCTGTCTGCCTCCTCGTTGCCTTGGATGTTACAGTGGGATGGAACCCACTGTACCACTACTTTTTTTGGTGCAGACTGCTGGCATAGTTGACAGAGTACTGCTCTTAAATCATTAAGTTCAGTGATGATATTCTAAACATGGATGTCATCGTAGCTTCATTTTACTTGACACCACTAACTAGAAAAGGAGATATTCTTGGTCTTGGGAGGGCAATCAGCAACATCATCACTGCCCACAGGATAAATGTCACCTGCAATGGATCCCTGGACATAGTGGGCTAGTAGGGAACGAGATGGCCGACAGATGAACAAAAACAAGAGCCTAGAAACAACAATTGGATAGACCCTGCAGTAACCACACAGTAAAACGAATTATTAAGAATAATACTCAGGAAATCTGGATGAACAAGTGGGCGATGGGAACAACAGGTCGCAGTGTATTCAGCGAAATGTCACAGCCAAAAAGTAACGAGGACATAAATAAACTACATAGAAGAGATCAAAGTCTCATCTTTCAGTTCTAAACATGACATACAAGTCAATAACGACTTGAACCCCATCAATCCCCAGCACCTGCCCTTGTGCAGACATTGCTCTCATCCTGATGAAACAGTTCGACATCTACTCATTGAGTGCAAGGTGCTTGCGGACATGAGGAAAAGATTCTTACAAGCACCGTCGACAATTACCAACACACTGTACGGAGCAGTGACACAACTGAAGAAGACCTGTATAAGAATGGCATTGGGCTGCCAAGAGCAGGCGTGCTCAGCAGCTGTGGGATAACAATAACAACATTGAAGCTCTGGCTTTGATGCCTGTAACCTGATGGAGTATCGGTTTAATGCAGTTGAGGTAGAGTATATCCGTTGCTTTTCTGTCTGACATCTCCTTGTCAATATTGCGGTTTTTGTTGATTTCCTGGCCTAGTTAGACATACGGAAGTCCAGTGCATGGTAAGCCCTTCTCTAGAGGCAGGCTTGCTCAGCAACTATGGGATAATAACAACAACAACAACGACACCACCAACTCTTTCAGGACAGGAGGCCACTGAGAGGCCGGTGATTTTATGATGATATTTTTATAATTCATACATAATTTTTCTGCGTAGATGACTTTTTAGATACTTCAGAAATGTAGGTTGATTCTTTAGTTTTGTTTTATAATAAAAATAGTCAAATGAATAAGTTTTTGTTGAAAAATTTGCTGCCTGCTTAAGTCTTTAAAATCTATTATCGATAGCGAATCTGAACGCATCAATCTGCTCGTCTTTCTGACCAAAAAGAGCTTAGTGTCTTTGAAACTGTTTCTGAAAATTAAAATGTACTTTTCAATTGGTTTTTGTGTTGATTTTTCTAGTCAATCTTTATTATGCTGGCAGAGAAGTCAATTGTTCACAAAAGGTGGCGTTGTCGAATAAAATAAACATTGAATTTTTGTGGTCAAAGACAAAAAACATACATTTTGTTTTGTTTTCCCGCATGATAGACATTTTTTATGACTCAAAAATGAAAGTAGATCTATTTTTCCTTTTTGGCTATAAATAAACTGGTGGAACCTTAAATTTGTGTAAAATATTTAATATTACCCGATTAATGGGATAAAGTGGACATTTCCGAGGCATGTAACAATAATTCTCAAAATTGTCATGTGCTAGACCAATGTCTTGTTAGGTCTATGTTAGATAATTTTGTAAATATGAAACCCAGTCTCATTTTAACTGTAATGCTAGATGAAAATCTTAGAGGGATAGATAACGTGCTGCGTAAAACATGGGAATTTCGTCGCAACCCTTACTTACTTACTTACTTAGTTGCTCCTCTTCTACCGTGAGGTGTTGAGGTTTGCCAAAGAGAATGCCACACTGCTCTATCTGCCATCTTTTTCCTGGCCTCTTTCCAATCCAGCCCTATATCACTTAGGGACTTCGTATGTTGTCTTCCCAACGTACTTTGGGACGTCCTCGGGGTCTGCGTCCTTGACTTTTGATCTCCCATGACCGCTTTGGTATCCGATCTTCTTCCATTCTACAGACATGGCCAAACCACTGTAGTTGGGACTGCTCCACTCGTGTCTGCAGGGGTTGAACTTCAAGACTGCTACGTATTGTCTGGTTACGGATCTTGACCCTTTTCGTCACCTGAACCGCCTTTCTTAGGTACCTCATTTCTGAAGTTTGTAATTGCCTTTCTTGGGCTGTAGTCAATGCCCATGACTCACATCCATATGTCAGGACAGGCACATAGGTCGAGCAATATACATCCATCTTTGTTTTCCTGCTTATTTCTCTTCTACTGAGGAAACCTCTGTTTATTGCATGGAACAGTCTACCTGCTGCTGCCCTTCGTGTAGTTAACTCCTCATCGCAGATGAAACGAGGTTTTGCTCTCCCGGCTCACTGAGGCCGCACTTTGACAATCCACCTTTGCCGTCTAAAAATCGAACACATCAATTAACACTTCAATAAAATAAGGACACTATTTCAAAACAATAAAAACACATTCTTTATTTCTACTTTACAACTCTTCCACCATACACAACTTCCTATCACGCACCTATCTAATGGTTACCTATGCCTTAAAACTCTACCTCTGAACCTATAACTATTGTCCACAGTCTACTTTTTGTACATGGCATGCTGTAACGTGAATCCGAATTATGGCGTATTGACGCCTATGTTTAATTCGTGGTAAACCCAACCCAGGTAAATATCCATGGCTCCATTCCTTAGCGACGACTGTCGATCTGCGCGGTGGATGTCAAAAGACTAGGCTACTGCTGTGAATCTACGATGACTATAAACTTAGTGAAGGCAGCCACGTGTTTAAACTCGGGCGTGTTGACCACGCGTGTTAAACAAAGGCAGGTTGAAGTTTTCTCACAGCCGATCTAGATCTGACAGGAAGCCTGTTCTCTCCTATAGCAGGTAGCTATGACTGATCTAGGCTGCTTCTTTGAGATCTCTGCGATGCCTATAAACTTAAAAGGTAGCCCACGTGTTTGACGCTGGCTAAAATGTTAACCCGGTGAAATTCTAATTACTCACAAATGGGACGTTCGCTTTTCTCTGACTGTCTCTCTGAATATCTCTCTGAATGAGTCTGAATGACTCTCCCTGAATCGTCTCTTTCCAAAAATGTCTCTTTGAAAATGTGTCGGGCTCTAAGTCTCTCTGAATCGTCTTTCTGAATGACTCTGAAAAATGCGTCCCACTCTGAATCGTCTCTTTCTAAATGTCTCTCTCGAAATATCCCAGCTCCCGGGTTACCCCAGTTTATATAATGCCTGAACTATTTTCTCTGCCGGTCCTACTTTCAAAATGGCGTCCTTGGCGCCGATATGAATCCGCCACCTACCGCGGTACTTGCTGACGTGAGTAGTCAGGTCCTGTGGAAAGTCCACCCCTAATTTTTAAGAAAATATAAAATTACGCTTGCGACATAATTTCTAGAAAAACTAAGAGCTGTCAATACAGAGACAAGATTTGTCTGGTAAGATTAAATCTGTCACAAAAGGTAAACTTATTCGTATTTTTTTTTCAACCTTCAGTAAAATTATCTTTGGTATACAGTGTGAATATATACAGTGTTAGTACCAATTCCATTTATGACATTGAGTGGAGAGTCGTGAAAATATGTGTCTGATCCATTTGGGTCCCATTTGAGAAGCCCTGTGATAAGGCAATGCTGATAATCGGAAATTCGAATTTAAAAAAAAATTAGCTATTGGTTAAATTGAAGTTTTAAGCACCCAGTAACTAACTTAACTTAACTTAACTTCATTATACTGGTTTAGAAGGCTTTACAGAGTCTGTATACAACCAGTTTATTTCACTCCACAGATACCGAAAAATACTGTGAGCATCCAATCTACTTTTGAATGCATTAACTGACTCTGCTTCCACTACATCCTGCTGCAATGCATTCCAAGAATTCACCACTCTCTGACTAAAATCATATTTCCTAATATCTAATCTAGTCCTCTCTTTAAACAATTTGTAGCTGCGCACTCTCGTTCGTGTAGCCGGTTGTACTTTTGGAAAACTTGGTATAGTCTAATCTAACCTATCCATTTATTATTTTATACATTTGTATTGTCGCCTCGAATTCTTCTCTGTCCTAGACACTGAAAACCAGTTTTTTAAGTCTTTCCTCATAACCATAATTCTGAAACCCTACGATCATTTTTGTAGCTCTTCTTTGACATAACTTAACATCTTTATACTGGCTTAGAAGACCCTGCAGAGTCTGTATACAGCCAGTTTCATTTACATTACTACCTTGCTCTAAAAGCTATGTGCATCCAATTTATTCTTAAATGCATTAATTGTCCCTGCCTCCATTACCTCCTGTGGTAATGCATTCTAAGCATTCACCACTCTCTGACTAAAACAATATTTCCTAATATCTAATCTGGACCTTTCTTTAAGTTAATTTGTAGCTATGCCCTCTTGTTCTTGTGGGTGGTTGTATTTTGAAAAACTTGTTATAGTCTAATTTATCCGTTCCTTTAATCTGGCATGTCTCATTTATTATTGTATCAACAGGATCAAGATGCGGAGTAGTGTGTAAGCTGTAGCCGTCAGCGACTCAAAACTGACCGCTGGCATCAGAGCCATTGACCTAGACCTGCCAAAACCCTTCTACACCTCCACGCGGTGATCCTGGATAATTGGCTGCAACAAGGCAGACTGGCTAAGAAGATGGGATTGAAGAGGGAATGCTAACCTGGTACCTAAAAATTACTGCTGAAGTCGGATAAGGTAAGATGTCCACCTCAGGTGTCGAAGGTCGAGTGTTCTATTCACGGTAGAGACCTAGATTTTTTTAACATGGATATTTCTGGTAAAAATTCTCCTGATCTCTGGGTAGTAAGATCGGACTCCCATGTTCAGTGTCGAGCACATTAAATTCCTCTGCAGTTGGAAATCGAAAATAATACGCTAAACGGTCGCTGCTCTGACAAAATTCAAATTAAAAATTTACCCAAATTATTTGTACCTTTCCGCAGGCACTTAACTGGCTGCGGGTCTACTTAGCTCTAGTGTTTTGAGTCTATTAAGATGGACTTTCGCATCTGTAAAAACCACCTTCCAAAGAACTGGTTGCATACAAACCCTGTAGAGTCTTCTAAACCAGTATAAAGAAGTTATGTTAAATTAAGTTATATTATGTGTCTGACCAAAAGGTGTATATATTGCAATTACGCTGTAAATCTACAACAACGCATCCCACTCTCTGGACTGCATCCTGCTACTTACAAAGCCCTTTTCAGAACTTGGTATCGTAGCGGGAGTTTGAGAACAAACAACCGAACAAACGAGCGAGCAAACAAACAAACAAACGAACAAGTAAACGAGTGAACAAATAAAAAAGATGAAGAAGATGTATCAATAAGGGAAATGAAGTTACAAACCTTGCCTAGGATTTTTACTCCTTTAAACAAACAGAAGAAAACACACAGCCACGCAGCAGCCAGGCAGATCAGCAACTGCCATCGGATTGTGCCAGGATTGTCGATTCCGTCAGAAAGCTCAAGAATATATCGTCTGTTCAAATAGAAAGCAATATGGATGATAATAAACTCGATAGTAATTTAGATCACACAAAGTTAAATGTAGAGTGCCGTTCAAGTCAAACCGGGACTTCTTTTTATTTATTTTTTTTGTAAGGAAAAAATTATTATTTTCCAGTAGTCAAAATGTCATTCATTTTTTAAATGTCAGGTCAGGTCAGGTCATTCCGTAACCGGTGAGATCGTTGAGGCACACATGAAGACATCCTCACAACTGCATGCCACCCCTCTCTGTCAGATGCCGCTGCCTGTGACTCTTCTGGTCGGAGATTGGTCCATTCTTTTATGTTGTCCTCCCATCTCTTTTTGGGACGGCCTCTTCGTCGTCTGCCTTGCACCTTTGACTGAAGGATTGTATTTGCAAGACCGTTTGATCTCGATATGTGACCGTACCAAGTGAGTTTCCTTCTTTTGACAGTTGCCAAGAGGTCTTCAAAAGGCCCTATTGCTGTTGTAATTCTATCTCGTATTTCCTCATTTGTAACTCGATCTTTGTACGTGATGTTTAAAAGTCTGTATCCTTCGTTGAAGGTCAGCTGTAACTGTCCATGCATCACAAGTATAGAGGAATATTGGCAGGACCAGTGTACGCATTAATCTGATTTTCGTGCTTAGTGCTAACCGTTTTTTTTTTTTTTTTTTTTTTTTTTTTGCGTTCGCCTTATTTCTCTAATCCCCAAGGCGGTGTGCATTGCACTGCGTTTTTATTTTGCGCCTGTCGGCCCAGTGCATCTGACTTCAGCATGCATTTTATGTAAGGGTCTGCTTCCTCCTGCATTTTCTAAGGGTTTGCTTCCCCGGGGTAACGGCCGGTGCTGAGATGGGGATCGAACCCAGCACGTTCTGGTTGTGAGCCGTGTCACTTAACCACTAGGCCACGCCGTCCCCTTTGCTAACCGTTTATCTTGCCAGATTTTGTTAAGCCGTGCAAGCGCCGCTATTGTCTGTGCTATTCTGGCCAACACCTCACATTTTGATCCTTCATCACTGACAATCAACCCTAGATATTTAAAACGGTCAACCACTTCGAGTTCCTGACCATTAGCTTTTATCCTGCTGTTGAAGCCCTCGGCGTTGTTGGTCATTAATTTTATCTTTCCAGCGTTTATCTCCATACAATAGTCAAGAGCTGTTTCATCGAGCCTTCTGACACATTCCTGGAGTTCTGCTTCTTTTTATATAATCTCCTGCAAAGTTTATACACTTATCCCCGCATTTAATTAATGCTGGAAAAGCTTCAGTGTATAAAGTTCTGTCATTATGTCTGAACCAATCCAGGACAGCCTGTTTGACTTCGTCATCAGTGCTGAAATGCTGATCTCCCAGAAATTCTTTAAGGGGTCCCAACAGGTGTAAATCGCTTGGAGCAAGGTCTGGGCTGTAAGGTATTTGTGGCAATACCTCCCAGTTGAGTTGCTGCAGATCACACGTAGTGCGGTGAGCCGTATGAGGTTGAGCGTTAACTTTGTGTTCAATCCCAACGTACACTAACCTTCCGAAAATGCAAATGTTCATGAATAATAGTGCTCACCATAGCCAGAGAAAGACTTGCCTCTTGTGCAATTTTGCAACAGGTCATGCATTGATTTTCCAGGATAAGGCGTTCCTCAATCTAGAATGAATGAGGTGGGCTGAGAGCCACCGCGGCCCGAATCATCACTCACGGATGTACGGCCTTCTCTTAAACATTTACACTGTTCAAATGTCTTACTGCGGCTGAGTAGTGTCTCATCACCATATTGTGATTGCAGACTTCTGTAAATTTCCGCCGGTTTCACGCCTTCTTTCACAAGAAACTTCATCACAACACGCTGCTCCATGCAAGCACTAACAGTATTGTCCGCCATTTTTATTTATCTGTCGCGTGACTGGCCCATGGTAAGTGGCCACCTAGCAGTAATAGGACACAAGTGCCCCTAACTAGTGATATTAGTTCCAGCACGCTATAACCCATTCAGGTAGAACTAGAACAAAAAAGTTATGGTTTGATTTGAACGACCCTCATACTTTTATAATTCCAAACTAGATAAGCCAAACCATAGGCGACCAATCGAATGAGAGAATAGATGTTACCCTACCATTTAATGGCAGAGGATGGTATAAGTGATTTCTTTTCTTCTTCCTTTTCTTATTCTTCTTTGTCTTCTTTTTCTTCCTCTTCTTCTTCTTCTTATCCTTACTTTTCTTCCTACTATTCTCCCTCCCTTTCTTCCTCCTCCCCT
Source organism: Ariolimax columbianus (assembly GCA_036924085.1). Classification (NCBI taxonomy): domain Eukaryota; kingdom Metazoa; phylum Mollusca; class Gastropoda; order Stylommatophora; family Arionidae; genus Ariolimax; species Ariolimax columbianus. The sequence continues at coordinate 9,866,537 of JAVGWX010000024.1, forward strand.
TCTCTCCTACTCATCATCTTCTTTCTCCTCTTCTTCATCCTTTTCCTTCTTGCTCTTCACTTTCTTGCTCCTTCTCTTTATCCCCCTTCTCCTCTTCTTCCTTCTGTTCTTCCTCCTCTTCTTCATCCGTCTCCTTCTTACTTCTCACCTTCTTTCTCCTTTTCTTTATCCTCCTCTTCTTCCTCCTTTTCTTCTCCCATCTTCTTCCCACTTCTCCTCTTTCCCTCTTCCTTTTCTTTCTTATCTTCACTTTCTTCCCTACCCCCCCCCCCCCCCCTTTCATCTCCTTAATCTGATCTCTGTAAAAGCGAGTTATTCCCTCCTCTCTAATACCTATATGGTGGGAAGGGATCGGAGGAGGAGGGGTGGGGGAGGGTGTAACATGATGATGCAATGTAGCCCAGCTCCTAACCCAAACTTGCCCGCGTTCCAATGCATCAAATTCTTAACTTAACTTCTTTATACTGTTCTAGAAGACTCTACAGAGTCTGTATACAACCAGTTTCTTGTAGGGTCTTTTAACTGATGTGCGAGTCCATCTTAATAGACTCAAACACTAGAGCTGAGTAGACCCGCAGCCAGTTAGGCGCCATCTATAGCTGCTCTTAACAAACCACCCGGGGAAAGGTACAGATAACTTCGGTAAATCTTTTAATAGAATTTTGTCCGGGCAGTGGCCGTTAAGCTAACTCTTTTCCATTTCCAACTGCCAAGGGATTTTTAACGTGCTCGACACTGAACACGTGAGTCTGATCTCACTATCCAGAGATCAGGGGAATTTTTACAAGATCCACGTGAAAAAAACTCTGATCTCAACTGTCATTCTAACCCATGACCTCCGGCACCCGAGGTGGGCACCACTGAGGTCATGCTTCTATGGGAAATAACTCATTTGAAACATTTCTGCTGAGGTCAGATGCACTGAGCGAGTAGCCATGACGACCAAGATCTACCTTCTCAAGTGTGTCTCAGGATGCAAGAATAACTATTGTAAGCAATTATTCCCATACACAACCCTCTACATTTACTTTGTAATCCTGAAGGGAACCTATCCTTTCCGGAACACCCCGGGAGATATCCTGGCAAGGTCATGTGAATCAGCATTTAAGATTTTTTCGTTCACCTTATTTCTCAATCCCCCAAAGGCAGGGTGTGTTGCACTATGCTTCTATTTTGTGCCTGTCGGCACAGTGCAGCCGACTTCACCATGCATTTTATGTAAGGATCTGCTACCTCCAGCTTTTTTTAAGAGTTTGCGTGCTCTTGGTAACGGCTGATGCTGCGATTGGGGAGCGAACCCAGCACCTTCAAGTTGTGAGCCATGTCACTTAATCACTAGCCCACGCTGTCTCCATCAGTGATATTTAATAGCTATTTCGATTAACCTGTGTCGTATTTCTACGGTATCGTGCACACGGCTGAACTTCAAGAGATTGGTGCCCTTCGTCCTATTTGCAGACAGTCTCAGTTTTGATGTGGCTGTGAAATGTAGACATGGGACAATAATGGGCTAAAACACATCGCCCGGGGAGATTTGACCAAGATGTCCAAGATCTCTTGCGGTTACAGGAAAGACAAACCACAAACTGGTTGTATACAGACTCTGCAGAGTCTTGTAACTCAGTATAATGACGTCAAGTCAAGTTAAGTCAAGTCATGTTAAGTCAATTCAAGTCAAGTCCAGTCAAATCAAGTAAAGTTATTGGATCAAGATGCTGAACAGCGCATGAGCTGCAGTGGTCAGCAACTCATAGCTGACTGCTAGCGTCAGGGCCAGCGAACTAGAGCTGCCAAGACCCTTATACACCTCCACGCGGTGATCCTGGATAACAGACTGCAGCAGGGCAGACTGGCTAAGGAGAAGGGATCGAAGAGGGAATGCTAACCCAGTACTAAAAAAATGCTTGCTGAAGTTGGATGTGCTGGACCGAAAGGTGCAAATATCGCAGTCAAACTGTAAACTACGACACAATGCATTCCGTTCTCTGGACTATATTCTGCTACTTAAGCCCTTTCAGGGTTAGGTAGCAGGAGATTGAGAACGAACGAAGCCAAGCCAAGCCAAGCTATGATAAGTCAAGTGAAGTGAAGTTAAGTCAATTTAAGTCAAGTTAAGTAAAGTCAAGTCATATCACGTTAAGTCAAGTCAAGATCATATTATATTAATTAGCTGACTCACTCCCAGAATTCCTCACTAGCTGTAATACTCTTGTTGCCTCTCCTGTAAACCTCTCCAGCAGTTTCAGCTACAGATGCAAGCACGGCTGTTGTGCCATTGCCGTCCGCACTCATATTTCCGGAAATATATGCAGTAATGTTGCTGGCGGCTGCAGCAGCGGCAGTAGTATTTTTTAGCCTTTCATCGTCAATGCATTTGTCAGTGTTCCATTTGTTGTTGCAGTGCGACCATGGAAGGACGGTTCGAAATGATAAGTACAAATAATAGATGGTCCATGCGACGATAACGTTGTAGTAGATACAGACTACCCCAGAGCATACTATCATTCCCACACCAACACCTGCAAGAAGGAGGGAGGGATAATTGAATGAGACGATAAATCAATTCACTTCGTTTCATCATTTTTCACTTCATAATAATAAGTGGTCTGACAGGGTCTTTGAGCAAGACAAGAATAGCACCACTGCCTCACAGGGAGCATGTCGTAAGAGGCGACTAACTGTGTGACGTGGTATAACGCCAGCCATGGTTAGGTGGTTTGTTTGGAGCAGCATAGATGGCGTCTAACAGGCTGCGGGTCTACTTTGCTCTAGTGTTTGAGTCAATTAAGATTGACTCGCACATTGGTTAACCACCCTCCGTAAGTGATTGTCCCAACACAGCAAAGTATTAAGCTGCTCGAGCCTATCCCGCTAAGCAGAAAATCTTTTTTTCGGCTACATCCAGCTCATGCCAGAGCTGGGACCTGCACAGGGGCATCTGGCGCTGTGGAAGTATAGGTCGACTAAGAGCTAAGAAGAAGGGTTTGCTTCTCCGGGGTAACGGCCGGTGCTGTGATTGGGGATCAAACCCAGCATCTTCGGTTTGTGAGCCATGTTATTTAACCACTAGCCCACACCGTTCCCGATGAAGGATAATAATAATAATAAAACAAGGTGCCCGTCATAGGTGGAGATGACGTCAGCATCAGACTTTTGCTACGAAATGTGTTCTCTTATCAGTGGATGAACATGTGGGCAATGACAACAACGACTCGAAGTGTATTTACCTAATTATAGTTATGAGGAAAGACTCCGAAAAACTGGTCTATAGTGTCTAGAAAAGAGCAGAATTACAGGTGAATTAATATAGGTTTCCTGTGTCGGACTGAAAGGTGCAAATATCGCAGCCAAGCTGTAAACTAGAGACACAACCCATTCCGTTTTCCAAACTACATCCTGCTACTTGCGAAGTCCTGTTCAGGGCTTGGTAGGCGGAGATTAAGAACGAACACAGAAGAGGAAGAAGAAGAAGAATATAAATAGTAGTTTTGGACAGATGGGGCTCGAAAGCCTAGGAAGGCAGCTCATCTAGGAGAAGGAAAACCCTGATTTCAAACCATCTGAAGCCTTGCAGATAAGATACTGGCGTATCTTGTCAGGTTTTGTCAGATATGGCTGTGCAGCCTGTTCTCTGATAACTCTGAAAGCGTTGGTCAGCGTCTGTCAAACTTGACAACCGACGATGTGCGAAGGAGCACACATAAGAGGACACAATGCCTTATCCTAGAGCGAGGAAAGACAACCTCAGCTGAGTGTTGTGGCAGGACAGACCAGGCCCTTAGCCTTGATTGGTGGGTGATCTAGGAATGAAGCCTCAACCGGCGAACAGATAGAGCATTGCTCTGCTAATCCGGCAGCTTCTGCAGCTTGCCTTGTTCCAAATGTATTGGTATCACTTTTCCTTTGGAACGAACACGGCAGACCGAGAGAGGGACCAGACTGCATGGGCAACACATGGTCTCTATATTTCTGACAGGGCTTTGTGCTAAAAGCACAATTACTTTCGTCTGACAAGACGAAAAGAGCCAATGATGACAAGATAATCAAAGGAACGGATAAATTAGATTATAATAAGTTTTCCAAAATACAACCACCCACAAGAACAAGAGGGCAAAGCCACACATAACTAAAGAGAGGTCCAGATTAGATATTAGGAAATATTTTTTTAGTCAGAGAGTGGTGAATGCTTGGAATGCATAACCACAGGGAGTATGGGAGGCAGGGACAGTAAATGCATTCAAGAATAAATTGGATGTACATAGATTTTAGAGCAAGGAAATGTAAATGAAACTGGTTGTATACAGACTCTGCAGAGTCTTCTAAACCAGTATAAAGAAGTTAATTGTCAAGTAACGATGACATAAATAAACTACATAGAAGAGATCAAAATCTCATTTTTCAGTTCCGAATAAGACACACCAAAGACAATAGCCACTTGAACAGCATCAATCCCCAGCGCCTGCCCGTGTGCAGACATTGCTCTCACCCTGATGAAACATGATGAGGCAACTTAACTTCTTCATACTGGTTTAGAAGCCTCTGCAAGAGTCTGCATACAACCAGTTTCTTTTACATGCATTAATTTACCCTGCCTCCACTATTTCCTGTAGCAATGCATTCCAAGCATTCACCACACTCTTTTAATAAAAAAAATATTTCCTAATATCTAATCTGGACCTTTCTTTAGTTATTTTGTGGCTGTACCCTCTTGTTCTCGTTGGTGGTTGCATTTTGAAAAACTTGTTACAGTCTAATTTATCCGTTCTGCTAATCATCTTATAAACCTGTATTAAATCACCTCGAATTCTTCTATTTTCTAGACACTGTAGGCCGGATTATCTGAGTTAACAAAGGACTGAGTCCTTGTTGTATGGCTTTGGCCCTTCTCCATGTTTTGCCACCGTACAGCAGCACCAACTTGACACTACCGTTTTCACATTTAAAAAACGGCTTCTGGGGTCTACCCAGCCTTAAAAATTGGCTACCATAATAATCTGGGAAAGAAAAGGTGGCTGGCGTAATGTTGACCACATCACCCCCAGTGTGCTGTTGGTCCCAAAAAATATGGGACTAATACCATATTTTCAATATGCCTCATTGGCATGTTAACAAAATTTTTAGTTATTTTTGCCTATAGGCATCACAGGATTGTCAAAGGGTCCATTGACTTCCCAGGATTGTCAAAGGGTCCATTGACTTCCGAGGATTGTCAAAGGGTATATAGATATCACAGGATTGTCAAAAGGCCTATTGACTTCCCAGGATTGTCAAAGGGCCCATTGATTTCCGAGGATTGTCAAAGAGTCCATTGACTTCCCAGGATTGTCAAAGGGCCCATTGACTTCCCGGGATTGTCAAAGGGTCCATTGACTTCCGAGGATTGTCAAAGGGTATATAGACATCACAAGATTGTTGAAGGGTCTATTGACTTCCCAGTATTGTCAAAGGGTATATAGACATCACAGGATTGTCAAAGGGTCCATTGACTTCCCATGATTGTCAATAGGCATATAGACATCATAGGATTGTCAAAGGGTCTATAGACATCTCAGGATTGTCAAAGTGGTTCATAGTCTTCTCCATACTCTGAAAAAGGTCTATAGTCTTCACAGGACCTGTAAAATGGTCCACAGTCTCCACCAGACTTTCACATAGGTCCATAGTCTTCGGCAGACCTTCACATAGGTCCATAGTCTTCATCAGACCTTCATATAGGTCCATAGTCTTCATCAGACCTTCACATAGGTCCATAGTCTTCATCAGACCTTCACATAGGTCCATAGTCTTCGCCAGACCTTCACATAGGTCCATAGTCTTTGCCAGACCTTCACATAGGTCCATAGTCTTCATAGGTTTCGCCAGACCTTCACATAGGTCCATAGTCTTCATCAGACCTTCACATAGGTCCATAGTCTTCATCAGACCTTCACATAGGTCCATAGTCTTCGCCAGACCTTCACATATGTCTATAGTCTTCATAGTCTTCGCCAGACCTTCACATAGGTCCATAGTCTTCACCAGACCTTTTCGTAGGTCCGTAGACTTCGTCGTACTACTAAATGGGTCCATAGACTTCGTCGGACTACCAAATGGGTCCGTAGACTTTGTCGGACTACCAAATGGGTCTGTAGACTTTGTCGGACTACCAAATGGGTACATAAACTTCGTCGGACTACCAAATGGGTTCGTAGACTTCGTCGGACTACCAAATGGGTCTGTAGACTTCGTCGGACTACCAAATGGGTCCATAGACTTTGTCGGACTACCAAATGGGTAATACAGACCACAGATTAAGAATACCTGAAATAAAGGCTGCATTGTTTTAAGTAATGCTACATCCAATTCATCTCCAGTGTTGCCTGCTCATACCTTCTCTCACCTGCTCACACCTGCTCTCATCTGCTCTCACCTGCTCACACCTATCTACACCTGCTTTTACACTTGCTACACCTACCTACACCTGCTTACACATGCTCATACCTGTTATCACCTGCTCACACCTATCTACACCTGCTTACACTTGCTCACACCTAACTACACTTACCTACACCTGCTTACACATGCTCACACCTATTATCACCTGCTCACACCTACCTACATCTGCTCCCACCTGCTCATTCCTACCCATACCTGCTCACATTTTCTCACACCTGCTCTACCCACACCTGCTCACATTTTCTCCCACCTGCCCTACCCATACCTACCCACATCTACTCTCACCTGCTCACACCTGTTCATAGCTGTTCAAACCTGCACAAACATGCTCTTACCTGCTCATGCCTGCTCACACATACTCACATTTGCTCTCACCTGTTCATATCTGCCTTCCCCTGCTCCCACCTGCTCATACCTGCTCACATCTGCTCATACCTACTAACACCTGCCCATACCTACCCCTACCTTCTCACATCTGCTCTCACCTGCTCATACCTGCTCACACCTGCTCATACTTTGTCACACCTGCTCCCACCTGCCACTGGAAAACGTTCTGTCCATTATACCAACTTTAAACAGGTGTTCTATAGAACAATGACAAATAAATGAAATGTTCTACCTTTGAACAAGGGAGCTACTTTCCATATGGCTATAGGACTTAGACTGGAAAATTGACCATATGTCGCCTCCAGGAAGAATAACGGAAGTCCACATAACAACAGGAACAATGTGTACGGTATAAGAAACGCACCTGTGGAGAAAATTAATTCATTAAACAAGAAATATATTTGTATATTGTTGGTGAAACGTCATCATCATTTATAGACCAACCCAGCCGAAACGGATGTGTTGGACCGAAAGGTGCAAATATCGCAGTCAAGCTGTAAAATAGTGACAGAACGCATTTCATTCTCCGGACTACATAAGCCCTGTTCAGGACTTGGTAGCAGCAGATTGAGAACAAATGTAAAAGAAGAAGAAGAATAGACCAACCCAGCCGAAACGGATGTGTTGGACCGAAAGGTGCAAATATCGCAGTCAAGCTGTAAAATAGTGACAGAACGCATTTCATTCTCCGGACTACATAAGCCCTGTTCAGGACTTGGTAGCGGCAGATTGAGAACAAATGTAAAAGAAGAAGAAGAATAGACCAACCCAGCCGAAACGGATGTGTTGGACCGAAAGGTGCAAATATCGCAGTCAAGCTGTAAAATAGTGACAGAACGCATTTCATTCTCCGGACTACATAAGCCCTGTTCAGGACTTGGTAGCGGCAGATTGAGAACAAATGTAAAAGAAGAAGAAGAATAGACCAACCCAGCCGAAACGGATGTGTTGGACCGAAAGGTGCAAATATCGCAGTCAAGCTGTAAAATAGTGACAGAACGCATTTCATTCTCCGGACTACATAAGCCCTGTTCAGGACTTGGTAGCGGCAGATTGAGAACAAATGTAGAAGAAGCAGAAGAATAGACCAACCCATGGACACAGATATGAGGGAAAAGGATTTCAGGAGGTTGACAACGAGCTGTCAAGTATTCCCAAATTGCTCTTGCAGAATCAAGGCAAGGCAAAGGCCGCCGTCCATCGTAGACGATGATGGCATAATTAATTTTGCTAGTGCTATTTTTAGTAAGGATTAACTGCGCTACTTTTTATTCTCACTCTCTCGTCTCATGCCGCCTGACACCAGTGGCAAGTCAAGGACAAGACGACTAGGGTACGACTACGAGATCCAAGGGACTCCGTGAAAAAGACGGCGGAGTCCGGAGTCAAACCCATACCACCTGATCACTAGGCCGACGGCTTAATCACTTCATCACGGAATCCCCAGAATACTACCGCAAGAATTATCTTAACCTTTACCAAGTCTTTGTCGCGTTAATGAGATTGGCAAAAATGTAAATTTTATGGCCAAAGTTTAGTTGTTGCAACGGATTTTTCCTTAGGTAGATCTGTTCATTCCCGAGTGGTTTGCAGGGGTCTATGTGTATGGCAAGGACAAGAATAGCACCCCTGCCCCACATAGAGCATGTCGTAAGAGGCAACTAACTGTGTGACATGGCATAACACCGGCCATGGTTAAAGGGGGTTTGTTTAGAGCTGCATAGATAGTGCCAACAGGTTGCGGGTCTACTTTGCTCTAGTGTTTGAGTCTATTAAGATGGACTCGTACATCAATTAAACCACTCTGCATAAAGGAGTAATAAGCTGCTCGAACCTAGCTCACTAAGCAGGAAATCCTCCTCCTGGCTACGTCCAGCTTACATGAAAGCTGGCACCTGCACGGGGGTGTATGCTCCTGTAGAATATAGGTCGACTAAGATCTGTTTAGTATGTTTATGTAGATGTAATAAATACGTTTGTAGTGGAAACTAAAAGATATGCTCATCTTGTAAAATTTCACTATCTATAAATTTAAAAAATTGACTTGACACCTGACCCACCTCAAAATAGATGAGTCTAAATGTCTGTACTGTTTTTCGCACAGCTTAAAAACATCTGGCAAGATAAACGGTTAGCACTATGCACGAAAATCAGATTAATGCGTACACTGGTCCTGTCAATATTCCTCTATGCTTGTGAGACATGGACAGTTACAGCTGACCTTCAGCGAAGGATACAGGCCTAGGAGATGAGATGTTTCCGAAGATTTTTAAACGTCACGTACAAAGATCGAGTTACAAATGAGAAAATACGAGATAGAATTACAACAGCAATAGGGCCTTTGGAAGACCTCTGGGCAACTGTCAAAAGAAGGAAACTTGGTACGGTCACATATCGAGATCAAATGGTCTTGCAAATACGATCCTCCACAGAAAGGTGCAAGGCAGAAGAGGCCATCCCAAAAACAACATAAAAGAATGGACCTATCTCCGACGAGAAGGGGCACAGGCAACGTTCACTGACAGAGAAGTGGGGCATGGTGTTGTGAGCATGTCTTGATGTGTGTCCCAACAACCTCACTGGTTACGGAATGACCTGACCTGACCTGACTGTTTTTCAACATTATCACCTTCATCTTCTTGTATTTCAGAAACTCATCATAGGCGTCTCAGTCTCTATAGACCATACACGTGGCGCCCTTCAAGTTTTGTCCAGCTCTCTCTCCTGTAGACCATACGTCTGGCGCCCTCTAAGTTTTGTCCAGCTCTCTCTCCTGTAGACCATACGCGTGGCGCCCTCTAAGTTTTGTCCAGCTCTCTCTCCTGTAGACCATACGCGTGGCGCCCTCTAAGTTTTGTCCAGCTCTCTCTCCTGTAGACCATACGCGTGGCGCCCTCTAAGTTTTGTCCAGCTCTCTCTCCTGTCTTCTATGGCTGTAAAGGCCGATCCAAGAGTGACAGTCCCACCCACAGATCGTACAACCATACTGAGGAGGCTGGCTTGCCTGGCGTTCCTTGATCTCGTCAGTCTTTCTTTTTTCTCTGCAGCCAGAAGACCTCTACGAGCGCCAGCAGCCCCTACGCCCTCTCCAATTGACTGTCTCCAGATAGTTCGATCCTGAACAATTTCTTCCCAGCCCTCGGATGGGATGTCACATGACTTCATGTCCCTCTTGCACACGTCCTTGAATCGCAGTGTGGCACGGCCCATTCTTCTAACTTCAATGGCTAGCTGTCCATAAAGGATATCCTTTGGCAGCCTCTCGTCTTCCATGCGATAAACATGTCCCAACCGCCATAGACGTCGCTGGCTCAACATCGAGTACATGCTGTACGTGTTTGCTCTCTGTAAAACCGTATTATGTGACTCTCTCTCTTGCCACCCAATCCCCAATATACGCAGTAGACACCTCCCGCGAAAGGTGTTCAGCCGCCGTTACTGTTTAGTGTAAGTGCTCCAAGTCTCGCTTTCATTCTCAAGCGAGAGAGCATTTTCTCGGAAACGAATACGCACACAACACAAACAATAACAAGTTCTTTATTCATTTCTATTGTTAGAAATAAACAAAGAACGAAACACAAAGTAGGCCCTCTCATAGACAGCACAGGAAAAATAATAAGTGAGAATAGGGAGGCAGCTAATCTGCTCAATCAGTACTTTGGCACAGTCTACACAATCGAGGACTGCTACAAGATCCCAGAGCCTATAGATATTTTTCAAAAAGACGTAAATACAACGGGATTAAGATCAATCTGTATTACAGAGGAAATGGTTTTTTAAAAATTGGAGGGGTTGAAAGTAGATAAATGTCCAGGTCAAGATGGTATTCATCCAAAATTGCTGTTTTAAATTTGAGACCAACTAGCAAAACCATTGACTATATTATGTTCTCAATCACTTCCAAAAAAGATTGTTCCACGGAATTGGAAAGATACAACAGTGATCCCCTTAATCAAAAAGGGAACAAAATCAGATCCAGCAAATTATAGACTGGTGAGTTTAACGAGCAAAGTCTGTAAATTGTTAGAGTCAATAATCAAAGAAAACATTGTAGTGTATCCAAATAAGTTTAATCTAATCAGAAATAGTCAGCATGGGTATACTAGAGAGAGATCATGCTTAACAAATCTATTAGAATTCATGGAGGAGGTTACTAAAATGACAGAAAAGGGGAGCCAGTGGACGTTATTTATCTAGATTTTGCAAAGGCTTTTGATAGAGTACCTCATCAAGGAGTATTTAAAAAGTTAAAATCACATGGAATAGGTGGAGAAGTTGCCAAATGGATTGAAAATTGGTTAACTGGAAAAAGGCAGACAGTGGGCATAAATAAGGAGTACTCTGAGTGGTGTGAAGTAAAAAGTGGAGTGCCACAGGGCTCTGTTTAGGGACCAATTTTGTTCTTGATATATATAAATGATTTGGACATTGATATGGGATCCATGATTGCAAAATTTGCTGATGGCACAAAACTATGCAGTAGTGTCTCATCTAAAGCAGAAGTGGAAATATTGAGGTCGGATTTAAATCAAATTCGAGAATGGTCTGTAAGCTGGCAAATAAAGTTTAATGTAGATAAATGTACAGTCACCCACATGGGTAGATCCAATATGGAACATAATTACAGAATGGGAGAGAACAATATTAGAAAGATAGATAAGGAAAGGGACCTAGGGGTTATAATAGATCATACAGGTAAGGTGAGTGAGCAAGTTCAGGTAGCAGTTAAAAAGGCAAATGCAATGTTAGGTATGATAAAATGAAATATTAAACATAGGAGCAAGGAAGTGATAGTCGAACTGTATAAAGCATTAGTTAGACCTGGATTGGATACTGAGTACTGTGTACAGGTGTGGAGTCCTTATTGTAAAGGGGATATAATCATGCTGGAAAGGATGCAAAATTGATAGTGGGATTCCAGAATTACAATTATGAGGAAAGACTCAGAGAAAGCGGCCTATAGTGCCTAGAAAAGAGACGAAGTCGAGGTGACAATACAGGTTTATAAGATAATCAGCGGAAAGGATAAATTAGACTATAACAAGTTTTTTTCAAAATACAACCACCTACAAGAACAAAGGACATAGCTACAAATTAACTAAAGAAAGGTCCAGATTAGATATTAGGAAATATTTTTTTAGTCAGAGAGTGGTGAATATGTGGAATGCATTGTCACAGGAAGTAGAAGAAGCAGGGACAATTAATGCATTTAAGAATAGATTGTATGCGCATAGCTTTTAGAGCAAGGTAATGTAAATGAAACTGATTGTATACAGACTCTGCAGGGTCTTCTAAACCAGTATAAAGATGTTAAGTTAGTTAAGTTAATTTAAGTTATGTCTCTCTCTACACACAACAAAATCATATCTATAGACCAACTAATAAAAAAGATTGCAGCCTCTCAAAGTCAACAACCAAAATAAAACGTGAGGAAAAATAATGCCGTTGCAGGGGACATTGCATACATTTGTTTATGTTGGATGGTAAAGGATAAAACAAATCCTGGAAAAACCGAGGTATGTGCCTACCACCTCAGAAATAGTTCAGTTCAATTCATACTGGGGCCTCTTGATAACGTTGGGGCACCCCAGCTGATACCTCAACAATCCTGCGCCATCTCTCTCTGTCTGTGATTGCTTTTTGTGCCTCCTCGAGTCGAAGGTTAGTCCTTTCATGGATGTTGTCTTCCCATCGTTTTCTTGGACGTCCTCGCCATCGCTTGTCCTGTAGTATGGTATTTGCAAGTCCATTGGGCCTCGAGGTGTGGCCATACCAAGTCAGCTTTTGTCTTTTGATGGGTAATGGTGTGTCCATACTTGGCACTACAGTCCAGTGGTGTCGATGTAGGGGTCATCTAGCTCTTCTTCGGAGGCGTGAAAAGTGAAATTAGTAGCATGCCGATAAAGTGGGTATACAAGTCAACCTGGGATCAAGATGCTGAGCAGCGCATGAGCTGCAGTGGTCAGCGACCCATAGTTGACTGCTAGCGTCAGGGCCAGCGAACCAGAGCTGCCAAGACCCTTCTACACCTCCACGTGGTGATCCTGGATAGCAGGCTACAGCAGGGCAGACTGGTTAAGGAGAAGGGATCGAAGAGGGAATGCTAACCCGGTACTCAAAAATGCTTGCTGAAGTCAGATGTGTTGGACCGAAAGGTGCAAATATCGCAGTCAAGCTGTAAACTACGACACAACGCAATCCGTTCACTGAACTACATTCTGCTACTTAAACCCTTTCAGGGTTTGGTAACGGGAGATTGAGAACGAACGAAGCCAAGCCAATCTCACCTCCACGGGTTGCAAACCTGGCAACTGTGACGCGTCATCGTTACTTTTTGGCTGTGACCTATGTGAAGGTCTGGTGAAGACTATGGACCTATGTGAAGGTCTGGTGAAGACCTCGTTGTTCCCGTCGCCCACCTGTTCATCCAGATTTAATGGGTATAGGTTTGGATGACATGGTGAGGAATGAAGACCTATGGGGAAGGAGCCAGCAATAACCAGTGGAGCAACAAATCAAATGTAGGAAATGGAGTTGGATAGGACACACGCTACGGAAATCACATTCAAACTTGGACCTTGCGAGAAAGGCCCTAACATGGAATCCTCAGGAGAAGAGGAAGAGAGATAGACCAAGAAATGCATGAGAAGAGACTGTGGAGACGAACTTCAGTCCCTGGACCTCAACTGGAGAGACACAGAAAGGGCAGCTCAAGATTGAACTTGCTAGAGGAGGGTTGTTAATGCCCTATTCTCCAAAAGGAGTGATGGACATTGATGATTTGCTGAAGACTCGAGTTCCATAGAAAGTTGAAGGAGATTGATTGATTGAGTGGCTGATTGATTGACTGATTGATTGATTGACTAACTGATTGACTGACTGGTTGGCCTGACTGATTGATTGGCTGATTGACTGACTGCATGATTGATTTATTGGATGATTGACTGATTGATTGATTGACTGATTGATTGATTGACTAACTGATTAACTGGTTTGCTGACTGATTTATTGACTGACTGATTGCATGATTGATTTATTGGTTGATTGAATTATTGATTGATAGACTGACAGTTTCACTGTTAGACTGATTGATTGTTCGATTGATTGACTGAATGACTGACTGTTAGATTGATTGATTGATTAACTGATTGAGGGATTGATTGATTAACTGACTGATTGACTGACTGTTAGATTGATTGACTGGTTGATTGATTTATTAACTGATTGTTTCACTCACTGAATGATTGATTGATTGATCATATATTTCTATCTTCTTTCAGTAGTAATTCACTACTCTGAAAAAAAATCATTCTATCAATCCACCAATCAAAGCCCGTCGCTCCTCTCGGAACAAAGGCCATTGACAACATGCCGCCAGCATGCACGGTTCTGGGCTGCACTTTCTGCCTCTCTCCAGGTGTAATTATGTAATTATGTAATCTTAGTTCCTTCTCACGTGCTCTTCTCTGTGTATTTTTTGGTTCTACCTCTCTCTGAACAGCCTGAAGAAATTATGGCAGAGCACCAACAAAATGATAACAGTCAAAGTCTTGAGAACCTGTGTTTTTCCTGTGGCAGCTTATCGCTGCGAATCATGGACGATTACCAAAACTTCTAGACAAAGAATCGAATCCTTCGAGTCAAAATGTTACAGAAAGATCCTCAGAATACCCTGGACAGAGAAAAAGACAAATGTAGACATTCGGCAAGAGTTGAGCATAGAGGAGAACTGGTTTATCAATTCCATTTTGGCTAAAAAATGCAAATACTTTGGTCACATCAAGAGACACAACGGTCTCGAGAGAACGGTGATGGAAGGTATGGTGCCAGGTAAAAGAAGCAGGGGTAGACCAAGAAGACGATGGCACCAAGATGTCCAGGGATGCTTGGGTATGACAGTGTCGGAAGCTGGAGTTTTGGCAAGGGAAAGAGTTTCTTTCAGACAGACTGTGATGGGAGCGACGTTCTATAAAGGACATGCCACATGATGATGATGATTACCTCTCTCTCTCTCTCTCTCTCTCTCTCTGTTCCCTTGAGGATATCTTGTAAGAGCATATCTGACTATGTTTGACTTTGCCTTTCCGTTGCGAATGACCTATCCAGCCCCATTTTCTTCACTTATTTTGTTGCTCCAGTGGATGTTATGGCTCCTTTCCCATCAGTCTGCGTTCCTCCCCCTGTCCTGCCAGTGTATGTCCATTATCTTTCATCTCTGTTAACGAAGGACTGGGATCTATTGTTGAATGGCTTTAGTCGTTCTCCGTGTCTCCATACAATAACACCGACTTGACACCGTTCTATAACCTAAAAGTATTTCGTGTACCTTGTATTCCAACAAAGATGGCGCCGTAACTGGCTGTGGGTCTACATTGATCTACTGTTTTAGTTAATTATAGATGCTGCCAGACCACGGATTTGCCTAGTTGACGGCTTACACTTGTGTTCACGGAAACATGGTGTTGTTTTCTGTTTGGACTGGTTAATTCGTTTGTTTTTTGTGATTTCTCACATCCGATTATCTTGGACTGGACATCGGCTATATGAATAGCACTACGCTTAAACCTGTGTCGTATTTCACGGCCTAGTTCACACGGCTGAACTTCACGAGATTGGTGTATGAGAAATTTAGACACGACTATAATGAACTGAACACAGCCGGGATGAGATGCCAAACTGACTCACACGCTAAGTGATGTCCCTACGACCTCTTGTGGTTATGGAAAAGGCACGACATACAACGTTAGATGCCATCCCTCGTCCGCTGCCTTGCGGGATACCTGTTTACGGGAAAGGCTTCGGGAGTAAGCCCTGAGGAAAAATCTGCATCCTAAGCTATCTCCAGTCATCTCGATAAATATCTTGCCACTGGTCAAAGGTAGCACATGACCAGAGAGTTAGGTTGACAAAAGGCGCAGTTTCTTCCTCACTTTAATCCAAATCAGCGCGCAGGTCACCCACTTCAGCGGACACAGCAAGAGAAAAGACTGTCCCCACGGCTGAACAAAGAGAGCAGTCTTCATCACGTGTGATGGACGAACATCATACCAACTATCATCATGAGCTTACCTCCCCCACTCTTGTAGCAAAGATACGGAAACCTCCATATGTTTCCTAACCCTACAGCATAACCAATGCAGGTCATAATGAAGTCCAGTTTACCGCCCCAGCCTTCACGGGCATCAGGATCTCCCGTGTTCATCTTCTCTAGATCTGAGGAAGATGAAGAACTCACACTGCATCGTTTATGATTTCCCATTTTCTGTGGAAGACATCAGGTGTAGAGCTTTAAAATGAACATATTAAAATCCAACTAACGAAAGGTCTAAATAAAACAAGAATTCAAAAAAATGTTTTTTTTAATTTACTTTTTTGCGTTTGCCTTATTTCTCTAATCTCTAAGGGGGTGTGCGTTGCTTGTCGGCCCAGTGCATCCGACTTCAGCATGCATTTTATGTAAGGGTTTGCTTCCTCCTGCATTTTCTAAGAGTTTGCTTCACCCGGTGTGACGGCCCGTGCTGTGATGGGGATCAAACCCAGCACCTTCTGGTTGTGAGCCGTGCCACTTAACCACTAGCCCACGATTAGACTGAATACTAGCAGAAGTTAGCCAATTTTTCATTTCGGTCTAGACCTTTATTTTTGTACAATGTCAACCAATATTTCACTATTGCCTTTCCTACTGTCCGTTCGCGGTAAGGTCTTCGCACATGTGCAAGCAAGGAAGTGATAATCAAACTGTATAAATCATTAGTTAGACCTAGATTGGAGTACTGTGTACAGGTGTGGAGTCCTTATCAAAGATGGAATATAAACGTGCTGGAAAGAATATAAAAAAAGAGCGACAAAGATGATAGTGGGATTCCAGAATTACAGCTATGAGGAACGGCTCAGAAAAACCAGCCTGCAGTGTCTCGAAGAGAGAAGAATTTGTGGTGACTAAATACAGGTTTATAAGATGATCAGAGGAATGGATAAATTAGACTATAACAAGTTTTTTAAATACAGCCACCCACAATAACACGAGGGCATAGCTACAAGCTGACTAAAGAGAGGTCCAGGTTAGATATTAGGAAATATTGTTTAGTCAGAGTGTGGTAAATGCTTGGAATGCATTGCCACAGGAGGTAGTGGAGACAGGGACAATTAATGCATTTAAGAATAAATTGGATGTGCATAGCTTTTAGAGCAAGGTAATGCTAAGTCAAGTTAAGTTAAGTCAAGTCAAGTTAAGTCAAGTCAATTCAAGTTAAATTAAGTCAAGTTAAGTCAAGTTAAGTTAAGTTAAGTTAAGTCAAGTTAAGTCAAGTTAAGTTAAGTGAAGTCAAGCTAAGTCAAGTCACGTCAAGTTACGTCAAGTCAAGTCAAGTTATGTGTGCTTCTCTCCAGACTGCAGCCCCTGTTGACGATGCACCGTCGCCCCCGACAGGCTGGGTTCGCTGCTTCTCGCTCCACCATTGACCCCATTCCCGTCCTCCACCTCCTCACAGAACTGCACCATGAGTTTAACCTCTCCTTCCTCGTCGCCTTCGTTGACCTACCGGTTGCTTCGATTCTGTGGAAAGACATGCAGTGTGGAAGGTCCTACAATGCATGAGTATCCCAGGCACCTTGCTGACCCTAATTGAGGAGCTGGCAAAGGATCGAGTGTTTTACATATCGGCTGTCAATGAGAGCGACGTTCTGCAAATGACATGATGCATGATGATGATGTATACAAAAGATGGGTACTTGCGATTTAATTCACCCCAAACAAAAGAAATATATATATATGGCTTGGCTTGGCTTCGTTCGTTCTCAATCTCCCGTTCCAAACCCTGAAAGGGCTTAAGTAGCAGAATGTAGTCCAGAGAATGGAATGTGTTGTGTCGTAGTTTACAGCTTGACTGCGATATTTGTACCTTTCGGTCCAACACATCTGACTTCAGCAAGCATTTTTTGAGTACCGGGTTAGCATTCCCTCTTCAATCCCTTCTCCTAGCCAGTCTGCCCTGCTGCAGCCTGTTATCCAGGATCACTGAGTGGAGGTGTAGAAGGGTCTTGGTAGCTCTGGTTCGCTGGCCCTGACGCTAGTAGTCAGCTATGGGTCGCTGACCACTGCAGCTCATGCGCTGCTCAGCATCTTGATCCCATATTTATATATATAGCATTTTTTTGTTTTTTGTTTTTTTGCGTTCGCCTTATTGCTCTAATCCCAAAGGCGGTGTGCGTTGCACTGTGGTTTTTATGTTGCGCCTATCGGCCCAGTACATCCGACTTCAGCGTGCATTTTATGTAAGGGTCTGCTTCGTCCTGCATTTTCTAAGGGTTTGCTTCCCCGGGGTAACGGCCGGTGCTGTGATGGGGATCGAACCCAGCACATTCGGGTTGTGAGCCGTGCCACTTAACCACGCCGTCCCAATATATAGTATACAACTTGAGGTAGTAACGTCACATAATGGTTCACTTTAAACTGTTGTGGGTGTTAAACATTATGCGAGAATAGACGAAATATCTTATTCTACCGCTTATTCCTGCCGTCTCATCAATGCACTTCGTGAATCGGTCAACGTTTGCCCATGATAAGACGAGTATGCTCCAATTTCTGCAGCATCCTTGCGTTATCCATGCTGACAGACGATGTAATAACAATCATGTTATTATTGTTATCTAGCCATAACCATAAACCTAAACCTAACCTCAACCCTAATCCTAACATTAAACCTAACCCTAACACTTCATAAAACTGAATGTAACCATATATTGCACACTTCTATCTTTATCTACGCCTTTACTTATTTATTTAAAAGAAAATTATATATACCTGTCCTCCCCTTAACCCGAAATGGAATATCCCGTTACGTATAATGGTAACCCAGGGAACTCTTGTTTGGGGTGAATTATGAAGCCAGTATCAATGATGTGTTGTGTAGAAACGAATGCAAGTTTTAAGGGCAGGAAGATCATTATAACATTTAAAGTTTGTGTATTACATAAAGGACACGTTGATCTTGCGTCCTCAAGGTCAAGGTCTCGATCAGAAGTGGACAGAGTATGGGGGAACGAGAGTGCTACAAAAAATGTATCAAATTTTCGTGGACCACTTGTGGATGACTCCTAACACGCCATGGAGGGAGGTGCAGCTGTTCTAGTCAGTCTGTCACAGGATTCAGACGCGGAAAAGTACACCCTAACCAGCAATCAATATTAAAATCTCTTTAACTCCCCGCTCTTTCTTCTCCCCTGGCTTGTTGGCAAGGGAAGCCCCCCACCTCTAGGCCTGAGTGGAAGTTTCCTCTCCTGCAAGTTCACGGTAACCTCGAACCCAGAAGCGATGGACACTGAACAAACACGGTAAGCGTCCCCAGCAACGACTTTCGCAATTAATTCTAACACATGTTTTGTTTTGTTAACTTTTTTTTTAAAACACACAAACTAATAAGGAAAGACTGGCTGCATGTTTTTAATACAATAATTGTTTCGTGGTTTTATGAGTACTGCAATAGGAATTGTTATTTTCAAAGTTGATTACAATGATTTGGCTTTTTGTTTGTTTCAGTTGAGGTAATAGGAAAAATCGACATCACAGTATTCCCAGCAGACTCACAGGCAGTCCCGTTGATAAGAGTCATCAATAAAATAGTTGAATTATTTAGGGCTGGGTAGTAAAACGTGGTGGTAGTCGGACAGTGATGTTAGGGAAGAAGGGGTTTAGATACCATTGTACGAATAAAAACTCGGATTTGAAAGAAGATGGCAAATGTAACCTTTCAAGCAAGGGTCGCTATAGCTGAGAGGCAAGGCTCTCTCTCTCTCTCTCGACGAAACGAATGGACGAAAGTGCGAAACGGTGGGTGTTGGAATCAGATAAGCTTCAAGTGTGCACTGGTCTCAATGAAATGAGATTGACACATAGTCCTATAGGATACGTACGATAAACGCAGAGATCCCATGTACGTAAAAGAACACTTGAGAGTTGAAAGCCAAAAAGAGCAGGTTATTCGTCGGGGTTCGGGTAAATTCTAAAGAAAATTAAATATCTACCCATTAGGGGTCTGCATGAAAGCCAAAAGAAGCAGCCCTTTCACCGTGCAAACACAACAAGCCAATCGTCTGTGTATCGGCACATTCCAATGGAAGTACGAGACGTGTTCAAATGAAACCGGACCAAACTGCAACAAGTGTACATACATACGATGCGCATGGCGACGTCACTTCTGGTGCAAACAGCACATATCAACCGTCAAGTTTGCAAAGTTTCATTATCTTCCAACTCATAGTTTCCTCAGCAGAACGTTCTTCTTTCTTCTTTGCCTTCAGGATTTTTTGTCATGCTATATCAGCAGACCAGTCGCTATGATGAAGTATGTAGTCTTAACCAGTTCGGAGCCGCAGTCTCACATCTTCTGTCTCAGCTCCGTACCCTCTGGCCAGGCCTGGTATCTCATTTCCCTATAGATTGGGCATTCCTGTAGAATGTGTTCAGGAATCTGGCCTCCTGTTCCACATGGGCACTCATCGGTGTGTGAGATCTTCAGTCGGTTCAGATGTTCTAGTAGTCTGCAGTGTCAAGTTCTCAGACGAAATAAAGTAGATTTCTTTTGAGTTGATGAATTGGGTCTGGTGTACTGCTTATGTTTCTGTCTTCTCTCCATTGGTGTATAAACTGATTTCTTATGATATTCTTGATTTCTCTGTATGGTACTTCGATGATTAAATTCGGCTTTTATACTTAATAGAGCATCATCTCTATTATTTCCTTTGATTCCGCTGTTGGAGGGTAGCCATTGGAGCGCTATTGTTGGAGATCTCATGGATTTTTCCTAGTTCTGCTCTGATTTCTGATCATTTGAAATGTTTTACTCCTGATAGGAAATATAGGTACCATTATATATTCAGGTGGGGGGATTGGGGGGGGGGGGGGTGAGACGCTAGTCCAGTCAGACACAACATACTGGTGAAGACCACAATCTCTCTTCCATGTGAACCATCACATTAGATACACTTTTGGTTGTTCCTATTATCCTTGTCACTTCTCTCTCACATCTACCATCACGTGTAATTATCTGTCCCAGGTACAAGGAGTCTTCTACCTGTTCTGGTATCCCGTCGTTCACTCGGAAATTAGCTTTGGGCTGCACATATGGGATCAAGATGCTGAGTGGGGTCAAGATGCTGAGTGGGGCCAAGATGCTGAGTGGGATCAAGATGTTGAGTGGGATCAAGATGCTGAGTGGGATCAAGATGCTGAGTGGGATCAAGATGCTGAGTGGGATCAAGATGTTGAGTGGGATCAAGATGTTGAGTGGGATCAAGATGCTGAGTGGGATCAAGATGCTGAGTGGGATCAAGATGTTGAGTGGGATCAAGATGCTAAATGGGATAAAGATGCTGAGTGGGATCAAGATGCTGAGTGGGATCAAGATGTTGAGTGGGATCAAGATGCTGAGTGGGATCAAGATGTTGAGTGGGATCAAGATGCTGAGCGGGAAAAAGATGCTGAGTGGGATCAAGATGCTGAGTGGGATCAAGATGTTGAGTGGGATCAAGATGCTGAGTGGGGTCAAGATGTTGAGTGGGATCAAGATGCTGAGTGGGATCAAGATGCTGAGTGGGATCAAGATGTTGAGTGGGATCAAGATGCTGAGTGGGATCAAGATGCTGAGCAGCGCATGAGCTGCAGCGATCAGCGACCCATAGCTGACTGCTAGTGTCATGGCCAGCGAACCATAGCTGCCAAGACCCTTCTACACCTCCACGTGGTGATCCTGGATAACAGGCTGTAGCAGGGCAGACTGGTTAAGGAGAAGGGATCGAAGAGGGAATGCTAGCCCGGTAGTCAAAAAATGCTTTCTGAAGTCGGATGTGTTGGACCGAAAGGTGCAAATATCGCAGCCAAGCTGTAAACTACGACACAACACATTCCGTTCTCTGGACTACATTCTGCTACTCAAGCCCTTTCGGGGTTTGGTAACGGGAGATTGAGAACGAACGAAGCAGAAGGGATGCACATATGTTTTAGTTGGTAAATAAAATAACTTTTGTTTTATTAATGTTATGTCTAAACCGTATTCCATACTTCTGGTTTTTAACTATGTCTAAACCGTATTCCATACTTCTGGTTTTTAACTATGTCTAAACCGTATTCCATACTTCTGGTTTTTAACTATGTCTAAACCGTATTCCATACTTCTGGTTTTTAACTATCTCCACAATTTCTTGCAACCATCTCTATGTTTAAACCAGCAATGCCGTGCTTGCGAAAGGTCACTAACAACACCACAAGAGACAGAATCACAAATATTAATATTCGAGCAACAAAGAATTAAATTGTTCGGCCACATTTGTAGAATACAATCCAGCAACATCTTTCATGCAACCGTCTACAGGAGAACGTACATCAGGGCCAGAGGTCGATTACATTTATTTGTAACATATTTTCGTGTTTCTCAGAGTTTAGAACCGGTGTCTCACGACAAAAGCGATCTAGTTTGCGGACCGATCTAATCGCTACGATGACAATCAGTCGATCAATAAAAACCTTTACCGCCCGCTGATCGAAGTGCAGAAGGGAGAGAGACAATGTTGTATTATCTCCCCTTATCTTTCCAGGAATATAATGAGGAACGTCAGAGATGACCAGGAAGACACAAATTGGTGACGTTTTCAGCATAGTCGGAGTGTTCTTTGAATAATTGGAATACAAAATACGCTACTCAGAGGTCAGTGGAATTTTTACTTGAAGATTCACGTGGAAAATATCGGTCGTCACCATGATTAAAATCGGGATCCTCGGTACCCGAGGGGAACACCTAATTGTATCAACTAGAAATATAACAAAAGAGACATCAGATAACCCTGGGAACACGAGCACTGGAGCATGTCAGTAACTTTAAATATCTTGGAGTGGTAATAGACAGCATGGGAGGAATCAAAGAGGAGTTAACTGCACGAAGGGCAGCAGCAGGTAGACTGTTCCATGCAATAAACAGAGGTTTCCTCAGTAGAAGAGAAAAAAAAGCAGGAAAACAAAGATGGATGTATACTGCTCGACCTATGTGCCTGTCCTGACATATGGATGTGAGTCATGGGCAATGACTACAGCCCAAGAAAGACAATTACAAACTTCAGAAATGAGGTACCTAAGAAAGGCGGTTCAGGTGACGAAAAGGGACAAGATCCGTAACCAGACAATACGTAGCAATCTTGAAGTTCAACCCCTGCAGACACGAGTGGAGCAGTCCCAACTACAGTGGTTTGGCCATGTCTGTAGAATGGAAGAAGATAGGATACCAAAGCGGTCATGGGAGATCAAAAGTCAAGGACGCAGACCCCGAGGACGTCCCAAAGTACGTTGGGTGGACAACATACGACAGTCCCTAAGTGATAGAGGGATGGATTGGAAAGAGGCCAGGAAAAAGACGGCGGATAGAGCAGTGTGGTGTTCTCTTTGGCAAACCTCTACACTTCACGGTAGAAGAGGAGCGACTAAGTAAGCAAGGTAGAAGACTCTACACCTCACGGTAGAAGAGGAGCGACTAAGTAAGTAAGTAAGTAGAAATATAACGAGGACTGTCCTACGGCTTTTTCTCATTGCTGGAGTAGTCGAGTGGTTTTAAGACTGGGGACTACAGGCCGCTTCGCCACTGCTGTCGCTACGTCGTGTGCTGGCTATTTATGTTTATTTCATCCCCAACAGAGCAACCAGTGCCGAAGCCAGTGCCTGCCCTGAGACAAGCAGCTGAATCCCTTATAGACCATAAGGAGCAGGCAGAAAAGCAAGTGATCATTTTCATAGACGCCCTCGCAGTGTTAATGGCGCTCAAAAACCAGCACAAAAATGAACTCGGTGCTCTGGTAGACTCGCTCGAACGCCTGTCCCAGTGCTTCAAAAAAAGGTATAATCCAGTGGATACCAGCCCACTCCGACATTCTAGGCAACGAGGAGGGGGACAGACTCGTCAGAGAGGGAGGAATGCTGCAGCATAATGATACAGAACTCACATACAATCACACAAAAGCATTCATCAGATCACAAGTGTACAGTGTACAAGCGTACAGTGCAAAATGGAAAGAAGACCGCCCTGGCCACATAGAAAACGATGCCTACCATCAACTTTCCAGGCGAGACCAGGTAATCATTCTCCGGCTACGCACAGGTCACAACAGACTTAGATGCCATCTGTACAACAAGTTCAAGATTGGCACTACAGACCTTTGGGCCTGTGGCACAGCCCCCATGAAGGAAGAACACATTTTGCAGTCCTGTCCACTGTATACCGACAAAAGAAGTAGCATTTGGCAACAGCCAGTGTCCTTCCAAGAGAAGCTATACGGAAGTGTACAGAGCCTTGAGTCGACTGCTGTTTTCGTTAGAGTCATTGAAGTTGATGTCTGAAGACGAACGAGGAAGAAGATTTCCAACAGAAAAACAACAAATGCGTTACCATGTATTCGAGGAAGACTAACGTCTGGTTAGGCAAAATATACTGATCAGAAATGTTAGTCAGGGTCAGGCAAAATATACTTATCAGACATTTTAGTCAGGGTCAGGGAAAAAATACTGATCAGACATATTCGTCAGGGTCAGGCAAAATATACTGATCAGACATATTAGTTAGGGTCAGGCAAAATATACTTATCAGACATATTAGTTAGGGTCAGGCAAAATATACTTATCAGACATATTAGTCAGGGTCAGGCAAAAAATAAACTGATCAGACATATTAGTCAGGGTCAGGCAAAATATACTGATCCGACATATTAGTCAGGATCAGACAAAATATACTGATCAGACATATTAGTCAGGGTCAGGCAAAATATACTGATCAGACATATTAGTCAGGGTCAGGCAAAATATACTGATCAGACATATTAGTCAAGGTCAGGCAAAATGTACTAATCAGACATATTAGTCAGGGTCAGGCAAAATATACTGATCAGACATATTAGTCAGGGTCAGGCAAAATATACTGATAAGACATATTAGTCAGGGTCAGGCAAAATGTACTAATCAGACACATTAGTCAGGGTCAGGCAAAATATACTGGTCAGACATATTAGTCAGGGTCAGGCAAAATGTACTAATCAGACATATTAGTCAGGGTCAGGCAAAATATACTGATCAGATATATTAGTCAGGGTCAGGCAAAATATTCTGATCCGACATATTAGTCAGGATCAGACAAAATATACTGATCAGACATATTAGTCAGGGTCAGGCAAAATATACTGATCAGACATATTAGTCAGGGTCAGGCAAAATGTGCTAATCAGACATATTAGTCAGGGTCAGGCAAAATATACTGATCAGACATATTAGTCAGGGTCAGGCAAAATGTACTAATCAGACATATTAGTCAGGGTCAAACAAAATATACTGATCAAGATTCTAACCTCGGCTTCATTGTAGTCCTCACTGGAAACGGGCTGTGTTCATCCGCAAGTAATGACAACAAGAGATCAAGATGTTAAGTGGGATCAAGATGCTGAGTGGGGTCAAGATGTTGAGTGGGATCAAGATGCTGAGTGGGGTCAAGATGCTGAGTGGGGTCAAGATGCTGAGTGGGATCAAGATGCTGAGTGGGATCAAGATGCTGAGTGGAGTCAAGATGTTGAGTGGGATCAAGATGCTGAGTGGGATCAAGATGCTGAGTGGGGTCAAGATGCTGAGTGGGATCAAGATGATGAGTGGGATCAAGATGCTGAGTGGGATCAAGATGTTCAGTGGGATCAAGATGTTGAGTGGGATCAAGATGCTGAGTGGGATCAAGATGCTGAGTGGGGTCAAGATGCTGAGTGGGATCAAGATGCTGAGTGGGGTCAAGATGCTGAGTGGGATCAAGTGGCTGAGCAGCGCATGAGCTGCAGTGATCAGCGAGCCATAGCTGACTGCTAGTGTCAGGGCCAGTGAACCAGAGCTGCCAAGATCCTTCTACACTTCCACGCGGTGATCCTGAATAACAGGCTGCAGCAGGGCAGACTGGCTAAGGAGAAGGGATCGAAGAGGGAATGCTAACCCAGTACTCAAAAAATGCTTGCTGAAGTCGGATGTGTTGGACCGAAAGCTGCAAATATCGCAGTCAAGCTGTAAACTACGACACAACACATTCCGTTCTCTGAACTACATTCTGCTACTTAAGCCCTTTCAGGGTTTGGTAGCGGGAGATTGAGAACGAACGAAGCCAAGCCAAACCAAGCCAAGCCAAGTCAAGTCAAGCCAAGCCAAGACAAGACAAGCCAAGCCAAGCCAAGTGAAGCCAAGCCAAGCCAAGTGAAGCCAAGCCAAGCCAAGACAAGCCAAGCCAAGCCAAGCCAAACCAAGCCAAGACAAGCCAAGTCAAGCCAAGCCAAGCCAAGTCAAGCCAAGCCAAGCCAAACCAAGTCAAGCCAAGCCAAGACAAGCCAAGCCAAGTCAAGCCAAGCCAAGTGAAGTGAAGCCAAGCCAAGCCAAACCAATCGAGAACACTAGTTTGACAAGAAACTTATAACAGCCAAATAGGCTGGAAGTTGGAAGAAGCGACGTTCTGCAAAGGACTTGCTACATACTTTTTGAAAGATGGGTATCAAGTAACTTTCCAGCACATCGTAAATTGCTACTACAGAGGGTTTGCCTGCTGCTAGCAAAGATCATCAAGTAAATAGTTTTAAAGAAAACCTTTCTTTGATACAGATTTGTGAATAACTTGTCCAGCATGTCAAAATGTGAAATATGAACAGGGATAAAGATGCTGAGCAGTGCATAAGCTGTGGCAGTGTGCGACCCATAGCTGACTGCTAGCGTCAGGGCCGGCGACTCATAGCTGACTGCTAGCGTCAGGGCCAGAGATCCATAGCTGACTGCTAGCGTCAGGGCCAGTGACCCACAGCTGACTGCTAGCGTCAGGGCCAGCGATCCACAGCTGACTGCTAGCGTCAGGGCCAGTGACCCACATCTGACTGCTAGCGTCAGGGCCAGCGATCCCTAGCTGACTGCTAGCGTCAGGGCCAGCGACCCATAGCTGACTGCTAGCGTCAGGGCCAGTGAACCAGAGCTGACTGCTAGCGTCAGAGCTAGCGACCCACAGCTGACTGCAAGCGTCAGGGCCGGCGACTCATAGCTGACTGCTAGCGTCAGGGCCAGAGATCCATAGCTGACTGCTAGCGTCAGGGCCAGTGACCCACAGCTGACTGCTAGCGTCAGGGCCAGCGATCCACAGCTGACTGCTAGCGTCAGGGCCAGTGACCCACAGCTGACTGCTAGCGTCAGGGCCAGTGACCCACAGCTGGCTGCTAGCGTCAGGGCCAGCGATCCATAGCTGACTGCTAGCGTCAGGGCCAGCGACCCATAGCTGACTGCTAGCGTCAGGGCCAGCGACCCATAGCTGACTGCTAGCGTCAGGGCCAGTGAATCAGAGCTGACTGCTAGCGTCAGGGCCAGCGACCCACAGCTGACTGCTAGCGTCAGGGCCAGCGACCCACAACTGACTGCTAGCGTCAGAGCCAGCGACCCATATCTGACTGCTAGCGTCAGGGCCAGTGAACCAGAGCTGACTGCTAGCGCCAGGGCCAGCGACCCATAGCTGACTGCTAGCGTCAGGGTCAGCGACCCATAGCTGACTGCTAGCGTCAGGGCCAGCGACCCATAGCTGACTGCTAGCGTCAGGACCAGCGACCCATAGCTGACTGCTAGCGTCAGGGCCAGCGACCCAAAGCTGACAAGACCCTTCTACGCCTCACCGCGGTGATCCTTGATAACAGGCTGCAACAGCGCAGATTGGCTAAAGAGATTTTATCAAAAAGGACAGACTGACCTGGTACCTAAAAATGCGCGCTGAAGTCGGATGTCCTGGACCGAACGGTGCAAATCATCATCATCATGCAGCATGTCCTTTGTAGAACGTCACTCCCATAACAGTCTGTCTGAAACGAGCTCTTTCCCTTGCCAAAACCCCAGCCTCCGCTAGTCATACCCAGGCATTCCTGGATATCTTGGTGCCATCGTCTTCTTGGTCTACCCCTTCCTTTTTTGCCTGGCACCATACCTTCCATCACCGTTCTCTTGATGTGACCAAAGTATTTAAATTTCTTGGCCAAATGGAATTGATCAACTAATTATCCCCTATCTTCAACTCTTGCCGAATGTCTACATGTGTCCTTTTCTCCGTCCATGATATTCTGAGCATCTTTCTGTAAAAGTGTAAATATTGTTGTCAAGTTGTAAACTACGCCACAACGCATACCGTTCTCTGGAATACATCCTGCTACTTGCAAATCCCTTTTCAGGGCTTGGTAGCGGGAGCCAGGGCTTGGTAGCTGAAGTCAGGGCTAGGTAGCGGGAGTCTGGGCTTGGTACCGGAGGTTTGAGAACGAACGACGACGAAGAAAAGGAAGAATAAAATGAAAATGAAGATTAACAGGTCACACTAGTAGAGGCTGTGTACACAATGTTAGCTCTCTAGGTTATGGGGAAGTTGGTTAGAATATGAGAAATAGAAGTCCAAGTAGACGGACAACATAACGGTAATGTTAAGTTGAATATAAGCCTGTGCAAAGATTTCTATTGAACCGCCACTGCAATTACGTGGCACCCATGCTTTATATTGTGGTCTCTGCGTTTCAGTTCAGTTCAAGTGCCATCTGGGCATCGAATGTCGGCTGTAATAGATCTCCAGTCTACTCTATCTCTTGACGTAGTGGTTCAATCTGACAGGCTTTTATCAGTCCATCTCCTGATGTTATCCACCAACTTAAACCGTCGTCTTGAACGACTACCTTCCTCCCTCCTCTCTAGTTTAGTTTTCAACAAGGAGGTATGTCTTGTTATATGACCAAAATAACGGAACTGTCTAACCCTGATTTCGGTCATTAATTCTCTTTTCATGCCCAACTGTATCAATACCTCCACGTTTGTTTTCTTCTCTTTCCAAGACATGCGATCCAATCTTCTATATACCCACATTTCGAAGGCTTCAAAACTCTTTTCCATCTTGTTATTCATTGTCCATGTTTCTGCGCCATAAAGTAGTGATGAGTATACATAACACCTGACAATTCTCATTTTCAAATTCTGATTTATCTGTTTGGATGTCAGTATGTGTCACATGTTGCTGAATACCATCTTGGCCATACCTATTCTCTTTCTGATTTCTTTTTCACAGCTGCCTTTTTCCGTTTTTACATTGGTCGCTCTGTGCTTCACTTGAAGGACAATCAATCAATCAATCAATCCATAAATCAATAAGTTATATTTACTTACCTTATAGCTGCCTTCGTTCCAATCTAATCAATAAATATTTATCTTGCTCCTAAATTGTTTGTTTCCGAAATATATCCTGGATTGAAGATGAAGATAATAACAGCATTCCAATTGATAATATATGAACAACTATCCTTTTGGGGGTTTTTCAATGTTTAGATCGAAATATCGATTTATATCAAAGATAGAAATAGTAATACCAGTTGAAAGATTTGTAATTAATTAAAGTCCGAAGACGCGAAATGAATACTAATGGACAGGCACATATGACAGAAAGATATTTCAACACACAACATGCCATAACATAACACAATCTCATTGGTTGGGTCCGTCCAGCGGCAGACGTGCTTGGTTCGGTAGGAAAACTTCTCTCGTTTGGTTTCTGGGTCGATAGGTTATGTGAGTTTCTGATTTTTGATTCATGCTCGCTGGAACACTGTTCATTCGTTTAACGTTACGTTTATAGGAGGTTGTGGGTCTTTCAATTTTAAGAAAGTCTATCAGTAACTTCAGCCGTTGCGGATAGAGTGTTAGAGCTGTGATTGCCATTTTTTCCCCATCTCGGGGTACGTCTTTTTCGTAGGTTTTCAGATGTTTTTGTTGCTGAATGGCCAGAAGGGATGCAAATGCTGAGCTGCATCTTCGCCATGGCTGGTCCTGAGCCCGGATGAGAAATGAGGAAGGTTGAGCATGGGACCAGCTACCCTATCTCGTCAACAACAAAAAACAATTGCTACAAAAACGACATCCAAATAACACCAAAAGTCCTTGAAGGAAAAAGTCCCCTCATCTGAGTCTATGACGCAGCTCAGACAAACCTTAAAGGAACCTAGACTGCCGACTACCTTTCTTTCGACTTTCTTCCATACTCGGGACCTGGAATGTTAGAACCACGTGAGAGGAGAAGAAGACAGCGCAGATAACAAGAGAGAGAGAGAGAGAGAGAGAGAGCGATTTACCATTAGTACCCTTGGGCTGAAACTAGATGGACTCAGGAAAGGTACTATTGATAACAGGGGAGACTGATATACTCAGGATATGAGGAAGAGAGGAACGCACCACCCACAGAGGGAGTGGCCTTAATGCTCCCAGCGGAGGTCCAAAGTGCGCTCATAAAGGGGAGTGCAGCCGGATCACGAGTGTTAATGGCTATATATAGAACGAAGAACAGGAAGGCTAAACTAAATATAATTCTGGGATATTCCCCAACAAATGAAAAGGAAGAAATAGATAAGGAGGTTTTCTACAGCAGATTACAGCAACTAGTGGAGGAGACAGGGAGGGGTGACATGACCGTAGTAATGGGAGATTTCAACGCAAAAATAGGACATGACCACGTGGGAAATGAGGAGATCATGGTGAGGGAGGGACTAGGAGTCCTAAACGAAAACGGAGAGCTGTTTGCAGACTTTTGTGCAGGAAACAAATTGGTCATAGGAGGAAGTATGTTTGCACACAAAGCCATTCGTAAGGCAACATGGGTATCCCCAGACCAGAAAACTAAGAATCAGATGGGTCACATCTGAGTAAACTCTAAATTTTGACGATCATTATTAGATGTTATGGTTACAGGGGGGCAGATGTGGTCACGACTTATTAGTGATTGCGAAGGTACAGCTAAAGTTAAGGATAAACAGAACGATGCAAGTCAGCAGGTCACGGTACAGCAGGTCACGGTACAGCATGCCACGGTACAGTATTTCCCAGTACAGCACGCCACGGTACAGCAGGTCATGGTACAGCAGGCCATGGCACAGCAGGCCACGGTACAGTAAGCCACGGTACAGCATGTTACGGTACAGCTTGTCACGGTACAGCATGCCACGGTACAGCAGGTCACGGTACGGCATGCCATGGTACAGCAGGCACGGTACATCCGGCCATGGTACAGTAGGTCATGGTACAGTAGGCCATGGTACAGCAGGTCATGGTACTGCGTTCAATACCTGAAAGAAGATGATAAGAAAAACAAGTCTTCATAACACTCAGGAATAAATATCAAGCCATGGAGCAGCTAGATGAAAGGACCAGCATTGAGAATAAACAAGAACAAAGTACATGGATAACTGCATGCGAGGAAGTGCTAGGAATGAAGAAACGGCAGCTTAAAGAATGGATAACAGTAGAAACAATCACTAAGATCGAGAAGAGGCGAAATAAGAAAATGGCCTACCTAAATAGTAGAACGAGGGCCACAAATATCACAGGACAGAAAGAGGATGTATAGGGCAACAAGGAGGTTAAAAGAGGACAAAAGGCGTTACATTGATGGTCTGGCTGAGGAAGAGGAAGAGGTTGCAGGAAAGGGAAATATGAAAGGTCTATATGAGGCTACCAAGAAAGGGAAATATGAAAGGTCTATATGAGGCTACCAAGAAAGGGAAATATGAAAGGTCTATATGAGGCTACCAAGAAAGGGAAATATGAAAGGTCTATATGAGGCTACCAAGAAAGGGAAATATCAAAGGTCTATATGAGGCTACCAAGAAAGGGAAATATGAAAGGTCTATATGAGGCTACCAAGAAAGGGAAATATGAAAGGTCTATATGAGGCTACCAAGAAAGGGAAATATGAAAGGTCTATATGAGGCTACCAAGAAAGGGAAATATGAAAGGTCTATATGAGGCTACCAAGAAAGGGAAATATGAAAGGTCTATATGAGGCTACCAAGAAAGGGAAATATGAAAGGTCTATATGAGGCTACCAAGAAAGGGAAATATGAAAGGTCTTTATGAGGCTACCAAGAAAGGGAAATATGAAAGGTCTATATGAGGCTACCAAGAAAGGGAAATATCAAAGGTCTATATGAGGCTACCAAGAAAGGGAAATATGAAAGGTCTATATGAGGCTACCAAGAAAGGGAAATATGAAAGGTCTATATGAGGCTACCAAGAAAGGGAAATATGAAAGGTCTATATGAGGCTACCAAGAAAGGGAAATATGAAAGGTCTATATGAGGCTACCAAGAAAGGGAAATAGGAAAGGTCTATATGAGGCTACCAAGAAAGGGAAATATCAAAGGTCTATATGAGGCTACCAAGAAAGGGAAATATGAAAGGTCTATATGAGGCTACCAAGAAAGGGAAATAGGAAAGGTCTATATGAGGCTACCAAGAAAGGGAAATATCAAAGGTCTATATGAGGCTACCAAGAAAGGGAAATATGAAAGGTCTATATGAGGCTACCAAGAAAGGGAAATATGAAAGGTCTATATGAGGCTACCAAGAAAGGGAAATATGAAAGGTCTATATGAGGCTACCAAGAAAGGGAAATATGAAAGGTCTATATGAGGCTACCAAGAAACTATCGGGAAAGTATCAACAACAAGATAGACCAATCAAAAATAAGCTTGGGAAAAAGATAACTAACCTTGAAGAACAGAAGAACAGATGGGTAGAATACTTTGGAGAACTTTTGAACAGATCAGCACTAGACAACCCACGAGACATCCCACCAGCAGAGGAGGACCTGCCGATCAACTGATAATCCAAGTAAAGAAGAGATTAGAAGGACAATAGAGTTTCTAAGGCACGGAAAAGCAGCAGGACCTGATGGGATACCAACGGAAGCCATAAAAGCCAATGTTGAAACATGTTCCACAACTTGATAGGCGCCATCTGGGATAAAGAAAACTTACCAAAAGTTTGGGGAGAAAGCTATCTGGTGAAATTGCCTAAGAAGGGAGATTTACAGGACTGCATAAACCATAGAGGAATTAAGTTATTATCAGTGTCAGGAAAGGTGTTAAATAGTCATACTAGAAAGGTTAAAAAGGCAGTGGATAGCAAGATAAGGGATGAGCAGTCAGGCCTCAGACAGAATAGATCACGCATTGACCAGATAGCCACATTGCGGATAATTGTGGAGCGATCTTTGGAATGGAATTCGAGTTTGTACATCAATTTCGTTGATAATGAAAAGGCTTTCTCCAGTTTAGACAGAGATATACTCTGGAAACTACTGATGCACTATGGAATTCTTCAAAAACTCACAAACATAATTAGACAGGTGTATGAAAGTATGCAATAACTCTAGATATACACGAAGGACAACTCACAGACACATACAATTTTAATCAGGGGTACGACAGGGTTGCTTATTGTCGCCTTTCCTGTTCATCCTGGCAGTGGACTGGATTATGAAAGTAACAATAAATTAGAGAAATGGAATCCAGTGGATCTTGAATAAACAGCTGGAGGACCTGGATTTTGCGGATGATATAGCCCTTCTGTCCCACAGCCAAAGCCAAATGCAAAGGAAACTGGATAGACTGGATTATACCTCTAAACAAGTCGGTTTGAAAATCCATGAGGAAAAGACCAAAATAATTTGGGTCAATGCAGCAAACACAGAACCAACCAGGCTGAGAAGAACGTCACTGGAAAAATGAACAGTGCATGAATTCAACGTGGTAAATAACATTCTATAAAGGACATGCTACATGATTGGAGGCTGGAGTTTTGGAAAGGGAACGAGTTTCTTTCAGACAGACTGTGATGGGAGCGACGTTCTATAAAGCACATGCTACATGATTGGAGGCTGGAGTTTTGGCAAGGAAACGAGTTTCTTTCAGACTGATGAGAGCGACGTTCTATACAGGACATGCTACATGATGAGTGGGCGGTAGTGTCCAGGTTGAAGAGCACTGTTCTAATGTATCCCTGATCATCTAATAAACCTGTATTAAGTCACCTCGAATTCTTTTCTTTTCTAGACACTGTAGGCCGGTTTTTCTTAGCCTTTCCTCATAGCTATAATTCCAGAGTCCCACTACCAGTTTTGTCGCTCTTCTTTGTATCCATTCCAGCATTACTATATCCCCTTCACGATAAGGAATCCAAACATGTACACAGTATTCCAATCTAGGTTTAACTAATGCTTTGTACTATCACTTCCTTGCTCCTGTGTTTAATATTTATCTTATCGTACCTAACATTACCTTTGCCTTTTTCACCGCTACCGGAAAAATTTTGTTTAATGTCAGGAATGCTTTTCTTCGGAGCACACAAATTTGTGACAAATACCGGAGAGGACACGGACATTGGAAAAACTGCGAGGCGTGTTCAAATGAAACCGGACCAAACTGCAACAAGTGAACATACGTACGATGTGCATGATGAAGTCACTTCTGACGTAAACAGCACATATCAACCGGCAAGTTTGCAAAATTTCATTATCATCCGACTCATAGTTTCCTCAGCAGACCGTTGAAAACATGGCTGGTGTGGTACCGAATCCGTCTGCAGTTGATCAGCGAGCGCTGATTCGGTTGCTAACAACTGAAAGATGTCGACCAGTTAACATTCATCGCAGAATGCAGGCAGTGTATGTTGACAAAAGTGTGTCGAAGACAACAGTGAAGAACTGGACAACGATGTTTAAAGAAGGACGTGAGTTAACGAAAGATCTTCCGAGACCAGGTCAAGCGCGTATTGTTGCGTTAACTCAAGTCCTTCTTTAAACATCGTTGTCCAGTTCTTTACTGTTGTCCTCGACAAACTTTGTCCCCATACACTGCCTGCATTCTGCGATGAATGTCAACTGGTCGACATCCTTCAGCTGTTAGAAACCGAATCAGCGCTCGCTAATAAACTCTGGGCGGATTCCGTATCACACCAGCCATGTCTTCAACGGCCTGCTGAGGAAACTATGAATCGGAGGATAACGAAATTTTGCGAACTTGACGGTTGGTATGTGCTGTTTACACCAGAAGTGACGTCATCATGCGCATCGTACGTATGTTCCCTTGTTGCAGTTAGGTCTGGTTTCACTTGAACACACCTCGTATAATACAGCACAAACATACACAAATACACTTGCCTAAACAATAGCTAATCTCCCCAGATTTAACATAAAGGTCTCTGTGTTTGAAAACGACATACATTCACCAGAATGGCGATCCCTTAATAAACAATACGGGTATGTAAGTAGCAAATCCGTGACATAACCTCGCTTCTTACAACCGCCAACCTGTTTGGCTGCGATAAGTTTCTTGGCAGGTGTGCAGTACGGTGGGTTGTCATTACATTCCGTACGTGGAGGAGCAGGGGAGAAATGCATTTCTGCCAAACTGGAAACGAGCGTGATTCGAACCTGGTACGTTGAGATTGTGGACGGACGCTTCACTCCAAGGCCACGCAGCCTCTATAAACACAACAGGTACAACGACAAGTACAACGACAGGTACAAAAACGGGTACAACATCGGGTACAGCAACATGTACAACAGCAGCAACAGGTACAACAGGTACAGCTACAGGTACAACAACAGGTATAACGGGTACAATAACAGGTACAGCAGGTACAACAACATGTACAACAACAGGTACAATAACAGGTACAATAACAGGTACAACAACAGGTACAACAACAGGTACAACAACAGGTACAACAACAGGTACAACAACAGGTACAACGGTACAATAACAGGTACAACAACAGGTACAACAACAGGTACAACGGTACAATAACAGGTACAACAACAGGTACAACAACAGGTACAACAACAGGTACCACAACAGGTACAATGACAGGTACAACAACAAAATAGAAACCTACATTATGGTTAAACGGTCTTCATTAAGGACAACGAAGAAAAGGTCTTTAGGTCAGTCCCATGGCAACAAATGCCGTCGGGGAGGCAGCTAACTCGTCATGTACTTCCTCTACTTGTTTTTCTTCTTCTTCGTCTTCTTCTTCTTCTCATTAGTTCGTTCTCAATCTCCCGCTACCAAGCCCTGAACGGAGCTTTAAAAGTAGCAGGATGTAGTGCGGAGAACAGAATGTGTTGTGTCGCTAGTTTACAGCTTAACTTTGATATTTGCACCTTTCGGTCCCACACATCCGTCTTCGGCATCTTTATGTACTAAACTGCAGCCTACGGGGATTGAGTGGTCTCGAGGTAAGACGTCGGCCTCGAGTGATGTAGGTCGCGGGTTCAAATCACAGTGGAGACCACTATTTTTTCATGAGGACTTTATGGTAAATATCCCTGATTTCTGGATAGTAGAGATTGGATCCCCGTGTTCAGTTTCGCGCACGTTAAAAATCCCTCGGCAGTTGAAAATCGAAAAGAGTAGGCTAAACAAAATTCTAAATTTTGTTTAAAATCTACCCATTCTATTAAAGGACCCACGCTGGTGCTGCGGAGTTTGTACACTGTGCTGAGACTCTCCAAAAATATGGCGTACGGGTTAAACTGTGTGCAATAACATTGATTCTTCGACTAAACTAAACTAAACTAATCTATGTGAGGCGGGGTGGC
Source organism: Ariolimax columbianus (assembly GCA_036924085.1). Lineage (NCBI taxonomy): Eukaryota > Metazoa > Mollusca > Gastropoda > Stylommatophora > Arionidae > Ariolimax > Ariolimax columbianus. The sequence goes on from JAVGWX010000024.1 coordinate 9,902,839, forward strand.
CAGTTTCCTTCCTTGCTGTTTTTACCTTCCCCAACTCATACGTCAGGTACCCATTTACAGCTGGGTTGATTGGAGGAGCGGTCGTACCAGGCACGAACCACGGCACGGATTTTTTATTGTCTGTCAGTAAACTCGAACTTCTGTCACGTTGTAATACCAGTCTAGCAAGCCAGCTCACTGTTGACTAGGCTAGATGCTCCTCCAGGGACAGCTGTTGTTGTTGTTGCTGTTGTTGTTCAATGCCCACAATGAGTAGTATTCTTTTAAATCACATTCGTTATCTTCATGGACTGTAGTTACACCCATTTTTCAAAGAACAACTTTCTATCCTTTGACAAAACGGAAAGAGCTAATGTCATGAGCTTGTAAGTATATTCCTTATATTTCTAATATTCTTGTCATTTCCAACATTCTTTTTATTTCTAACTATGTATATTCCATAATCTTGTAAAAACAATGGTAGGAGTGGGGGGGGGGGGGGGGGGGTAAATTTGTGTAATAATGTAATAATTTGTTCTCTATACTGGCTGCTTGGCTTGGCTTCGTTCGTTCTCAATCTCCCGCTACCAAACCCTGAAAGGTTTAAGTAGCAGAATGTAGTCCAGAGAACGGAATGCGTTGTGTCATAGTTTACAGCTTGACTGCGATATTTGCACCTTTCGGTCCAACACATCCGACTTCAGCAAGCATTTTTATAGTACCGGGTTAGCATTCCCTCTTTGTTCCCTTCTCCTTAGCCAGTCTGCCCTTCTGCAGCCTGTTATCCATGATTACCGCGTGGAGGTGTAGAAGTGTCTTGGCAGCTTTGGTTCGCTGGCCCTGACGCTAGCAGTCAGCTATGGGTCACTGACCACTGCAGCTCATGCACTGCTCAGCCGTTCTCTATACTTATTCTGCGAGCAGTTGATTGAAATAACAGCATACAATTAATATATTAATGCTCCTCTCCAAAAGACAGTCAAAACGATATATCACATGTGATGTAACAAGAAGAAAAAAATATTGCAACATTATTTTAGTCGCGAATTATGCAAATGAGGTCGCCATTTTAAATATTAATTAGTTCCTGCTTTTTTTAACAATCATGCAATTACCGTCATCAGTTGTAATTTGTTCTCCCGAATATAAAAATGTATGGTTTAACAGGTGCTCAGTCATGACTAACCGAGATAATCAATATATTGTCCACTCTCCTCTACATTTTGGAATCAACTTTCCCAAAGTCCCTAGTTTATATTTTTCTGTGTATCCCTGTATAGCTCTTTCGCTGATTTTTTAAATACAAAAAATTTTTTAACTTCCTTGGGGGGTCGACATAGAGACATGGTTGATATATCATTGGAAAGTTTTTTTTCTAGGGCTTTCTTACAGCTGTATTTGTAACGCTGTAGAGTCAATTTGAAAATTTAACTAAATTATAAACACATAAAATGTAGAACTTATAGATTTACTATCTCTGGAGGCCGGGAAGGAAGATTAACTGATCAGACATGTTAGGGTCAGGCAAAATATACTGATCAGACATGTTAGGGTCAGGCAAAATATACTGATCAGACATGTTAGGGTCAGGCAAAATATACTGATCAGACATGTTAGGGTCAGGCAAAATGAACTGATCAGACATGTTAGGGTCAGGCAAAATATACTGATCAGACATGTTAGTCAGGGTCAGGCAAAATATACTGATCAGACATGTTAGGGTCAGGCAAAATATACTGATCAGACATGTTAGGGTCAGGCAAAATATACTGATCAGACATGTTAGGGTCAGGCAAAATATACTGATCAGACATGTTAGTTAGGGTCAGGCAAAATATACTGATCAGACATGTTAGTCAGAGTCAGGCAAAATATACTGATCAGACATGTTAGTCAGTGTCAGGCAAAATAGACTGATCAGACATGTTAGTCAGAGTCAGGCAAAATATACTGATCAGACATGCTAGTCAGAGTCAGGCAAAATACACTGATCAGACATGCTAGTCAGTCAGGTAAAATATACTGATCAGACATGTTAGTCAGAGTCAGGCAAAATATACTGATCAGGCATGTTAGTCAGGGTCAGGCAAAATATACTGGCCAGGACACTTATCTCGGCTTCCTAGTAGCCCACCCTGAAAACGGGCTGTTTTCGTGGCAGCCTTTCTAACAAGGTGAGGAATCGACGTAATCTCCGTAGTAGTGAGTGACACGCAGATGAAGCCAAGCCTATCACAACCTCCTGGAGGACCCTTGTCCACCTTCATCAGCACGCTCGGTAGTGGGGAAAACTACTGCAAGCCGACACTTGACGTATTTTTGAAGGCGCACAAAAAGAGTAAACCTACTCATTATAAACATTCGAAACATCAACAACTACTATCTCCGGTGGTCCACTATCTTACAAGGACCTTATGGCTGCATGGCTTAACGCCCATCCATTAATCCTATACCGGTTACGCCACTGGACGCGCCCCCTTCAAAACATCAACATGTCTTATTCATAATACATGTCTATATCTTAAATATCCCCGACTCAGTTCACTGTCATTTACAAATCTTTCAAATGTCTGGCGTTCTTTCTTCGCTTCTTACCACGAAGTTAATACCTGATTAAATTGTTTCCAACTTAAAACCCCGTTCTTTACCAAAAACAAATGACAATAATTACAGACAGAATCAAAAAAATGAGAACCTGAACAAGGAACAGTGAAGATGTCGAGGTCACGTTGTTGTGGAAAAATTTCCTACATCACATGACCTCAGCGCAGCGTATTGATTGGCTGCGGAGGACACAATGGAAAATTTCCTAGCCGATATTTCTAAGAATACGAAGGTGCCTTTCTGAACCTAATACTCCTGTTAGATATGTAAGCTGTCTTTGGTTGAATTCAATGTAAATAATTAATATATTAGGATAGATGTATAAATAAAACATGGATGTATCAAAGTCTTTACTAAATTTCATTCATAAATGTACGTCTAACGAAAGCATACATACACTGCAGCTGGTAATGCGCGGAGATATTTGGAAACACCCACACAACTCAATTCACATATTTAACGATATATCATGTAATTTAAACACTAATTGATACAAAATATGGTAAATTAATCAACATTACCTTTATGATCCAGCTATAAAATTTGAAAATCTCGTCCGACACCGGATAAATAGTGGTAAGAGATGATATCACACGCTATAAACAAACCGAGCAAGCGAGCGCTCACACGCGAGACGACGAACCGGCCGGCAAATCCCTTCTCCAACAACTAGGGCTACTTCTCAGGTAGCAAGCAATATTATGTGGTTTTTTTAAGCCAGAGCTAATTAAATGCATTAGCTATATCGTGCACTTTAATGCGTCTTAAGGGTCGAGGTCTGCTATTGACGTTTTCTATAACTATTGCTGAAGGAGTGGTTTCATACTGTTTTTATTATAAGGACCTCAGACCAGTCTTACAGCCACTAAGGATATCGGGGTTGCCTCTTTTGTGGCGACCCACGACACTTCCAAATACGGTTTTTATTTTTGTTTGGTAGCAAACAGGACGCGAGAAGCGACGGGGAGTGTCAACAGTTGAACAATAATTAGACTTTTCGCTCCAAGTGAAGTCAGTACTTGCGTCTTAACTCACCCCAAACAAAAGAGGAACCTATTTTTTAGGACCAAATTTTGAGGTAGTTACGTCATAGAAACGTCAATTTTTTTAACTGGAGGTTTTGCGAGAATAGACGAGAATTTCTGCTTCTGATGCCGTTTATACCTGCCTGCTTAACAATGAATTTCTTGAATTTCTTAACATTGGTCCATGATAAAGAGAGTAGCATTCAGTTTCTGCAGCTGCGTGGATCATTATCCATGCTGTAGTGCGATGATATAATAACCATGTTATCTAACCACAAACCCTAACCCTTCACAAAGCTGAACAGAACCATATTTTCTACACTTATATCTTTATCTTTATCTTTATCGAGTGTTTTGCCGTGGTCTTTGTGTATGACAAGGACAAACGAATAGCACCACTGCCTTCACAGAGAGCGTATCGTAAGAGGCGACTAACTGTGTGACATGGCATAACACCAGCCATTGTTAGGTGGTTTGTTAAGAGCAGCACAGATGGCGCCTAACAGGCTGCGGGTCTGGTTTGCTCTAGTGTTTGAGTCTATTGATATGGACTCGCACATCAGTTAACCACACTTTATAGTGGAGTAATAAGCTGCTCGAGCCTAGCCCGCTAAGCAGGAAATCCTCCTTCTGGCTACATCCAGCTCACATCAGAGATGGGACCTGCACGGGGACTTATGCTCCTGTAGAAGTACAGGTCGACAAAGAACTAAGAACTAAGAACTAAGACTAAAGACTAAGAACTAAGACTAATATTACGATCTAAGACTAAGAACTAAAACTAAACCCTAAAACTAAGACTAAGAACTAAGACTAAGAACTAAGACTTAGAACTAAGACTAAGAAATAAGACTAAGATTACGAACTAAGACTAAGAACTAAGACTAAGAAGTACGACTAAGAATTAAGACTAAGAACTAAAACTAAGAACTAAGACTAAGAACTAAGACTAAGAACTAAGACTAAGAACTAAGACTAAGAACTAAGAACTAAGACTAAGAACTAGACTAAGAACTAAGACTAAGAATTAAGACTAAGAACTAAGACTAAGAACTAAAACTAAGAAATAAGACTAAGAACTAAGACTAAGAACTAAGACTAAGAACTAAGACTAAGAACTAAGACTAAGAACTAAGACTAAGAACTAAGACTAAGAATTAAGACTAAGAATTAAGACTAAGAACTAAAACTAAGAAATAAGACTAAGACTAAGACTAAGAATTAAGACTAAGAACTAAGACTAAGAATTAAGACTAAGAATTAAGACTAAGAACTAAAACTAAGAAATAAGACTAAGACTAAGACTAAGAATTAAGACTAAGAACTAAGACTAAGAACTAAGACTAAGAATTAAGACTAAGAACTAAGACTAAGAACTAAGAACTAAGACTAAGAACTAAGACTAAGAATTAAGACTAAGAACTAAGACTAAGAACTAAAACTAAGAAATAAGACTAAGAACTAAGACTAAGAACTAAGACTAAGAACTAAAACTAAGAACTAAAACTAAGAACTAAGACTAAGAACTAAGAGTAAGAACTAAGAACTAAGACTAAGAAATATATTTATCTAAACCTTTGCGTATTTATTAAAAATAACATTATATCGACCAGTCCTCCTCTTAACCCCAAATGGACGTACAATAGTAACCCAGGAAACTGTTAGGGGTGAATTAAAGCCCAAGTACCACACAGGGCAACCACGACAGCTGACTCCTATACAGGGAGAGTGTATCATGCATTTCTCAGTGGCAGTTTAAGTATCAATAGTCTTACATAATGTAGTTGCTAGTCCCATGCACAGCTCTCTATAGTGACCTTGCACGACAAGTTTGCAAGCGAGCAGTAATAATAAATAGACCTAAAATGCAGCTAGCTAAACTGAATGTAAAAAATCGATTTTAAAAACATATACAGGCAAGGACGAAGATGGAATGTTCTCTGTAAACATATGCAGGCGAGGGCGAAGATATAATGTTCTCTGTAAACATAAACAGGCGAGGGCGAAGATATAATGTTCTCTGTAAACATAAACAGGCGAGGGCGAAGATATAATGTTCTCTGTAAACATAAACAGGCGAGGGCGAAGATATAATGTTCTCTGTAAACATAAACAGGTGAAGGGGGAAGATATAATGTTCTCTGTAAACATAAACAGGCGAGGGCGAAGATATAATGTTCTCTGTAAACATAAACAGGCGAGGGCGAAGATAGCATTTTATCTGTTAACATAAACAGGTGGGGGGGGGGGGTAGCATTCTATCTGTAAACATAAACAGGTGAAGGGGAAGATAGCATTTTATCTGTTAACATAAACAGGTGGGTGGGGGGGGGAGATAGCATTCTATCGGTAAACATAAATAGGTGAAGGGGAAGATAGCATTCTATCTGTAAACATAAACAGGTGAACGCTAAGATAGCCTGCTCTCTGTAAACATAAACAGGTGAGGGTGAAGATAACATCCTATCTGTAAACATAAACAAGGGAGGACGAAGATAGCACGCTTTATGCATACATAAACAAAACAAAGATAATGACCATCAACAAAACAAGAAAACAACATAAATAAGTTCTGGAGTGTTGAAATATAGAACAAGTCACGAACTTCGAGTATCTGGGCTCCACAATTGACAACAGACGCGACTGCTCAGAGGAAGTCGGAAGGAGATAGGAAATGGCAATTCAGAGGCCACACAACCTGATTAAACTATGGCAGAATACCAACTATACAACAAAAATGACAATTTTGTGAAGTTGTGTTTTTGCCCATGGCAGCATACTGTTGCGAAACATGGACTGTTACCGAACGTCAAGGAAGAGAATACACTCCTTCAATTTATAACGTTATGGAAAGGTCCTCAAAATACCATTGTTCGAATAAAAAAGAAGAATGCAGACGTTCGACAAGCGTTGGACACAGAGGAGAACTGGGTCATAAATTCAATTATAAATAGAAAATTGAAATACTTTGGCCACATCAAAAGCCACAACGGTCTTAAGAAAACGGTAATGTGAGGTATGGAGCTGGGAAGGAGAGGCAGAGGCAGACCAAGAAGGGGATGGCACAAAGATGTCAAGGAATGCTTGGGCATGACTCTGGATCTGGCTGGAGATTTGGCATGAGAGGCAGAGGCAGACCAAGAAGGGGATGGCATCAAAATGTAAAAGAATGATTGGGCATCACTCTGGATCTGGCTGAGAGGCAGACCAAGAAGGGGATGGCATCACGATGTCAAGGAATGCTTGGGCATGACTCTGGATCTGGCTGAGAGGCAGACCAAGAAGGGGATGGCATCACGATGTCAAGGAATGCTTGGGCATGACTCTGGATCTGACTGAGAGGCAGACCAAGAAGACGATGGCATCACGATGTCAAGGAATGCTTGGGCATGACTCTGGATCTGGCTGAGAGGCAGACCAAGAAGGGGATGGCATCACGATGTCAAGGAATGCCTCGGCATGACTCCAAAGCAGGTTTACAAGCAGACCAAATAGGCGATGGCCCCAAGATGTCAAAAAATGATTGGGCATGACTTTGGAGCAGGCTGGAGATTTGTCAAGAGAGGTAGGCCAAGAAGGAGATGGCACAAAAATGCCAATGTCAAGGAATGCTTGTGCATGACTCTCTGGGGTATGTTGGAGATTTGCTAAGAGATTGAGTTTCTTTCAGAACGGCTGTGATGAGAGCGGTGATGAGAGCGGTGATGATAGCGGTGATGATAGCGGTGATGAGAGCGGTGATGATAGCGGTGATGATAGCGGTGATGATAGCGGAGATGGGAGCGGTGATGGGAGCGGTGATGATAGCGGTGATGAGAGCGGTGATGGGAGCGGTGATAGGAGCGGTGATGATAGCGGTGATGATAGCGGTGATGATAGCGGTGATGGGAGCGGTGATGGGAGCGGTGATGGGAGCGGTGATGGGAGCGGTTTTGATAGCGGTGATGATAGCGGTGATGATAGCGGTGATGGGAGCGGTGATGGGAGCGGTGATGAAAGCGGTGATGATAGCGGTGATGATAGCGGTGATGGGAGCGGTTTTGATAGCGGTGATGAGAGCGGTGATGGGAGCGGTGATGATAGCGGTGATGGGAGCGGTGATGGGAGCGGTTTTGATAGCGGTGATGAGAGCGGTGATGGGAGCGGTGATGGGAGCGGTGATGAAAGCGGTGATGATAGCGGTGATGATAGCGGTGATGGGAGCGGTGATGGGAGCGGTTTTGATAGCGGTGATGAGAGCGGTGATGGGAGCGGTGATGGGAGCGGTGATGGGAGCGGTGATGATAGCGGTGATGATAGCGGTGATGGGAGCGGTGATGGGAGCGGTTTTGATAGCGGTGATGAGAGCGGTGATGGGAGCGGTGATGGGAGCGGTGATGGGAGCGGTGATGGGAGCGGTTTTGATAGCGGTGATGATAGCGGTGATGATAGCGGTGATGATAGCGGTGATGGGAGCGGTGATGGGAGCGGTTTTGATAGCGGTGATGAGAGCGGTGATGGGAGCGGTGATGGGAGCGGTGATGAAAGCGGTGATGATAGCGGTGATGATAGCGGTGATGGGAGCGGTGATGGGAGCGGTTTTGATAGCGGTGATGAGAGCGGTGATGATAGCGGTGATGAGAGCGGTGATGAGAGCGGTGATGAGAGCGGTGATGATAGCGGTGATGATAGCGGTGATGATAGCGGTGATGATAGCGGTGATGAGAGCGGTGATGAGAGCAAGTAATGACTCTTTTTTTTTTACTTCTTTTTTTTATTTTGCGTTCGCCTTATTTATCTATTCCCCAAGGCGATGTCCGTTGCACTACGGTTTTTATTTTGCGCATGTCGGCTTAGTACATCCGACTTCGGCATTTATTCTTTGTAAGTGTCTGCTTCCTCTTATATTTTCTAAGGGTTTGCTTCCCCGGGGTAACGGCCGGTGCTGTGATGGGGATCGAACCCAGCACCTTCGGGTTGTGAGTCGTGTCACTTAACCACTAGCCCACGCCGTCCCCAATGGCTCAGTGAATGTACCAGGCCAATAAACAGACGACACCAAGTTACGGATGCAAGGTTTTGAAAATAACGAACGTAAACAAATAAGAAATCCCTACAAAAACACAAGACTTGATTTGAAACGTGCAGCAAGTTCGAGGCTATTTCTGACGAAGGCTGTGTGTCTGCAACATATGTGTCGTATTGTTTTTTGTCTTAGGTTGTTCTTTCCTTTTGATTGACATATCCATATTTGTTGAAGTTATTGTGGCTTCAAGTTTCGACATGCTGACGCAGCCTAACCTTTTCACGACAATTTAAAAAAAAAAATTTGTTTATTGCGTTAGCCTTATTTTTGGATATTCCCCAAGGTCGCGTGCGTTTCATTATGTTCCTATTTTGCGACTGTCAACCTAGTGCATCCGGCTTCGAAATGCATTTCATGTAAGTGTCTGCTTCCTAATATTAATAATCAAAGTTTCCCATTACAAATGTGGAGAAAACAAGACCATGAGTTCAAGTATTTGGGCAGTATTTTTTCGACAGGGAAATCTAGACAAGTTGTCAGAAAGCAAATGCGGTGACTTATCAGCTGTCCCCACTGCTTAGACACCCGAGCATTAGTTTGGCAACAAAGCAACAACTGATAGGATATTTATGCCGATTCTGTGCTACCAGTGCTAAACATGACCTCTGTCCAGGGCGTGCGAGATCAGAATTTCGACTTGTGAGATGAAGTGTTTGAGGAAAGTCATCGGTGTTACCAGGAGAGACAGAATGCGGAATGACGACATTCGAAGTATGGTCGGCACTACAGCTTGTGTCGAATACATTTCCAGGCAGAAAATAAGTTGGTTTGGTCATCTCATGAGAATGCACCCTCATCATCTTCCACTGATGGCTTACAACGCTGGTAGATCTGACTACAGGGCAAGGGGGGCAGCCGCGAGGTAGGTGGATAGATAACATTAGAGTGATTGTGCAACGACAAGGGCTCACATTGATCGACGCAGCGCACTTGGTGCAGGATAGACGACTTAAGCTCCCCACGACGCTAAACGGCACAAGTGGAAAGAACACTAAATGACAGCAGCTTCAGAGTTTTTCTACGAAATGTGTTCTCTTATCAGTAGATGAAGTGGTAGCCAATGAGAACAAAGGGTTAGAACAGCATGATTGGCAACATTCAACGATACTTATCTTTGTTCCCCATTCGGACCCCTGTAACACTCGTGTGAAGTAGCAGAGTGGTTAGAGCAATAGATTATCACGACAAATATACGAGGCCTGTTCAAATGAAACCGGACCTAACTGCAACAAGTGAGCGTACATACGATGCGAATGATGACGTCACGTCTGGTGTAAACAGCATATACCAACCGTCAAGTTTGCAAAACTTCATTATCCTCATAGCTTCCTCAGCAGACCGTTGAAAATATGGCCGGTGTCATCTGATCCGTCCAGACCTGATCAACGAGATGTGATTCTGTTTCTAACAGCTGAAGGATATCGACCAGTTGACATTCATCTCAGAATGCAGAGAGTGTATGGTGACACATGTTCGTCGAAGACAACAGTGAAGAACTGGACAACGATGTTTAGCGAAAAGACATGCGTTAATGCACCAATATCAGCCTCTGTTTTTATCCTTCTTTCTGGACATCGTTGTCCAGTTCTTCACTGTTGTCTTCGACACACTTTTGCAGTTAATCTACTCAATTAGTCTACACACAGTCTACACATAGTCTACATAAAGGAAGGATGCTACAAGATCCCAGAGCACATAGCTATTTTCAAAAGAGACATGGATACAATGGGATTAAGATCAATCTATACTACGAAGGAAATGGTTCTAAAAATGGGATGGATTAAAAGTGGATAAATGCCCAGGCCAAGATGGTATTCATCCAAAATTGCTGTATGAAATTAGATACAAACTAGCAAAACCATTGGCTATATTATGTTCTCAATCACTTCCAAAAGGGATTGTTCTACGGGATTGGAAAGATGCCGGAGTCATCCACGTATTCAGAAAGGGGTAAAAATCAGATCCAGCAAATTATAGACCCGTGAATTTAATAAGCATGGTATGTAAATTGTTAGAGTCAATAATCAAAGAAAACATTGTAGTGCATTAAAAACAATAAAGGTAGGTCCCCTGGCAACTACTGCCGTCGGGGATGATGATAACTCTTCATGGACTAAGACGTAGCTCGTGTGAGGTAGGGTGGCCAGTTACCTTCCTTGCTGTTTATACCTTCCCTGGGATCAAGATGCTGAGTGGGATCAAGATGTTGAGTGGGATCAAGATGCTGAGTGGGGTCAAGGTGTTGAGTGGGGTCAAGATGTTGAGTGGGGTCAAGATGCTGAGTGGGGTCAAGAAGCTGAGTGGGATCAAGATGCTGAGTGGGGTCAAGGTGTTGAGTGGGGTCAAGATGTTGAGTGGGGTCAAGATGCTGAGTGGGGTTAAGAAGCTGAGTGGGATCAAGATGCTGAGTGGTGTCAAGGTGCTGAGTGGGGTCAAGATGCTGAGTGGGGTGAAGATGTTGAGTGGGGTCAAGATGCTGAGTGGGGTCAAGATGCTGAGTGGGGTCAAGAAGCTGAGTGGGATCAAGATGCTGAGTGGGGTCAAGGTGTTGAGTGGAGTCAAGATGTTGAGTGGGGTCAAGATGCTGAGTGGGGTCAAGAAGCTGAGTGGGATCAAGATGCTGAGTGGTGTCAAGGTGCTGAGTGGGGTCAAGATGCTGGGTGGGGTCAAGATGCTGAGTGGGGTCAAGATGTTGAGTGGGGTCAAGATGTTGAGTGGGGTCAAGATGCTGAGTGGGGTCAAGATGCTGAGTGGGGTCAAGATGCTGAGTGGGGTCAAGATGCTGAGTGGGGTCAAGATGCTGAGTGGGATCAAGATGTTGAGTGGGATCAAGAGGCTGAGTGGGATCAAGATGCTGAGTGGGGTCAAGATGTTGAGTGGGGTCAAGATGCTGAGTGGGGCCAAGATGCTGAGTGGGATCAAGATGCTGAGTGGCGTAAAGATGTTGAGTGGGATCGAGATGCTGAGTGGGGTCAAGATGCTGAGTGGGGTCAAGATGCTGAGTGGGATCAAGATGCTGAGTGGGGTCAAGATGCTGAGTGGGGTCAAGATGCTGAGTGGGGTCAAGATGCTGAGTGGGGTCAATATGTTGAGTGGGGTCAAGATGCTGAGTGGGGTCAAGATGCTGAGTGGGATCAAGTTGCTGAGTGGGATCAAGATGCTGAGTGGGATCAAGATGCTGAGTGGGATCAAGATGCTGAGTGGGATCAAGATGCTGAGTGGGATCAAGATGCTGAGTGGGATCAAGATGCTGAGTGGTGGTCAAGATGCTGAGTGGGGTCAAGATGCTGAGTGGGATCAAGATGCTGAGTGGGATCAAGATGCTGAGATGGCGTAAAGATGTTGAGTGGGATCAAGATGGTGAGTGGGATCAAGATGCTGAGTGAGATCAAGATGCTGAGCAGCGCATGAGCTGCCGTGGTCAGCGACCCATAGCTGACTGCTAGCGTCATGGCCAGCGAACCAGAGCTGCCAAGACCCTTCTACACCTCCACGCGGTGATCCTGGATAACAGGCTGCAGCAGGGCAGACTGGCTAAGGAGAAGGGATCGAAGAGGGAATGCTAACCCGGTACTCAAAAAATGTTTGCTGAAGTCGGATGTGTGGGACCGAAATGTGTAAATATCGCAGTCAAGCTGTAAACTACGACACAACGCATTCCGTTCTCTTGATTACATTCTGCTACTTACGCCCTTTCAGGGTTAGGTAGCGGGAGATTGAGAACGAACGAAGCCAAGCCATACCTTCCCCAACCCATACGACAGAAACCCATTTACAGCTGGGTCAACTAGAGGAGCGGTGGTACCAGGAACCAACCATGCAAAGAAGAAAAAGAAGACTAAAACAAGCATTTCAAAGTACATTCGCCTACTAGAACAAGAAGGCACATCTTCACATTTATTACAGAAAGATCCGGATTATATATTAAGAAATAGTTTTGCACTCTTGCAATGCATTGTCACCGGAAATAATGGGGTCACGGTCAGTAAATGCATCGAGAATAGATTAGATCTACATAGTCATTTTTAGTGTATGTGAAGAAGAAGAAACTGATTGTATGCAGACTTTGCAAACCGTTCTTAACTTAACTTAACTTAACTTCTTTATACTGATTCAGAAGACTCTAGAGAGTCTGTATACAACCATTTTCATTTACATTTCCTCACTCTAAAAGCTATGCGCATCCAATTTATTCTTAAATGCATTAACTGTCCCTGCCTCCACTACTACCTGTGGAAATGTTTTCCAAGTCACCATTCTCTGACTAAAGAAATAGTTCTTAATATCTCATCTGGACCCTTCTTTAGTTAATTTGTAACTATACCCTCTTGTTCTTGTAGGTAGTTGTATTTTGAAGAAAAAAAACTTGTTTTAATCTAATTTATCCTTTCCTCTGATCATCTTATAAACCTGTATTAAGTCACCACGAATTCTTCTCTCTTCTAGACACTGTAGGCCGGTTTTTCTGAGTCGTTCCTCATAACTGTAATTCTGGAATCCAACTATCAGCTTTGTCGCTCTTTTTTGTATCCTTTACAGCATGTTTATATTCCCTCTATGATAAGGACTCCACACCTGTACACAGTACTCTAATCTAGGTCTAACTAAAGCTTTATACAGTTTGACTTTCACTTCCTTACTCCTATGTTTAATATTTCTTTTTATCATACCTAACATAGTATTTGCCTTTTTCACTGCTACCTTAACTTGCTCACTCACCTTACCTGTATGATCTATTTTAACCCCTAGGTCCCTTTCCTTATCTATCTTTCTAATATTGTTCTCGCCCATTCTGTAATTATCTTCCATATTGGATCTACCCATGTGGATCACTATAAAGACGTTTATTAAGTTAAGTAAAGTATGGTTCTGACTGTATCCTGCCAATAAAGATGTGTCGATAAGTGTTAAATTAATTCAGTATGAGTGACTTCCAAAAGGCAATAACACAGGATGTAACCACTCTAGAGCAAAACTGATTTCTTCCCCTTGTTTCTATTTTCGTCGTTACTGGTATTGAGTTGTACATCAGTCACAGCAGTCGTTTGCTCTGGGGTCAGGTAAAACATACTGACCAGGGGTTCACCCCGAGTCCACTATGGCTGCTGCAAACTTGGATCAGTGCTTCCTCTTCGTCATATTTCACCAGTTCGTGGTGCCTGTTATCGATTACGGACTGGTTATCCTCACACTATCAAGATCAGTGTGAAAGGTTGGAACGCATCCAGAATGAAGGGTTTCGACTGGTTCTGGGATTGTTATCGGTGACATCCAGACATAAACTTGTACAAGTTAAGGCCTTGGTGATGACGTCATATAAATCGACGAATTGGGGCTGCGCAGTGGGACATCCGTGCGGTTTATTGGCTAGAGTGAGAGGAGAGGTCGTTGCCGAGTGCATACATGTCGACAACATCCGGTATGAAAATGGAGACGGAAGCAATGATCTCAGCACTGAGATGGATATCTGAGACTTCTTTAACAAGGGCAGTCATCGTGACAGACTCACAATCCATACTCCAGAAGGTACAGAAGGGATGGATTAGGTACGAGTGGATAGCAGCTGTTTAGGTCTCAAACTTCCAGGCGTTGACTTCCTGATCATGCCGGGGTTCAGGGCAATGAAAGCGCTAACGTCTTGGCTTCACAAGCTCCCATCATGGGCGCATTAGTGATGGATAGAAGTGACATTTTGAAATCAATCAATGACCGCCTGCTGGATGAGGACACCACAATAGATGAAGCAACAATCCACAGACTGCAAAGTTTCGACATTAAACGAGGGTCGAGCGGAGTGGAGAGCATGAGAGGACGGAGCAGGAGAGTGTACAACCAGCGAACTACGGGGACCATCAGCATCCATACCGTGCGCCATTTGATGAGAGAGACTGAGTACCTATGGGTATGCCAGAAGTGCAGTGACGTCGATTCTTAGAAACAAAAGCATATCATCTCGCATCCACGCAGTGCACAAGCCTGAAATCTAGGCGAAGTGTCTTACAGCCAACACGGCTTTTAGTTTGACAGACTAGTCCGGAAAATGTCGTATCCAAAAAGCTAATGGATCGAACTGCGGGATTATCCTGCACTTGGCTTCGTTCGTTCTCAATCTACCGCTACCAAACCCTGACACGTTCCTAAGTAGCAGAATGTAGTCCAGAGAACGGAATGCGTTGTATCGTAGTTTACAGCTTGACTGCGATATTTGCACCTTTCGGTCCAACACATCCGACTTCAACAAGTATTTTTTGAGTACCGGGCTATCATTCCCTCTTCGATCCCTTCTCCTTAGCCAGTCTGCCCTGCTGCAGACTGTTATCCAGGATCACCGCGTGGAGGTGTAGAAGGGTCTTGGCAGCTCTGGTTCGCTGCAATCCCTTTT
Organism: Ariolimax columbianus; assembly: GCA_036924085.1. Classification (NCBI taxonomy): domain Eukaryota; kingdom Metazoa; phylum Mollusca; class Gastropoda; order Stylommatophora; family Arionidae; genus Ariolimax; species Ariolimax columbianus. The sequence continues at coordinate 9,917,894 of JAVGWX010000024.1, forward strand.
TCATGGACCGGCAGAAAATTGCTGCTGACCGGCACCGGTCCGAGGACCGGCGGTAGGGAAACATTGTTTTGGGCGATATCATGACGTATAATCAGTGCTTGGAGGCTTCTTCTTCTTCTTTTTCTTCGTTTTCAATCTCCCGCTACCAATGCTCTGCAAGTAGCAGGATGTAGTCCGGAGAAGGCAATGCTTCGTGTCACTAGTTTACAGCTTGGCTGCGATATTTGCATGTGTGCGTCTGTATGTACCTATGGGTCCACACTGGTGATAGAATGATAGAGTACCAGAGAGTCATCATAACCTTAGGGAAGGAATGCAGAGAACGGAGCAACGGGAGAGCAGAGCACAAGGTGAATCAGCTGATAACTGAGAACGCGCAGGATGGTGATGACGTCATATAAATCCAAGATGTTTCTGTGTGGTTCAAATCAGACATAATGTTTTTGCTCACTGGAGTATGGTTCCTAAACGCTGTATATGAATGAAAATGTTACGACATGCTCTCTGTGGGGAAGTAATATTATTGTATGTGCCCTACACAAAGACCCCTGCCGACCACATCATATAAGTCTTTAAATAGACTCCAAATTGGTGTATCACAATACAGGAATAACTTAAAGAGACTGGGATCCATGGATGATGAGACATGTGACTGTTGAGAAACACAAGTGCTATTGTAGGGATCGAAATGAATACGAAGAATTAGGAACATGTTGCATGGCAACGGCTCAGGTAAGCCGGAAACAGCTGATAGATCACAAATCTTCTTTCGATGCGCAGGCGCAGGAAGTGTTAATCATGTGACCCTGTGTCAGTCTCATGTTTGTAAACATAATTATTTCTGGAACTTGAACATTTGTTTTAAAGCCCATAAATAAAAGCAATACATTCATTTCCTTCAAATACTTGGTAAGACAAACGCATTACTTTAGTTGTAGACATATGTCATTGCTGTATTTCTGTTTACAACCTTTGACAAGCTTACTTTATAATCATTCTCATTCGATTAATAATAAAACTGTCGCGATTTAACAAGTTGTGTAAGTTATTTATTATTAGTTAAAACGCCAATTTTCGATGATGACTATTCAGACTATTGACTGTATTGGCAAAGTTGACTAATTTACAGTCGTAGCTTAGTCACATCAAAGTCATGTCCAGGGAGAGCCACATCAAACTCCTGTCCAGCTAGCTTTAAATTGGTGCCTGAGATTTTTGAAGTTAGTAGTCCTATAACTTACTTACTTAGTGACTTGAGTGAGTTAGTGTCATTCCACCTAACAAAATTAATAACACATCCAAATCAAATGATTCATTTGCAATCACAAGTTGCACTATTGTCTCGTAGACTTCCTCCTTTCAACCTCAGTGTCAATATTCACATCGGCTTTGTGACTTCCATTTACATTAAATGGAAGTATGTCAGGTGAAAATGGGGCAATCAATTCATTCACGCGTACTAAAGCTGAAGTTGGAACTGAGGACACTGACTAATAACTTACAGAGAAAAAAAAAATAATATTATCATAATAGGAATAAGTGGACATACCTACGTTTAGATTGCGTTTGGTGGCACACTTTTGCAAGATGTGCAGTTATTCATGTATCTTAGTAGCGGGGAAAAAAGTAAGATGGCTGCAACTTAGTGACTGCGCTCTCGACTAGCTCCGGTGTTTGTGTCGAGTTTTCCGATATTTAGTGGTTCCTGTCCGGATTATATTTCACAACTCCTTCACCAGGTGGTATAAGGGTCTTTATTCTGTCGATTTGATGTGCTTTTGATTGGTTATCCCGTTTGTTATGCTGCATTTCATGCCTGGCTCAAGCTGTGGGGAAAACAGTCCATGACAGAGTTCAACGTTCCGTAATTCAGTCCAGGTTATCACTACTTTAGTACATTTCTGCTCTGACTGAAGCCGACTTCCTCCTGCCCGCCTCACTCTCCACTGGAAGTTACAGGATACCTCTCCGAACCTTATATTCTCAGCATAGCAAGGGTCACGCTGACAAACAGGTGGACACAGTCAGAAACCTGGCGGCTGAGGGCTCACGAACTGGCAACTGAGGGCTCACGGATCAGAACCACTCCATGAACCACCACTTTGGAAAGCATTAACCAATGGCTTGTAGAAGTCTACAAGCCAATTGGTTAATGCTTTCCAAAGTGGTGGTTCATGGAGTGGTTCTGATCCGTGAGCCTCAGTTGCCAGTTCGTGAGCCCTCAGCCGCCAGGTTTCTGACTGTGTCCCACCTGTTTGTCAGCGTGACCCTTGCCTATGCTGAGAATATAAGGTTCGGAGAGGTATCCTGTCAACTTCCAGTCGGAGAGTGAGGCGGGCAGGAGGAAGTCGGCTTCAGTCAGAGCAGAAATGTACTAAAGTAGTGATAACCTGGACTGAATTACGGAACGTTTGAACTCCTGTCATGGACTGTTCTTCCCCACAGCTTGAGCCAGGCATGAACTGCAGCATAATCAAACGGAGATAACCAATCAAAAGCACATCAAATCGACAAGAATAAAGACCCTTATACCACCTGGTGAAGGAGTTGTGAAACTATAATCCCGGACAGGAACCACTAAATATCGGAAAACTCGACACAAACACAGAATGGAGGGGGAGGGGTATTCCTGAGCCTAACAAATGGTAGAAAGATAATACTGTCAGTGGTAACTGGAAAATTCTCAAGCAATTTCAGAGCGGGGGAGAGGCATTGAAGGCGAAAGCAATGAAAGCCAGATAGCCATAGCCTTGTTTACAGATGCCCTGTTTGTGGTTACAGCACTAAAAAGCCAGAAAAATACTGAACTTAATGATTTAAGAGCAGTACTCTGTCAACTATGCCAGCAGTCTACACCCAAAAGAGTTGTGGTACAGTGGGTTCCATTCCACTGCAACATTCAAGGCAACGAGGAGGCAGACAGACTGGCAAAAGAAGGTGCAAGGTTAGCACAACCAGATTCTAGTGTGACCTACAAAGAGTTCAAAGGGTTAATTAGGACCAGATACATGGCCAAATGGGAAACAGAGCATACTGGCTACACAGAAAGTTATGCTTATTACCAGTTGAACAAAAGAGAGCAGGTCTTGGTCTTCAGACTCCGCACAGGCCACAAGATACTGAGGTACCATTTATTCAAGAAACTGAAGATAGGTGTTACTGACGAATGCACTTGTAGTACAGGGAAAATGATCCCTGAACATCTGCTGCAAAATTGCCCGACAGAGAAAGCACATGTGGCCATCACCAGTGCCAACACTAGACAAGCTCTATGGCAGTGTCGACAGCCTCAGGATGACTGCTGCTTTCTTCTAACAAATTCAAGTGGACGTCTAACCAGCGTACAAAGAAGAAGAAGACGGTTTTGTCTCAATAATGTGATGTGCGCTGTATTTGGATTATAATGAGGAAGAATATGCGCTGGTCATCAATCTCACTCTTATCCCGAGTTACCTTGGATCAGTGGCCAGACTATTGGTCAAGATGACTGGAGTTAACTCGGGATGGAGGCATTCTGATCTTACCGTCCGTTAGACCAAGGGTCGTTTGACACTTGCAGGATTCGATTGCCTACCGTTTCCGTACATCACTTTGAGAGGCGAGTGTCTTAATCTCTTGACCACAGCGACCCCCTCGTGGTCATACTAATACTGTAGGGGTCTGGGCTGTTGGTTCTGGGGCTGGTATTTGCTATCTCTTCCTGATCAGCATGCCGGCTTGACCAGGGTCCTTGATTTAACTACTTTTGTCAGACCAGGGTCAGAATAATAGACCAAGACCACTATCTCTCATCCATGTAGCGTTTCCTGGAAAGAGGCTGTTATCAAGGCTGTCTGGCCGATGAGATGTTGATCGAGATGATAAAAAGCCAGAAAAATACTGAACAATGATTTCAGAGCATTACTCTGTCAACTATGCCAGCAGTTTGCACCAAAAAGGGTAGTGGTACAGTGGGTTCCATCCCACTGCAACATCCAAGGCAACGAGGAGGCAGACAGACTGGCAAAAGAAGGTGCAAGACTACCACAACCAGATACTAGTATGACCTACGAAGAGTCAAAACGGCTTTTTAGAGCTAGATACATGGGCAAATGGGAAACCGAACATACTGGCTACACAAAAAACGATGCCTATTACCAGTTGAACAGAAGAGAGCAGGTCGTGGTCTTCAGACTTCGCACTGGCCACAATAGACTTAGGTACCACCTATTCAACAAATTTAAGATAGGTGGCACTGATGAATGCCCGTATGGTACCGAGAAAATGATCGCTGAACATTTGCTGCAAAACTGCCAGACATATGAGGATCAGAGAGAGCAGATGTGGCCTTCACCAGTGGCAACACTAGACAAGCTCTATGGCAGTGTCGACAGCTTCAGGATGACCTCTGCTTTTTTCGAAAAAATAATGGTTACTGTCTGACTGCGTACGATGAAGAAGAAGAAGAAGAAGATCGAGATGATCCCATTAGTAGTGAGCATCAAGCAAATAGAGCCATGCATAGTACAGCTGTCTGAAGATTCATAGCCCACCTTCATCTGCATGCTCGGAATTTGAGGAAAGCTACTACAACCCAGCCAGAGCCGGAACTGGCCATCCCACCGCATATAGGCTGCAGCTTAGGGGTCGCTGTAGTTAAGATGTCGCTGTAGTTAAGAGGTTAAGGCACTCGCCTCTCACAGTGATGAAAGGGAGCTGTGGGCGATCGAATCCGGCAAGTTTCAAGCGACCTCTGTTCTCACGGGAGGTAAGATCAGAGTGCCTGCATCCCGAGTTACCTCCAGTCATTTCGACCAATAGTCTTGCCACTGATCCAAGGTAACTCCGGATAAGAGAGTGAGATTGATGACCAGCGCAGCTTCTTCCTCACTATAATCTAAATATAGCGCACATCACATTATAAAGCCAAAAAAAACATCTGATGTTGTGGCCATTATTGCTTGCAATGGGGGCAATAACTTTTTTTTTTCTTCTTTTTTTTTAGGCTGCAGCTTAGAACATAAAGAGTTATCTTCATCTGGGGACGGCGTGGGCTAGTGGTTAAGTGACACGGCTCACAACCAAAAGGTGCTGGGTTCAATCCCCATCACAGCACCGGCCGTTACCGTGGGGAAGCAAACCCTTAGAAAATGCAGGATGAAGCAGCCCTTTACATAAAATGCATGCTGAAGTCTGATGCACTAGGTCAACAGGCGCAAAATAAAAACCACAGTGCAACGCACACCGCCTTGGGGAATAGAGAAATAAGGCGAACGCAAAAAAAAACACAACATATCTTCATCCCTGACAGCAGTTGTTGCCACAGGACTGACCTTTACTACAACCCGCCACTTAACGTCCTTTTCAGGACGTATGGGAGATTTGCCGGACTCCGTATTAAAAGATTGCAGAGCTTTATCAACAAATTTCTGAAAAAGATTTTGGGCTTGCTGTGGTTCGTTACAAATGAACACTTACTGAAGGGAACAGGTAAGAGACAGGTGGAACAGGAAATCTTAGGACCCTACACCACAAAAGCTCCACGACAGTATCACCAGACAATCTCTGACATGGAACCAACAAGGAAAAGTGAGGCAAAGGAAAGCAGAAGAAGAGACCAAGAGGCAGATACAAGAACAACAGGGGGAAGTTAGAAAGAATTTGAGAAAATAGCTTAAGATATGTCTGCTAGTAAATGGTTGGTTGATGGCCTATGCATCGCAAGATGATAAGGGCGAAGAAGAAGAGATTAAATGAGTTGTAATCCATCTTCTTCTTCTTCATTCGTTCTCAATCACCCACTGCCAAGTCCTGAACAGGTCAGATCATCCCGTAACCGGTGACGTCGTTGGGGCACACATGAAGATATCCTCACAAAACCACGTCACCCCTGTCTGTCGGCGGCTGCTGCCTGTGCCTCTTCTGGTCGGAGATTACTCCATTCTTTTATATTGTCCTCCCACCTCTTTTTGGGGCGGCCTCTTCGTCGTCTGCCTTGCACCTTTCCGTGGAGGATTGCATTTGCAAGACCATTTGTTCTCGATATGTGACCGTACCGAGCGAGTTTCCTTCTTTTGCCAAGAGTTCTTCAAAAGGTCAAGGATTAATCTAAGCATGACCTTGCTAGGGTGGCCGATGAGCCTTATTGTTCTGTAATTTTAGCACAGCTTTAGGAACAGGGCTTTGCAAATAGCAGGATATAGTCCAGAGAACGGAATGCTTTGTGTCGTTAGTTTACAGCTTGACTGCGATATTTGTACCTTTTGGTCTGACATATCCGTCTTCTGCATGTAATCCGTTTGATTTCTAATTTCATTCTATGCCGTTGATTCTATTCTAGGTCATCATGCCGATTTTGTATGCAGTGATTGCAAGGGGAACAACTGTTCTCGCTAAATATGCAGGCTGTGCTGGCAACTTTACAGAGGTTACAGACCAGATTTTGCAGAAGATACCACAAGAGAATTCCAAACTCACATACTCCCATGGAAGGTAAGGTCTTCGCAGTAATCACGAAGTAGTTGTAGAATGAATGAAAAATGCTGATAATGAGTGTGATCTCATATGAGCCACTTAGAGGGCAGCTTAGGATAGTGGTTAAGTGACATTGCTCACAATCCGAAGGTGCTGGGTTCGATCCCTATCAGAGCACCGTTCATTACCTCGGGAAGCAAACCTTTAGAAAATGCAGGAGGAAGCAGATCCTGACATAAAATGCTTGCTGAAGTCAGATCCACTGGGCTGAAAGGAGCAAAATAAAAACAGTGCAACGCACACTGCCTTAGGGAATAGAGAAATAAACCGAATACCAAAGAAAAAAGAAAAATAGGAGCCACAGGTGTTGGGGATGGAGTGTTAGAGAAGAGTTCCTTGACTTGTTTTGTTCCATGCACCCTGTTCTGATTCTAAGAATTGTTGTCACTGCACTCCGGGCATACCTATAGGTGCTCACTCTCTCACCAAATGACACAGGCTCTGGATGCTGATGGTCCCTGTAGCTCGCTGCTCCGTTCTACTCCGCTCAAACCTTGTTTGATGTCTCGAGACATTGCAGGCTGTGAATAGCTGATTCATCTATTGCAGTGTCCTCATCAAACAGGCGGCCATTGATTGATTTCAAAATATCACTCCTATCCGTCACTAACGTGCCCATGATGGGAGTTTGTCAAGCCATGATGGGAGTTTGTCAAGCCATGATGGGAGTTTGTCAAGCCATGATGGGAGTTTGTCAAGCCATGATGGGAGTTTGTCAAGCCATGATGGGAGTTTGTCAAGCCATGATGGGAGTTTGTCAAGCCATGATGGGAGTTTGTCAAGCCATGATGGGAGTTTGTCAAGCCATGATGGGAGTTTGTCAAGCCATGATGGGAGTTTGTCAAGCCATGATGGGAGTTTGTCAAGCCATGATGGGAGTTTGTCAAGCCATGATGGGAGTTTGTCAAGCCATGATGGGAGTTTGTCAAGCCATGATGGGAGTTTGTCAAGCCATGATGGGAGTTTGTCAAGCCATGATGGGAGTTTGTCAAGCCATGATGGGAGTTTGTCAAGCCATGATGGGAGTTTGTCAAGCCATGATGGGAGTTTGTCAAGCCATGATGGGAGTTTGTCAAGCCATGATGGGAGTTTGTCAAGCCATGATGGGAGTTTGTCAAGCCATGATGGGAGTTTGTCAAGCCATGATGGGAGTTTGTCAAGCCATGATGGGAGTTTGTCAAGCCATGATGGGAGTTTGTCAAGCCATGATGGGAGTTTGTCAAGCCATGATGGGAGTTTGTCAAGCCATGATGGGAGTTTGTCAAGCCATGATGGGAGTTTGTCAAGCCATGATGGGAGTTTGTCAAGCCATGATGGGAGTTTGTCAAGCCATGATGGGAGTTTGTCAAGCCATGATGGGAGTTTGTCAAGCCATGATGGGAGTTTGTCAAGCCATGATGGGAGTTTGTCAAGCCATGATGGGAGTTTGTCAAGCCATGATGGGAGTTTGTCAAGCCATGATGGGAGTTTGTCAAGCCATGATGGGAGTTTGTCAAGCCATGATGGGAGTTTGTCAAGCCATGATGGGAGTTTGTCAAGCCATGATGGGAGTTTGTCAAGCCATGATGGGAGTTTGTCAAGCCATGATGGGAGTTTGTCAAGCCATGATGGGAGTTTGTCAAGCCATGATGGGAGTTTGTCAAGCCATGATGGGAGTTTGTCAAGCCATGATGGGAGTTTGTCAAGCCATGATGGGAGTTTGTCAAGCCATGATGGGAGTTTGTCAAGCCATGATGGGAGTTTGTCAAGCCATGATGGGAGTTTGTCAAGCCATGATGGGAGTTTGTCAAGCCATGATGGGAGTTTGTCAAGCCATGATGGGAGTTTGTCAAGCCATGATGGGAGTTTGTCAAGCCATGATGGGAGTTTGTCAAGCCATGATGGGAGTTTGTCAAGCCATGATGGGAGTTTGTCAAGCCATGATGGGAGTTTGTCAAGCCATGATGGGAGTTTGTCAAGCCATGATGGGAGTTTGTCAAGCCATGATGGGAGTTTGTCAAGCCATGATGGGAGTTTGTCAAGCCATGATGGGAGTTTGTCAAGCCATGATGGGAGTTTGTCAAGCCATGATGGGAGTTTGTCAAGCCATGATGGGAGTTTGTCAAGCCATGATGGGAGTTTGTCAAGCCATGATGGGAGTTTGTCAAGCCATGATGGGAGTTTGTCAAGCCATGATGGGAGTTTGTCAAGCCATGATGGGAGTTTGTCAAGCCATGATGGGAGTTTGTCAAGCCATGATGGGAGTTTGTCAAGCCATGATGGGAGTTGGTCAAGCCATGATGGGAGTTGGTCAAGCCATGATGGGAGTTTGTCAAGCCATGATGGGAGTTGGTCAAGCCATGATGGGAGTTTGTCAAGCCATGATGGGAGTTTGTCAAGCCATGATGGGAGTTTGTCAAGCCATGATGGGAGTTTGTCAAGCCATGATGGGAGTTTGTCAAGCCATGATGGGAGTTTGTCAAGCCATGATGGGAGTTTGTCAAGCCATGATGGGAGTTTGTCAAGCCATGATGGGAGTTTGTCAAGCCATGATGGGAGTTTGTCAAGCCATGATGGGAGTTTGGCATGATCTGGACAGTATATCCCCTGAATTTTTGAGGCCTCAACAGTTGCTATGAACTCGTACCTCAGCCATTCCCTCTGTACCTTCTGAGGTACGGCTTGCGCGTCAGTCACGATGATTGCCTTTGCTTTGGGGTCTCAGATAGCCATCTTAACGGTGAGGTCACTGCATCCTTCTCCATTCTCAAACAGGAAGTTATTGACATGTATGTCTCACTCCACTCAACGACAACCTATCCTCTCACTCTAGCTGAGAAGTCCCAAACTGATTACCCGCTGCGCAACACCGAACCATCGGTTTATTTGACAGCATCACTATCCTGCGTGTTCTCAGCTGATTCACCTCATGCTCTGCTCTCTCGTTGCCCTATTTTCGGCATTCCTTGCCGAAGGTGTGAACAAACTAATTAATCCAAATTACACACTACATCATGCGTCTGAGGACACATGTGTAAGTATCGACCAGTATGAAATTCAGTCAAATTAGTGTTTATCTTTGTGTATTTTTTTGTATTGTTTAGAGTTTTGGCCTGGCAACCCTGTTTACATGACCCAATTCTCAGTTTTATTGTTGCTTTTAATAATTTCTTTCAGTTACGCGTTTATTATAGTAATTTATTCTGATTATATATTCCATTATTCACTTTTAAGTTTTTAGATTACATGTTCCATTATCAGTGGTCTCGAGGTAAGGTGTTCGCCTTGGGTGCTGGAGATCGCGGGTTCAAATCACGATGTAGACAGGGAATTTTCCATGTGGATCATCCGTAATAATTGGGGACGGCGTGGCCTAGTGGTTAAGTGACACGGCCCATAACCAGAATGTGCTGGGTTCGATCCCCATCACAGCACCCGCCGTTACCCCGGGGAAGCAAACCCTTAGAAAATGCAGGAGGAAGCAGACCCTTACATAAAATGCATGCTGAAGTCGGATGCACTGGGCTGATAGGCGCAAAATAAAAACCACAGTGCAACGCACACCACCTTGGGGATTAGAGAAAGAGGGCGAACGCCAAAAAAAAAATCAAAAAAATACTTAATAATTACCCTCATCTCTGAGTAGTGGGATCAGACACCCGTGTGCAGGGGGTACACGTTAAAAATCTAGCGGTAGATGAAAATTGAAAACAGTAGGCTGCTCGGGTAAAATTTAAGTTAAAAATTTTCTCAAATTATTCTATGGATTCTCACGTCACAGAGAATATGTTGGAAAACGGGGACTGTGGGGCTATAACATCAGGTCTTGGTTATGTGGTTAACGGCTGCGGGTCTACCTTGCTCTACTTTACGCTTCCACCACCACCAGTCCCAAAAATAGGCGATCGTATAATCCAGGGGCTACTAAGCTTAATGCTTGGTAACAGATACTGGGATTGACCTGGCAAGTCACCCCCGACTACCAAAAAATTTGAAACAGAGGGCCACACTACCCATAATGTCTAAAGCCACAAGTGGACTGAAGATAGATAGTTTCATTGTTCAGTTCCAAGTTTTTAGATTAAGTTAAAGGCAAGGGTTCGACTTCATCGCCTTGGGTTTTCCCATATGGCTCGGCCTCTCTCCGCAGAAGGGTATCCCGCCTGCCGAGAGCATCGCACAAAGCACAAATTCCGTAGCTCCGGCGATGAACCCAGGTATCTCCGGAGAAATTGACATCATGAACCGATCGTCACAGCTCAAATTCAAACCCTGACCGTCTGAACACAAGGCAAACAGCTTAGCCACAGAGACCCCTTAGTTTATAGATTGCCTACAATCACTTGTTCTAGTTACATATTCCATTGTTCAGTTCCAAGTTTTTTAGATTACATATCCAATTATTCAGTTCCAAGTTTTTTAGATTACATATCCCATTATTCAGTTCCAAGTTTTTAGATTACATGTAATATTTTGTTTCAGTTACTTGTTCCATTACGTTGCGGAAGAAAGGATTGTGTACATGTGCATTACAGACGATGTAAGTGCTTATACCTACGTATGTATGTATGTAATTTTTTTTTACCCCTTGCTTCATGCCTTCATCTTCTTCATTTCATTCATTATCAAGTACACAGTCAGAAATGCATATTACTCAAAACTGGAAGCTTGAGTTAATAAAAGTACCGTAAAATACGCGTGCTTGATTTAGCACGGAATTTTCTGGTAAAATGAAAATTTGTAAATAACACACACCACGATCTTTCAAGAATTTAATTTATATGAAGAATTTATTAAAAAAGAAATTACGCGTGAAAAACCTGTCGAAGATGGATGTGTCTGTGCAAACATCACAGTCAAGCTGTAAACTAACGACACAACGCATTCCGTTCTCAGGACGACATCTTGCTGCCTGCAAAGCCCTGTTCACGGCTTAGTGGCGGGAGATTGAGAACTAATGGTGAAGAAGAAGAAGGGTAAAAACAAACATAAATTTAGAAGTGCTCTTGCAGTGGTTTCTGTAGTACTCTGTTTAACATGATGATGCTGCCAGATCCACGCATACACCTGCTTTAGCTGTTTTTGCGACCGACATACACTGATGTGTGCATTTAGTAACACAAAAAGGGAGAGAAGCTTTTGTTGTATTGTAGGATCAAAAGTAATTGTCCAACACAAAACGAAGAAGCGTCGCAGCAGAAGTTGAACGAGAAAAACAGGAGCACGCCCCAAGGCACCAAATGTTTAGACATCAGGTACAGATCACAAGACTCAAATCCAAACATAGCTTCCTAAAATCAACACAGCCCATGCAGACAGATCCTGAAAGCCGCCACATCGAGAGATGGCATGAATTGATGCAGACCCCAGTGATGGAACTTCGGGAGGAACCTGTCACTGAACAGACTCTGAACTGATGAATCACGGTGCAAGAGGAATATGAAACGATGGGGATACACAGATGATGACACATGTGATTGTGGCACAATACAGGACCCAGACCACCTGATCCCCTGCCCCAACCTCCAGGAAACATGTAATAGATGTGACATGCTGGAGACAAATGACAAGGCAATCCATGTCTGAATACTTGATACATGCTGTATAACGTCGTGCTTGGACAGGGGAAGTAAGTAACATAAAAATACAAATATTGTTCTTCTGCGTTCGTTCTCAATCTCCCGCTATCAACCCCTGAACAGGGCTTTAAAAGTAGCAGGATGTAGTCTGGAGAATGGAATGCGTTGTCGCTAGTTTACAGCTTGACTGTAATGTTTGCACCGTTTGGTCCAACACATCCGTATTCGGCAGCTAAAAATATTCAACTCCAATGTAAAATCCGTTCTTTTGAACGGCTCTGAAATGCCGAAAACGGCCAAAACAACAACAAAGGAGGTACAGACTTTTATAAATGGGCGTCTGCGGAGAATGTAGAGATTGAAACGGTAGGAAAAGATCACCAATTTGAAACTGTTGGAATAATAGTTGCTCATCACAAGCGAAGATGGCAACAACATCACACTATTGCTGCGAGATGTGTTCTGTTATGGCTGTAAAGACCAATCTTGGAATGGCACATCCTACCACATTCGAGGCACACATGTGTGAAGTCGTAGTGCGTTTAGTTTTTTTTATCAGGCAGCACATTTTCTCTGAGCCTCCGTGATGGTCTTACTCTCTGTGATCTGAGCACCTTCAGTGATACTATAGCGCCAGGTGGTAACGGTTGTGCACAAGCATCTCCCATGATGTGACATCAATATTGAAGCTTTTCACTGTCAAGGAGGAATGCACTCCCCCCCCCCCCTCCTTCCTGGTGAGTGCCTGTCTGTTGTGAGCTCACCGTATAATGTCTGTTTGGGGTGCGCGCTCACCTGTCATTCAAACAGTGTGTGCAGCCCATCTCAGCTGGGCCTTTAACAGAAGTGTATGGCTGCTCAACATGTACGTCCTGCTAAGTATTACAGAGTTCGGCACATTGTCCCACCACCAGATCCTGAGCAGCCTACGCAGGCAACTCAAGTGGAAACGTGTTAGCTGTCTGGCATGTCTGCTATACACTGTCCATGTCTCACAGGCATGGAGCCGATTGGATAATACCACAGCATGATACACTTTTACTTTGAAGGCGACACTGATGCCGTGTCGGTTCCAGGCGCTCACTTGGAGCCTCCAAGACGCAGAGCTTGCCTTAGCAATCCCGTTATTGACCTCACAGTCGATATTCACCTCTCTGGTGAGGGTACTACCTAGGTAGGTGAAGCAAGCGACTGCCTGGTGAGGGTGCTGCCTAGGTAGGTGAAGCAAGCAACTGTCCGGAGACGTTGGTTCTGTACAGTAATGTTTGGTTCGATGTACGGCAACTGAGTGGCAGGGCTGGAAGAGTAACCCCGCTTTCCTAGTGCTGATCATACGACCAGAGTTTCTGCATGCCACCGAAACCTCCGTCATGGTGAACATCCTGTTCTGAGCAACTATTTAGGTTGCAATCGTCTACAAACAGGAGATCCCAAGACGGTGGCCTCACGAACCTTGGTGTAGGATTTCAGATTCCCCTGCTGAAGTCGGATGTGTTGGACCAAAAGGTGTAACTATCGCAGTCAGTCAAGCTGTAAACCGCAGAGCATTCCGTTCTTTTTCCTACATCCTGCCACTTGCAAAGCCCGTTTCAGGGCTTGGTAGCAGGAGATTGAGAATGATCGAAGAAGAAGAATCATTGATCTCTATTTATGTGTTGTGATTAGAATAAATTTATCTCTCATGACTTTTACAAATAAATTCACCTTTTTAAACAGGAATTTGAAAGGTCAAAAGCATTCCTCTTCCTGAATGAAATCAAACGAAGGTATGTGGTTGAAGGGAAGGTATGGGGCAGACGTAGGAAAGGGGTGTGGGTGATGGGAAGGTGTGGGGCAGACGTAGGGAAGGTGTGTGGTTGAAGGGAAGGTGTGGGGCAGACGTAGGGAAGGTGTGTGGTTGAAGGGAAGGTATGGGGCAGACGTAGGGAAGGGGTGTGATTGATGGGAAGGTGTGTGTTTGATGGGAGGGAAGGGGTGTGATTGATGGGAAGGTGTGTGTTTGATGGGAGGGAAGGGGTGTGATTGATGGAAAGGTGTGCGGTTGATGGGAAGGTATGGGGTTGATTGGAAGGTGTATGGTTGAAGGGAAGGTGTGTGGTTGAAGGGAAGGTGTGCGGTTGATGGGAAGGTATGTGGTTGAAGGGAAGGTATGGGGCAGGCGTAGGGAAGGGGTGTGATTGATGGAAAGGTATGCGGTTGATGGGAAGGTGTGTGGTTTATGGGAAGGTATGGGGCAGATGTAGGGAAGGGATGTGGTTGATGGGAAGGTGTGCGGTTGATGTAGGGAAGATGTATGGTTGATGTTGTTGTTGCCACTCATACTGAAGTTAATTACTCTTGAGCACTTCTTTAATAGCACTTCTATTGTATTCGGAGATCAGAGTGCTTAACCTTACCTCAGCCAGACTGCCATAAAACAGCTAGTTTTCTGCTTGTGAGATTTGGGTCTTGATCGTGTGATGCAACCCCACTGGAAGGAGAATACAGGCCATATTCTGTACAGTTAGTAGCCTCTCCAACTCATGTCTGACCGAATGACTGCCTCTTCTACTCCACAGTTCTTGACTTTTATGTTTCGTCTAACTCTATATCTGAGGCCATATTCTGTACAGTTAGAACCATCCCCAGTCGAAGAATGCAGGCCATATTCTGCTAGCTAGGCTAAATGTCGATGAGGAAGAATCTGAATGACGGACACCCTGAAGATGAGCCTTCCCCAGGCATAGTAAGTCAGAGACTACAAACAAAAGACAAGAAAGGATTCACACTGGAGATCAAATAACGGGCTACCACCTGGTCACAATCAGCTCTTTGGTGCTGTCAATATTTATGTATGCCTGCGAGACCTGGACCATTACAGCAGATATCCAGGGCAGGATACGTGCAATGGAAATGAGGTGCTATAGAAAACTCCTAAATGTTACATATAAAGATCGTGTCACGAACGTAGAAATACGTCAGAGAGTTGAAAACGCTATTGGTCCTTTTTAAGATCTGTTCACAACAATCAAAAGACAAAAGATGGCCTGGTGCGGGCACGTCGCGAGGTCCAACGGAATTACCAACTCGATACTCTTTGGTTCCGTACCGGGACAGAGAGGGCAAGGACGTCCAAGGAAGAGATGGGTGGACAACATCCCTGAGTGGTCAGGCCTTCGTCTCGGTGAGATACGACAGGCGGCGACAGACAGAGAAAAATGGCGTGGGATTTTGGGAGTGTCTTCGAGTGTGCCCCAACGACCTGATGGGTTATGGGATGAACTGAACTGGGTCATTATCATTCTGGGGAGAGAATGCAGGGACTGGTGAAGTGGGAAAGCTGTCCTCAAGGTTGAACAACTATTCTTCTTCTTCTCTTCTTTTGTCGTCTCACTTTCTAGCCGGTCGTAGCCCAGTGTCGTGGTATGTATTTGTCCTTCACCTCTCTCGTGACCTTTTGCCCCCCATTTTACGGCAGGTCTCGTTTACGCTGTCTATCCACCTTTTCCTTGGTCTACTTCTAGCCCTTCTTCATGATGTTCTGTTGCATGAACAATGATTGAACAACTAAGAAGTGAACATGTCCAGGATTCTGATGCTGTCGTATATAGGGAGGGATCCGGGATCAAGATGCTGAGTGGGATCAAGATGCTGAGTGGGGTCAAGATGCTGAGTGGGATCAATATGCTGAGCAGCGCATGAGCTGCAGTGGTCAGCGACCTATAGCTGACTGCTAGCATCAGGGCCAGCGAACCAGAGCTGTCAAGACCCTTCTACACCTCCACACGGTGATCCTGGATAACTGGCTGCAGCAGGGCAGACTGGCTAAGGAAAAGGGATCGAAGAGGGAATGCTAACCCGGCACTACACAAATGCTTGCTGAAGTTGGATGTGTTGGACCGAAAGGTGCAAATATCGCAGTCAAGCTGTAAACTACGACACAACGCAATCATTTCAGTTACTTAAGCTTTTTCAAGGTTTGGTAGTGGGAGATTGAGAATGAACGAAGCCAAGCCATATAGTGAGGGATCTGAGCTGCGAGGTAATAAAGCCAGTTGGGGCTTTTCTGCTGGAGAGAGAGGCAGGTTCGTTGCTGAGAGGAGCGGTGGATACTTGACTGCAACGTCCAGTATCAGGATGAAGATCGAGGCTATGACCAGCTCTGGCGTCCATAATCGTCTCTGGCTCTCAATCCTTTCTTCGGAAGATGCAAAAGGGTGGGTTATGATATGAGTGGATAGGGGGCATAGATGTCTCGAACCTCAACCTCAGAGAACTTGTTTGGATCTACTGTCCTGCAGGGGGAAAAGAGCTGACTGTCCTGGCCTGGAGGGTACTCACAGTAGAGACATTGGCTGTGGATAGAGGTGACATTTTGAAATTGATCAACGTGGCATGACAAATTTTAGGGTGGCTTACCAGCCAGTCAAACATTTCACCAGTCAGCATGGTCGGACTACAGTCATGCGATTGGTGTTAACAAATTTAAACTAGGCACTAATTCACATTTATTTTTACGTAACAATGCGTACGAAACCAAAATATGGTGTATTACTTACACAGTATTAGTCTACTACTTCTGAATAAAAATGCACTACTGTCAGAGGCATGGCATGTGTGTCCTTAAACATTCTTGGTAGTTTTAGCACTGTAGTACCGTTTATCGATGGCTTTAGTGAGTTTAAATTGGGACAGTGGAGGTCCATTTAGATTCACCATCATAAACTAGCTTATGTACAATCTATTCAAACTGCAATATCATTAATGATCGTGCGAGAGTCGTTGTGTAGTAAAGATTAAAAACGCATTTGACGATTAAAAACTAATTTTTGTTTACTCGTCAAAGCAAACATTTTTACGCGTCACAAACAGACGCTTTTGTCAATCCCTGTTGATCATCGATCGTCTTTTGGAGGAAGACACTGCAGTTGTGAAACCAGCAATATAATTTTTTGAAATGGTATGCAGGTCCAGCAGAGAGGAGTGCCTGAAAGGACAGAGCAGAGGTGTGTGCAACCGGCGATCACAAGAACCATCTGTATCTACATTCTTCACCATTTGCTGAGGGGCTGATCACCTATGTGTCTGCCCAGAGTGCAATGCCATCGGTTCTTAATATTAATGGGAAGGAACCGGATATGACTTGGCTTCATTCGTTCTTAATCTTAATCTCCCGCTACTAAAACCCTGAAAGGGCTTAAGTAGCAGAATGTAGTCCAGAGAACGGAATGCGTTGTGTTGTAGTTTACAGCTTGACTGCGATATTTGCACCTTTCTGTCCAACACATCTGACTTCAGCAATCATTTTTTGAGTACCGAGTCAGAATTCCCTCTTTGATCCCTTCTCTTTAGCCAGTCTGCTCTGTTGCAGCCTGTTATCCAGGATCGCTGCGTGGAGGTGTAGAAGGGTCTTGGCAGCTCTGGTTCGCTGGCCCTGATGCTAGCAGTCAGCTATGGGTTGCTGACCACTGCAGCTCATGCGCTGCCGAACCGGATATGAAGAGGAGATGATGGTGTTAGATAGGACATACGTTATGGAAGCCCTAACAGAAGCATTTCATGGCAGTCTCAGTTCTGGGGCCCCAAATCTTGCATGAGCGCCTATCCCAGTGGCATAGTCCAGAGCATACTTGCCCACTGCAACATCCCAGGCAACTAGGCGACAGACAGACCCGCCAGAGAGGGGTGAACACTGTAGCAGAGTGATACAGCAACCACATACAATGAGACAAAAAGCGGCCATCATGGCTACATACAGAGAAAATGGAAAAAGACCACCCTGGCGACATAGAAAATGATGCCTACCGCCAACTCTCCAGACGAGATCTGGTGATCATACTCCGGCTACGCACTGGACGCAACAGACTGAGATGTCATCTGTAAAATAAGTTCAAGTTTGACAAACAGACCTTTGTGTCAGCGATACAGCCCTCCCATGACAGCAGAACATATTTTGCAGTCCTGTCCATCGTATACCAATAAGAGAAGTAGCATTTGGCAACAGCCAGTGTCCTTCCACGAGAAGCTGTGCGGAAGTGTACAGAGCCTTGAGTCAACAACTGCTACTTTTGTTAAAGTCATTGAAGACGAGGTTTGATGACGAACGAAGAAGAAGAAGAAGGACCTCAGCGGAGGACCAAGATGCTGTAGCTGACCAAGACCCAATACTGCCTCCAGATGGCAAACCTGGAAACAGGCTGCACTAGTGTAGTCTGGCCGCGAGAATAGAGATCGCAGTTGGAAGGCAAACCCAGTACTAAGAAAAGCCTGCTGAAATCGGACCGAAAAGTGAAAATAAAAAAAATATCACAGCGTTGCTGTAAACTACGATAGAACATTACAACATCTGGACGAACGCTGAAGAAAAAGAACACCTACTGGTTTGCCCGGAATGCAATGACGTTGATTCTTAACAGAACGGTACAGTAAACCACGCGATGGAAGCAAACCACAAAACCTATTACAAATTGCTAAATGAGAGCCCAAAAGTCAGACCAATAAGTCCCCTCTTGGGCAGTCCGTATTGCCCAATCTCGACAAATAATAATGGCCCCAACCTTCATTTTGCAGATGACATCGGCGGGTTCGCTGGCACAGAATCGGAACTCCGGAAGTGGGCCAGAAGGCTCAATGAAACAGCTTTTGACTATGGTATGGAGATTAACACTGGCAAGGCAAAATTAATGACCAACAACACAGAGGGCTTCAACAGTAGGGTGAAAGCTGATGACCAGGAACTCAAAGTGATCGACCGTTTTAAATATCTGGGTTCGATTGTCAGTGATGAAGGATCAAAATGTGAGGTCTTGGCCAGAATAGCACAGACAATTGCGGTGCTTGCACGGCTCAACAAAATCTGGCAAGATAAACGGTTAGCTATGTACACGAAGATCAGATTAATGCTTACATTGGTTCTGTCAATATTTCTCTATGCTTGTGAGACATGGACAGTTACAGCTGATCTGCAGCGGAGGATACAGTCCTTGGAGATGAGATGTTTCAGAAGACTTCTAAACGTCACATACAAAGACCGAGTTACATATTAGGAAGTATGTGAAAGAAATAAAACAGCAATAGGGCCTTTTGAAGACCTTTTGGCAAAGGTCAAAAGACGGAAACTCGCTTGGTGCAATTCGGACCGCGAAGAATTTCATCCCGAAAAGAGATAACATAAAAAAGAGTGGACTAATCTCCTTCCAGAGGAGGCATATTCTGCGGCCGCTAACAGAGAGGGATGTTGTTGGGGTGTCTTCATGTGTGCAGACCAACGATCTCACCGGTTATGGGATGACCTGACCTGAATGTTTGAGATACAAACTTCCTTTCTCTTTCAACCCCCAGGTTTCAGTCTCAGTATGGGATTCGAGCACAGACGGCTCTGCCATATGCAATGAATAGTGATTTTTCTCGAACAATGGCGACTCAGATGGTAAGTCAGAACTTGGTTACTTCTTAAATTTAAACATCATCATCATGTAGCATGTCCTTGGTTGAACATCGCTCCCATCACAGCCATTCGAAAGGGATCTCGATCAGCGGTCAATCTACCCGCCTTCTTCGTGTTTAGGGTGTCTTGTGTCCATCTACGCCCTGGTCAAACACTGCCTCGTCTTGCTGAAACAATGCCCTCCAGAACTGCCTCCTTCAGTTCGTCATGGCACTTGATATGGCCGAAAAACGCCAGTTTCCAAGACATAACGAGGTTTATAAGCCAGTTCTCTTCAACACTCACATCTTGCAGGATGGCTTTATCTGTCATTTTCTTTACCAAAGGTATTTTGTGGATTCTCATGTAGCATTTTGTCTCGAAAGCCCCGACCCTCGTTCTTAATATTTGTATGATGGTCCCTGTCTCACAACCGTACATTGTCACCGGGAATACGCGTGTTCTGAGAATCTTCAATTTTAATTCTTTCTCCTTCCCTATGGACAATTGTCTCTTTATTTCTCATGCACAATCCCCATCGTTTGTTATCAAAGAGCCGAGGTATTCAAAGTAATCCACGTGTTCAATTTCTTCATTACCGATTGTGATCTTGGGTTGGGGTGCCAAGTGCCAAAGTCTGTGTGTGCCAAGGGACATTATCTTTGTTTTATTTTATATTCAGGAGACGATTCTGTGCTTCTCAACAGACGTAAGTATATATATAAAAGGCAAAGGCCACCGTCCATCGTAGACAATGATGGCATAATTAATTTTGCTAGCGCTATTTTTAGTAAGGATTAACTGCGCTACTTTTTATCCTCACTCTCTCGTCTCATGCCGCCCGACCTCAGTGGCAAGTCAAGAACAAGACGACTAGGGGGTGACTATGAGATGCAGGGAGTCCGAAGTCGAACCCACACCACCTGATCACGAGGTCGACGGCTTAACCACTTCGCCACAGAATCCCCAATATATATGTTATGGCCTTTTTCATCTTGACAGACGGTGAGTAAGCTAGTCTGTGGTAGAGATGGCGGTGGCAGCATCTGTCCTGGAGGGACGTCGACTGTCATGGCCGATTTTGCCAATTCTTGATTGGCAGGGACGACAGCAGTGTAAACAGAAAAAGTTTGATTGGTGTGGTGTAAGCTTCTTTCTCCTGCGTTGCTTGTCTTCCATCTTTGTCATCAGAGCTAGCTGTGATGCCTCGATGCTCGTTCTCAAGGTAGCTCTCCATGTAGCTCTATCCTCTGCAATCTCCTCCCAGGTATTTGGATTGATCGTAAAATCGTTCATGAATCTTTTGCAAATGTCCGTGCATCTTAATTTAGACCTTCCTTGTGATCTGGTACCCGATATGAGTTCACCCAGGAGTAACTGCTTCCGAATACGGGTATTTGACATTCGTTTCTTGTGACCCAACCATCTCAGTATCTTATTGCTCACAGTCGAGAAGAGGGAAGGTATCTTGGCGCCTTTCAGTATTTCCGAGTTGGTCACCTTGTCCTGCTACTTTATGTTCATAATACTGCCAAGACATGGCATATGAAAACTGTTTAACATCTTCTTGTATCTTGAATGTCCATGTTTCCACTTATAACAGTAAACCAAGCACGCATATATATATATATATATTTATTTTTTTTTTGCATTCGCCTTATTTCTCTAATCCCCAAAGCGGTGCGCGTTGCACTGTGGTTTTTATGTTGCGCTTGTCGGCCCAGTGCACCCGACTTCAGCATGCATTTTATGTAAGGGTCTGCTTCCTCCTGCATTTTCTACGGGTTTGCTTCCCTGGGGTAACGGCCGATGCTGTGATGGGGATCGAACCCAGCACCTTCCGGTTGTGAGCCGTGCCACTTAACCACTAGGCCACGCCGTCCCCTATATATATATATAAACATGCTGGAAAGAATACAAAAAAGAGCGACAAAGCTGATAGTGGGATTCCAGAATTACAGTTATGAGGAAAGACTCAGAAAAACCGGCCTACAGTGTCTCGAAGAGAGAAGAATTCGTGGTGACTTAATACAGGTTTATAAGATGATCAGAGGAATGGATAAATTAGACTATAACAAGTTTTTTAAAATACACCCACTCACAATAACACGAGGGCATAGTTACAAGTTGACTAAGGAATTGACTAAGGACCAAGGAATTTTTATAATTCTTCTGTAATATTTTGTTTTGAACACTCCAATTTTCTTCCTTGCTACTTGTGTCGTAGTCCATGTCTCGCACCCATACATTGCCACAGGGAATATGCATGTTCTCAGGATCTTCAGTTTTAGTTGCTTGTTAGTATTACGCCATAAATTGTGCCTGTTGTTTAGCTTCTGAATCACCATTTCTTTTAAACAGTCTCCGTTGTTGCGTAGCATAGAGCCAAGGTATTCAAAATGTGTGACATTTTCTATTTTGTCATTATGGAAGTGCAGTAATAAATGGTTTTCAAGTTTTATCTCAATTAACGTTTTTTTTAATAATCATTTGTGATCTATTTACTGACTTGCCCTGTTTTTTAATCCCCAAGGCAAAAGAAGTAGAGATAGACTTAAACACTCATGGAGAAGTGAGCTTGTGACGAACCTAAAGGCAACAGACAAGATATGGGCATAAATTTAGGGTGCAAACAGGGCTGAGACAAGAATGCCTGATCTCGCTAATGATTGGATAATGAAGACATCAAGGGAAATATAACTGCCATTCAACGGACACTTGCCACAAATGGAGGACCTGGACTATGCAGATTTTTTTTTTTTTTGCGTTTGCCTTATTTATCTATTCCCCAAGGCGTGTGTGCGTTACACTGTTGTTTTTATTTTGCGCCTGTCGGCCCAGTGCATCCGACTTCAGCATGCATTTTATGTAAGGGTCTGCTTCCTCCTGCATTTTCTAAGGGTTTGCTTCCCCGGGGTAACGGCCGGTGCTGTGATTGGGATCGAACCCAGCACCTTCTGGTTGTGAGCCGTGCCACTTAACCACTAGGCCACGCCGTCCCCTCAGGGACTATGCAGATGATCTGGTACTTTTGTTAGTCATAGACAAATGCAAGAGAAACTTGATAGAGTGAAAGAACAATCGGGCAAATTGGGACTGAATATTGACATGAAAAAAACCAGGGGGTCTCTGTCGTGAAGTGGTCAAGCCGTTTGCCTCGTGTTCAGACGGTCAGGGTTCAATTTCGATCTGTGACGGTCGGTCCATGATGTCAATTTTTTCCAGAGATCCCTGGGTTCATCGCCGGAGCTACGGAGTTCGTGCTTTGTGCGATGCTCTCAACAGATGGGGTACCCATCTGCCGAGAGAGACCGAGCTAAAATGGGGGAAAAAACCAGAGGCAATGAAGTCGAGCCCCCGCTCAAGGTTTTTTTTTTTTTAAAGAAGAAAACCAAGTTCCTTAAACTCAATGACCAAGGTCATATAACAAAGACCAGTCCTTCGTTAACAGATGCCTGCGACAGATAATGGGTATAAAGTGGCAGGACAGGCTGAGGAATGAAGGCCTATGGGAAAGGAGCCAACAACAGCCACTAGAACAACAAATTAAATGAAAAAAACTGGCTGGATATAGGACATATGCTACGGAAGTTAATGTCCAACATAGCCAGGCAGGCTCTTACGTGGAATCCTCAAGAGAGAGAGAGAGAGAGGCAGACCTAAAAATACACGGAGAAGAGAATGTGAGAAGGAACTAAAATTGAATGGGTACTCTGTCAACTCTGCCAGCAGGCCGCACCAAAAAGGGTAGTGGTACAGTGGGTTCCATCTCACTGCAACATCCAAGGCAACGAGGAGGCAGACAGACTGGCAAAAGAAGGTGCAAGACTACCACAACCAGATACTAGTATGACGTACGAAGAGTCAAAACGGCTTATCAAAGCCAGATACATGACCAAATGGGAAACCGAACATACTGGCTACTCCAAAAACGATGCATATTACCAGTTGAACCGAAGAGAGCAGGTCGTTGTCTTCAGACTTCGCACTGGCCACAATAGACTGAGGTACCACCTATTCAACAAATTGAAGATAGGGTGTACCGACGAATGCCCGTGCGGTACTGGTAAAATGACCGCTGAACATCTGCTGCAGAACTGCCCGACATACGAGGATCAGAGAGAGCAGATGTGGCCATCACCAGTGGAACTGCAAGACAAGCTCTATGGCAGTGGCGACAGCCTCAGGATGACCGCTGCTTTTTTCGAAAAAATAATGGTTACTGTCTGACTGCGTACGATGAAGAAGAAGAAGAATGGGTACTCTGATTTAAGAGCAGTACTCTGTCAACTATGCCAGCAGGCCGCACCAAAAAGGGTAGTGGTGCAGTGGGTTCCATCTCACTGCAACATCCAAGGCAACGAGGAGGCAGACAGACTGGCAAAAGAAGGTGCAAGACTACCACAACCAGATACTAGTATGACGTACGAAGAGTCAAAACGGCTTATTAGAGCTAGATACATGACCAAATGGGAAACCGAACATACTGGCTACTCCAAAAACGATGCCTATTACCAATTGAACAGAAGAGAGCAGGTCGTTGTCTTCAGACTCCGCACAGGCCACAATAGACTGAGGTACCACCTATTCAACAAATTGAAGATAGGTGGCACCGACGAATGCCCGTGTGGTACCGGGAAAATGACCGCTGAGCATTTGCTGCAAAATTGCCCGACATACGAGGATCAGAGACAGCAGATGTGGCCATCACCAGTGGCAACACTAGACAAGCTCTATGGCAGTGTCGACAGCCTCAGGATGATCGCTGCTTTTTTCGAAAAAATGATGGTTACTGTCTGACTGCGTACGATGAAGAAGAAGAAGAAGAATGGGTACACCTGTAGAGAGAGCAGTCTATGACTGTATATACTGACGGGATGTTGTCGATGGCTTATGCACCGATAGGGGCGACAGACTTTGATTGGTTGATTGATTAATAGCTGGAATGGATGACTTAGGACAGGAAGACGTGGCGTGTATTTGTTGAAGGCCTATGCTCCGGCGGGAGCTGACAGATTTTGATTGATTGTTAGACTTTCTCATGCTGACTCAATCACTTTTCTCTTCTGCAGCGAGTGATCTCCGAAGACAGACCTGACCAGATAGCAAAAGTGCAAGATCAGGTGGAGGAACTGAAACACATTATGGTGCGGAATATAGGTTTGTAGCGGAAGGGATAACACCAGTCCCCTTGACCAACCCTCATATAAAATTGACACAACTTCATCTGCGACGGCAATATTTTTAGCACTTCGCGTTTCACAATGGTTGTTGACTCAATGTCTGTAACCTTTGGTTTTTTTTTTTTTTGGTTTTTCTTTTAATGCGTTCGCCTTATTTCTCTATAATAAGACTTACTTACTTACTCACTCCTCTTCTGCTGTGAAGTGTCAAGGCTTGCCAGAAAGCCATATTGTTCCCGCTGACTTTCTCCTGGCCTCTTTCCAATCCAGCCCCTTGTCACTTAGGGACAAGGCATTGTCTTCCCAACGTACTGTGGGACGTCCTTCGGGTCTGCGTCCTTGACTTTTTGCCCTTTATGTTCGCCTTGGTATCCGATCTTCTTCCATTTGGAAAACATGTTCAAACCACTTTAGTTGGGACTGCTCCACTCGTGTCTGCAGGAGTTGGACTTTGCAGGAGATTGCTACATATAGTCTAGTTACGGATCTTGTCCCTTTTCGTCACCTGAACCACCTTTCTTAGATACCTCATTATGGTTACTGTCTGACTGCGTACGATGAAGAAGAAGAAGAAGATACCTCATTTCTGAAGTTTGTAATTGCCTTTCTTGGGCTGTAGTCATTGCCCATGACTCACATCCATATGTCAGGACAGGCACATAGGTCGAGCGGTATCTCTAATTTAATTATTCTATCTAAAATTGGCTGACCTGATAATCTCAACTGTTCCTACTTCAGTAGAGAGTGAAATATATTTTTTGAAGACTATCATCTATCAAATTGACGATACGTTATGTGAGACACCACATGTGACTGTAGTCTGATCCTCGGAGGAACAGATCTGGCTTGATCATAATCAATGTTTATCCGAATCAACACATGTTGTCGTTCAAATAACAGCTGATCGTTTTCAGAATAATCCCCATGTAATTCCAATAGGGGGTAGCGAGGTCTGGGCTGGGCGTCCCGCTCGTTAAAGGAAAGGGAAGCGTCTGATATAGCCTCTCCTTTCCAGGTGTAGAGATCACCGCTGGATTCTCTGTTCGGCTGGCCGTTCAGGGGTTTCCATGCCAATGGCCTGTCTTACATTATTGTTTCCCCTGCAGCACCTTCATGAGGGGGCCCCTGTTTCTTACAGAGCCGCTGTGGGGCGCGACCGAGTACCTGGCCGTATAACTGGGCAGGCCGATTAGGCTCATTAGCCTTGGTTGGCAGCCAATCTAAGAGAAGATAAACTCTTACTCTAAACTCGGGTAGACGAAGCTCGTTAGCCTGTTCAGGCAGTTCGCCTAGGAGAGGAGGAACTCTGATTTTAAACCCATGTCTCATGGAGTGCTGGCTAGTCCTGGGACGATGAGAGTATCATCGGATGTCTCAAGTAACAACTGCAGGCAACGACTCCGCTGCCTTGTGGAAACCTCAGTAGAGGGTAGGGCTACGGGAGTAAACCCAGACAGAAAATCTAGAGTGGTAGCACCTAAGGCGGATGGTTCTCAAAATTGCGAACTCATTTCGGCAGCTTCTGCAGCTGAGCTGGTGCCAAATTGTCATGCTTTGCATTCCTTTGGATTACATCAGCAAGACCGATAGGGGGATCCTGCAGTTTGGGCAGCTCCATATTCACCGCCCTGAGAGGCTACTCACAGGGTGCCACACACATGGTCTGCAAAGACTGAGACGCGTATGAGTGAGTGAGTGAATTCCAATTTATCAGCCTCAAAATACTTGAAATTACTTTCAATGACTTGTTCTGTTGTTTGCCTTTTAGAATGGCCATTTCCTGAATTTTAATAACCACTTTTCATCACGAATTCCTACAAATTATTGTGAAGACATGCTTGGATATTTGTGCCGCCATGTTTGTTATCTCCAGAAATGTGTGTACTGTATAATGGCCAAAATACGACTTAAAATAATGGTCCACCCGTCACACCAGCGGCTCAGGGAATATGGTATTTACATCCACCCCTATAAATAGGTGTCAGAGAGTTAAGGACAGCAGCAAACTCCCTCCACTCTCTCCTGGTCTTCTTTGGCATTGTCCTGAAAAAGACACGTCATAGTTAATATTGAGGCTGCGATATCTGTGGTTTTTGGCCTGACACATTCGATTTTAGCGTGCCTTTTGGGTTCCGGTTTGCCTTCCCACTGCGGTTCCAAGTCTCTTAGCCAAACTACACTAGTGCAGTTGTAGATCAGGGGTGGAACAGGGTCTTCCTCAGCTCTGGATTGCTGACTCTGATGCATGCAGCCAGCTTTGAGTTGCTGGCAGCTCATTCGCTGTACTGCATCTTTAGCCGTCTCCTAGTCTGAGGCCATCTGTTGTGCTGTGTCCAATCTGTGGTTCATGATCTTTGTTTTGGTTTTTAAGGTTCTTCCCCGAGTTGTCTGAGGTTGGTCTCTATCATTTTCTATTAGTGGTCCCTCTTCTGCCTCTGGGGGTTTAAAGACCCTTTTTTGTACAGACAAACAGGCAATTGGTCTGCTGTGTCTCAGCATGATGGAGAAGATGTCTTCTTTTGACCGTCATGAAAGTCTCAATTTAGTTCTTTTTTTGGTTTTATTTTGCGCTCTCCTTAATTATCTATTCCCCAAGGCGGGTGTGCGTTGCACTGCAGTTTTTATTTTGCGTCTGTCGGCCCAGTGCATCTGACTTTGGCATGCATTTTATATCAGGGTCTGCTTCCTCGCGCATTTTCTAAGGATTTGCTTCCCCGGGGTAACGGCCGGTGCTGTGATGGGGATCGAACCCAGCACCTTTAGTTTATGAGCTGGGTTACTAGCCCATGATGTCCCCTTATTGAGTAGTAATTTTGTTACCTTTTAGAATTATTGCCCAGACAGTAGCTAACAGCGAGCTCTTTTTCAACTGCTATGGTTCAATTACATGCACATGGGACCTCTGAGTTTATTGTCTGTCTCTGACAGGACTAGATGCAGACTACAGACTGCTTGCTCTGAACAGCTCAGCCTGGAGCATTGCCATCACACATGGTTTTTGCACCGCTGAGCAGAGGACCATCATGGAGGCGCAGGAACAGCGAGTTGCACGAAAGGAAAGAATGCAAGACTGCCCAACTAAAAATGCTGTACACATGTGCCCTACGTGCGGTAAAGTTTGTAACGCTCAAATCGGACTGTACAGCCACATCTGAATAAACATGTCTGACACTGTCGTCATCTTTGCTTGCGATGGGCAACTAACTAACACACTAGACCCTTTTTTTTTTTTTTGCGTTCGCCTTATTTCTCTATTCCCCAAGGCAGTGTGCGTTGCACTGTGGTTTTATTTTGCGCCTGTCGGCCCAGTGCATCCGACTTCAGCATGCATTTTATGTAAGGGTCTGCTTCCTCGCGCATTTTCTAAGGGTTTGCTTCCCCGTGGTAACGGCCGGTGCTGTGATGGGGATCGAACCCAGCACATTCTGGTTGTAACTTAACTTAACTTAACGTCTTTATACTGGTTTAGAAGACCCTGCAGAGTCTGTATACAACCAGTTACATTTACATCACCTTGCTCTAAAATCTATGCGCATCCAGTTTATTCTTAAATGCATTAACTGTCCCTGCCTCCACTACCTCCCCTGGCAATGCATTCCAAGCAGACACCACTCTCTGACACCACTCTCTTGTGAGCTGTGCCACTTTGCCACGCCGTCCCCCACACTAGACATAAGACAAAAACAAGTGTTCTTCAGTTTGAACGGTGGGATGTTATATTTCTATGTTCTTGTACGTTCTTTAGGGCCTTGGTTGAGCCCTCTCTAATAATAATAATAATCTAATAATCGTTCTGCAAAAAGTCTCTTTTGGCCTCCCTCTTTTTCTGTTGCCAGTTGGAGCCAACATAACTGCCTGCAGTGGGAGTCTGTTGTTGTTCACTCTTCTTCTGCGTCCACTCTCATTCTCCCACTACCAAACCCTGAACAAGGCTTTGCAAGTATCAGGATGTTGTCCGGAGGACGGATTGCGTTGTGTCGCTAGTTTACAGTTTGACTGCGATATTTCCATCTTTTGGTCCAACACATCCATCTTCGGCAAAGCCCAATGTATGTCTACCGTTTTTTCCATTGCTGGTTGGTGTTTTCTCTTTTATTTTTTGCAACTATGCCCTCTTGTTCTTGAAGGTGGTTGTATTTTGAAAAAAACTTGTTATAGTCTAATTTATCCTTTTCGTAAATTTATCGTGATAGTTAATGTTTCGACTGTTTCTCTTCAGATCATTTAGCAGAGCGAGGAGAGAAGCTAGAGTTGCTAGTTGATAAAACAGAGGATCTCAGTGCAAATGTAAGTTCTATTAACTCTTTCAGGACGAGAGGCCACCGTCAGGGGCCGGGAACTTTAAGATGATACTTTTTATGATACATATATATTTTTTCACAAACGATATTAGCAGTTTATATTGAGTAAATTTGACAAGCCAATTTTTTTAAGCACAGTTTGTTTTTTGGTTCCATTTTTCTTACTTCTTAACCTTCATCATGCCAGGGTCTAGATTGGTTGGACAAAAATCGGAATTCCTGAAAAATGTATTATTTTACACGATGACCCTACCCATAGCCGTTTTTTTAATGCTGAATACGTCATCATCTACACACAATATTTTGCAGGAAAAGGTATCGTGTTAAATTACAAATGGATTTTGGACGAATTTTCTTCTAACTCCGATTGGGGCAAGCCAACATTTTGCAAAAGGTAAAGTAGGTTGTTGGAAAAGATCTTTATCGAGTAGATCTGTTTATTTTGTTTGTTTAGGTGAAAGAACTACGTTTGAATTGGAAACTAACAGTTGTGTCGATATTGTAAACACAGTATCGATACGTTGTTATGGTTTTCTATCGGAGCGACAAGTTTTTTCGAGATTTCCTAAATTTTCAACTTCATCTTTTTTGTATCTCAGAAACTAACAAAAACAATAACACCCACAAGTTCTTTACTCAAGAAAAGCATATTTATTGACAAACAGAACAGTTACAAATTTTGAAAGTCGACTACTATAGTGAGATATAAATTTGCACAAATTTTCGTTACAAAATTATGTGGCGTCGTGAAGGTTAATATTTGATACTATATGAATTTTAGAGGGATTGGAAATGCCCTGCACAATACTAGGGAATTTCGCTGCATCCTGAAAGAGTTAAGCCAAGGGCCTGAACCACTTAAAATTAAGACAATTTCTTATGATTGTATTTTTCGGGAAGTTAAATGATTTTCCGTAGCAGACATTATGTTCGGGGATGAAGACATCAGAGAGGGGCATCCAAGTCAAACCAGGACTTTTTTTTTTGGGTAATGAAAATTTAAAAAATTTTGAGTAGTCAAAATGTCATTTTTTTTCAATATAATCTCCTGTCACGTTTATGCACTTGTCCCAGCGTTTAAGTAATGCTTGAAAAGCTTCAGCGTAGAAAGATTTGTCAGTTTGACTGAACCAATCCAGGACAGCCTGTTTCACTTCATCATCAGTGCTGAACAGGTGGTCCAAACATGTGCAAACCGTTTGTAGCCAGGTCTGGGATGTAAGGTGGATGTGGCAATACCTCCCAGTCGAGTTGCTGCAGATGGCACATAATGCAGTGAGCCGTATGAAGTTGAATGTTATCTTGTGTCATCACTCACGGATGTACGGCCTTCTCTAAAACGTTTACACCACTCAAATGTCTTACTGCGGCCGAGTGTCTCATCGCCGTATTGTGATTGCAGGCTTCTGTAAACTTCCGCAGGTTTCACGCCTTCTTTCACAAGAAACTTCATCACAATACGCTGTTTCATGCAAGCACTAACAGTGTTGTCCGCCATTTTTATTTATCTGTCATATGACTGGCCCATGGCAAGTGGCCGCCTAGCAGTAATAGGACACAAGTGCCTCTAACTAATAATAGTAGTTCCAGCACGAACATCGAAGAGAGACTAAACAGAAATGATGCTAAAGGAGCATACAAGGTTGTCAAAGAACTGGTAACACCAAGACAAAGCAGGAACCTTATGATCAAGTGATAAAAACGACAAGTGTCTCATTGAGGGAAATGACGTACTGGCAAGATGGACAGAGTACTGTTCCGAGCTATATAACTATGAAGGGCGAAACAAACCTGAGAAAACATTCCCCCCAACACCAACAAATATAGAGGATATCCAACTGATAACGAAGGAAGAGGTAATTGCAGCGGTAAAGACATTGAGAAGAGGGAAGGCGGCCGGCGTGGACAATATACCAGCAGAGCTCTTATAAGCAGGTGGAGAGGTAGTGGTGGAAGGCCTGACACACATCTGCAACAAAATATGGTCGACAGGAAACTGGCCGGACTTACGGATGAAATCTATAGTTATACCGTTACATAAATCTGGAAACCTAAAGCTGTGCCAAAATTACAGAACAATAAGCCTCATTAGCCACCCTAGCAAGGTCATGCTTAGATTAATCCTCGACCGATTAAAACCCCAAGCAGAGAACATTATTGCCGAGGAGCAAGCAGGGTTCAGACAGGGAAGAAGCACTACAGAACAGATATTTAATTTAAGGCTGCTAAGCGAGAAATATCTAGAACAGCAGCAAACACTGTATCATGTGTTTGTGGATTTTAAGAAGGCGTTTGATAGGGTATGGCATAAAGCGCTTTAAGCAACTATGCGGATGTATAATATCAATGGAAATATTATAACGGTCCTTGAACACCTGTATAACAAGGCGTCTAGCGCAGTTCTTGTGAATGGGAGGCGAGGAGACAGGGGTATACACTCTCTCCAACTCTTTTCAATATATTCCTTGAAGGAATTATGAGTGAGGCACTTGGAGGTCACGGTACTGTCAAGATAGGGGGCCGAACAATTACCAACCTTCGTTTTGCAGATCATATTGGCGGGTTCAGAAGCAGAACTCCAGGAATGGGTCAGAAGGCTCGATGAAACAGCTCTTGACTATGGTATGGAGATAAACGCTGGAAAGACAAAATTAATGACCAACAACGCCACGGGCTTCAACAGCAGGATAAAAGCTAACGGTCAGGAACTCGAAGTGGTCGACCGTTTTAAATATCTGGGGTGTCGATTGTCAGTGATGAAGGATCAAAATGTGAGGTATTGGCCAGAATAGCACAGACAATAGAGGCGCTTGCACGGCTTAACAAAATCTGGCAAGATAAACGGTTAGCACTATGCATGAAAATCAGATTAATGCGTACACTGGTCCTGTCAATATTCCTCTATGCTTGTGAGACATGGACAGTCACAGCTGACCTTCAACGAAGGATACAGGCCTTGGAGATGAGATGTTTCTGAAAACTTTTAAACGTCACGTACAAAGATCGAGTTACAAATGAGGAAATATGAGATAGAATTACAACAGCAATAGGGCCTTTTGAAGACCTCTTGGCAACTGTCAAAAGAAGGAAACTCACTTGGTACGGTCACATATCGAGATCAAATGGTCTTGCAAACACAATCCTCCACGGAAAGGGGTATGGCAGACGACGAAGAGGCGGCCCAAAAAAAGATGGGAGGACAACATAAAAGAATGGACCATTCTCCGACCAGAAGAGTCACAGGTTACGGGATGACCTGACCTGACCAGCACGCTATAACCCATTTAGGTAGAACTAGAACAAAAAGTCCTGGTTTGATTTGAACGACCTTCGTATCAGATGGGGTGGCCAATTTTGTCATTGCCGTGACTGACCTCTTGCTCGTGGTCGTGAAACCTCCATGCAGTATGACCTCGCTGCAAGCTGATCATACTCCTTGGAATCCGGGTATTCAAACAGGCATGTTAATGTCTATTGCCAGGTAGCGGAACACTTCAGCTATACATGGTAGGTATTTTACAACTTCCTGAGGCTTACTAGGCCTGGGGGGAAGGTGCAAATAATTTGGATATATTTTTTAACTATAACTTTTAAATGTTGTTCGAGGGGACGGCGTGGCCTAGTGGTTAAGTGACACGGCTCACAACCAGAAGGTGCTGGGTTCGATCCCCACCACAGCACCGGCCGTTACCCCGGGGAAGCAAACCCTTAGAAAATGCAGGAGGAAGCAGACCCTTACATAAAATGCATGCTGAAGTCGGATGCTCTGGGCCGACAGGCGCAAAATAAAAACGCAGTGCAACGCACACCGCCTTGGGGATTAGAGAAATAAGGCGAACGCAAAAAAAAAAAAAAAAAAATGTTGTTCGGGCAACGGCCGTTAAGCCTACTCTTTTCGATTTCCAACTGCCTAGGGATTTTTAACGTGCTCGACAATGACCGCGGGAGACTGATCTCACTACCCAGAGATCAGGGGAATTTTTACTAGAAGATTCACGTGAAAAAATCCTGGTCTCCGTCATGATCTGAACTCGCGACCTTTGACGCCCGAGGCGGATACTTTACCTCGAAACCACTGTCAAATGTCCGCGCTACTTTAGGTTCTCTGCATCAATATAGTAGTTAACCGATGTAGTCTCTGCAATTCTCTTCGGCGAGCTGTTGCGAATTTTGTAATGAATTGTCTTTCCTGCTGCACTTCGTACACTGCGCATCTCACAGGCCTCGATCTTAAGTTTGTGATGTTGTGTCATAGTTTACAGCAAGGCTGCGATACCTGTGTATTTCAGCTTGACACATCCGGTTTTTGCTGGCGAAGGGGGATCAAGATACTGAGCAGTGCATAAGCGTCGGGGCCGGCGAACCAGAGCTGCCAAGACCCTTCTACACCTCCACGCGTTGATCCTGGATAACAGGCTGCAGTAGGGCAGACTGGCTAAGGAGATGGGATCGATAAGCGAAGGCTAACCCGGTACCCATTAATGCCTGCTGAAGTTGGATGTGTGGCACTAAAAGGTACAAATATTGCAGTCAAGCTGTAAACTACGATACAATCCATTCTGTTTTCCGGATAACATACTGCTACTTACAAAGCCCTAATTCAGGTCTTAGTAGCGCGAGTTTGAGAATGACGAAGAAGTTAAAACGGAGTATTTTATTTTTGCATTCGTCTAATTTTTCTATTCCCCAAGGCGGTGTGCGTTGCACTGTTATTTTGCGCCTGTCAGCCCAATGCATCCGACTTTGACATGCATTTTATGTAAGGATCTACTTCTTGCACTTTTTAAGGGTTTGCCTCCCCGGGGTAACGGCCGGTGCTGTGATGGGGATTGAACCCAGAGCCTTCGGATTGTAGCTCTGTCACTTAACCACTAGCCCACTCCTCCCCAAACAGAGGATCAGAGTGCAAATGAAAGTTCATAGGCCGGAACCACTTTTGCAAAACGAAAGACTTCTTGTGATTGCATTTTTCTTAAAAGTAAAGGGAGTTCCGCAGCACTAAATTAAACATAACATAAACATAATTGTATCACCATCATGTAGCATGTCCTTTATAGAACATCGCTCCCATCACAGTCTGTCTGAAAGAAACTCGTTCCCATGCCAAAACTCAAGCCTCCGCCACAGTCATTCCTGGATATCTTGGTGCCATCGTCTTCTTGGTCTACCCCTTCCTCTTTTGCCTGGCACCATACCTTCCATCACCGTTCTCTAAAGACCGTTGCATCTCTTGATGTGACCAAAGTATTTACATTTTCTAGCCAAAATGGAATTGATAAACCAGTTCTTCTCTATGCTCAACTCTTGCCGAATGTCTACATTTGTCTTTTTCTCTGTCCAGGGTATTCTGAGGATCTTTCTGTAACATTTTGACACGAAGGATTCAATTCTTTGTCTAGAAGTTTTGGTAATCGTCCATGCTTCACAGCCATAAGCTGCAACAGGAAAAACACAGGCTCTCAAGACTTTTACTTTTATCATTTTGTTGGTGCTCTGCCATAATTTCTTCAGGCTGTTCAGTCTCTTCATTGTCATGGCTAGTCTTCTTCTGATTATGATAGTTATTCTTCAATTATACAGCATCGAATAGCAGTATATATATAACCATGCCAAATTATTCTCCACAGTCTGTCACTTTCAAGAAGACAAGCAGAAACCTGGCACGGTCATTGTGGTGGAAAAATATCAAACTAATGATTGTTCTTTCTGTTGCTATCATTGTAAGTAATTTTATTTTTTTGCAAATATTGACTTTTCAACATATTCCTTGAGAGAATTATGAGTGAGGCACTTGGAGGCCATGTTGGTACTGTCAAGATAGGGGGCTGAACAATTACCAACCTTCATTTCTCATCCTGATGAGAGCAATGTCTGCACAAGGGCACGTGCTGGGGATTGATGCGGTTTAAGTGGGTATTGACTCTGGTGTGTCCTGTTCGGAACAGAAAGATGAGACTTTGATCTCTTCTATGTAGTTTATTTATGTCACCGTTACTTTTTGGTTGTTACATTTTGCTAAATATACTGCGACCTGTTGTTCCCGTTGCCCGCCTGTTCATCCAGATTTCCTGAGTATTATTCTTAATAATTCGTTTTACTGTGTGGTTACTGTGCAGGGTCTATCCAATTGTTGCTTTGAGGCTCCTGTTTTTGCCAATCTTTCGGCCATCTCGTTCCCTAGTATTCCCTATATATACACTATGCCAAGGGATCCATTTCAAGGTGACATTTATTCCGTGGGCAGTGATGATGTTGATGATCAAGAATATCTCTTTTTCTTTGTTTGGGGTGTTCTTCGGCGCCTCCAGAATCGACTTGGAGTCACTAAAAATCACAAAATACATCTGCAACAATTCGCCCAAGTCAAACTGTTGGTGCAAAATCTCAGCTGTTGTTTTTATAGCCTCGGCCTCCACTTCATCGTTTGAAAAGTTTTCGCCGCATGAATCACAAAACTAGCCACTACCTTTATTAGAACTTCTCTTTGCTGAGGATTCCGTGGCGAAGTGGTCAAGACGCCGGCTTTGTGATCAGGTGGTGTGGATTTGACTCCGAACTCCGCCGTCTTTTTCCACGGGTGCTTGATGCGGAGTCCCCTACATCTCGTAGTCGCCCCCTAGTTGTCTTATCCTTGACTTGCCACCGGGGTTGGGCGGATCGAGACGAGAGAGTGAGGATAAAAAGTAGCGCAGTTAATCCTTACTAAAAATAGCGCTAGCAAAATAAAGTATGCCATCATCGTCTACGATGGACGGCGACCTTTGCCTTTATCTTTCCTGATGACTGCGCCCTCAGTGCCTATTCAGAGTTTGAGATGCAATGTACTGTTGACATGTTTTCAGCGGCTTGTGTTAACTTTGGTCTCAATCTCTACCAACAAGACCAAAGTGCTGTACCAAGCAGACTCCAAGAGCCGAGTACAGTGAGCCATCCATCACTATCAACGGTCAGAAACTGAAGTCGATGGAACGCTTTGTGTACCTTGGCAGATAAAATTCGAGAATCGTCTGCAAGGTGGCAAATGGAGTTTAATGTAGATTAATGTACAGTCATCCACATTGGTAGATCCAATATGGAACATAATTACAGAATGGGAGAAAACAATATTAGAAAGATAGATAAGGAAAGGGACCTAGGGGTTAAAATAGATCATACAGGAAAGGGGAGTGAGCAAGTTAAGGTAGCAGTGAAAAAGGCAAATGCAATGTTAGGTATGATAGAAAGAAATATTAAACATAGGAGCAAGGAAGTGATCGTCAAACTGTATAAAGCTTTAGTTAGACCTAGATTGGAGTACTGTGTACAGGTGTGGAGTCCTTATCATAGAGGGGACATAAACATGCTAGAAAGAATACAAAAAAGAGCGACAAAGATGATAGTGGGATTCCAGAATTACAGTTATGAGAAACGACTCAGAAAAACCGGCCTACAGTGTCTCGAAGAGAGAAGAATTCGTGGTGACTTAATACAGGTTTATAAGATGATCAGAGGAATGGATAAATTAGACTATAACAAGTTTTTTAAAATACAGCCACCTACAATAACACGAGGGCATAGCTACAAGTTGACTAAAGAGAGGTCCAGGTTAGATATTAGGAAATATTTTTTTAGTCAGAGAGTGGTGTCTGCTTGGAATGCATTGCCAGGGGAGGTAGTGGAGGCAGGGACAGTTAATGCATTTAAGAATTAAACTGGATGCGCATAACTTTTAGAGCAAGGTGATGTAAATGTAACTGGTTGTATACAGACTCTGCAGGGTCTTCTAAACCAGTATAAAGATGTTAAGTTAAGTTAAGCACACTCTCCAGAGCAGTCCATATTGATGAGGAAGTAAACTCGAGAATAACCAAAGCATGTGTAGCATTTGGAAAACTAAGATCCTCAGTTTGTGACCGAAGAGAAATTGAGCTTATAACCAAATTGAAGGTTTATGCGACAGTCGTCCTACCAACTCTTCTGTACGTCCGTGAAACCTGGACTGTGTACAGTCGTCCTACCAACTCTTCTGTACGCCTGTGAAACCTGGACGGTGTACAGTCGTCCTACTAACTCATCTGTATGCCCGTGAAACCTGGACTGTGTACAGTCGTCCTACTAACTCATCTGTATGCCTGTGAAACCTGGACGGTGTACAGTCGTCCTACTAACTCTTCTGTACGCCTGTGAAACTTGGACGGTGTTCAGTCGACGTGCGAAGAAGCTTGACCACTTCCATCTGGGCTGCCTAAGGAAACTGCTAAATATAAAATGGCAAGATAGGATCGCAGATATAGAAGTTCTTTCGCAGGCTGGCATGACAAGTATCCACACAACTCTGTGCAAATCTCAGCTTAAATGGACTGGCCATGTTGTCCGCATGTCAGATGAGCATCTTCCAAATAAAATATTTTATGGCAAACTTGAGTCAGGCGAGCGAGCGAGCAATGCCCAAATAAAACGTTACAAAGACACTCTGAAAGCCTCACTGAAGATCTGCGAGATTGACCCAGATAATTGGGAGAACATTGCTGCTGATCGCTCTACCTGGCGTAGTAAAATCTCTTCTGACACGGCACATATGGAGTAGACAAGAATCAAGGAAGCTGCGACGAGCAACACAAAAGGCAAGAGACGAGTTGCCTCCGCCTGGCGGTCATACGGTGTTCTGTGTCCTCAGTGTGACAGACACTTTCGAGCTTTGATTGGTTTGATCAGCCAACTTACAAACCCACTCCAGGATTGATAGATGACAATGCGGTTCTCTTCGGAAACGATGGACAAACAACAACCTATATGTGTTTTTATCAACTTTCTCCCCTAGTAACCAGGACCAAATTAATGAAAATAACTCTTGTCGTTATTTTTTCCGCAGGTTATCCTGTATTTCATCATTTCTGCTGCTTGCGGAGGATTAGACTGGCCTTGCACGAGGAAGTAGACCTTGGAGGTGTTATTTTTCTTCTCTGCAGTTTTTCTAAACACACACTGGAAACAGACAAGGCTTTTCATTCAGCACTGTGTCATAAGCCAACTTAAATTATTGGGTTGCTCAAAGCACGGGGATTTTCGTCATTTCAGAGAAATGTAGCAAGTTATGGAACTTCTTAAAAATAACTAACCAATCATAACACAGACAATGTACCACTGTTGTCTATATATGTCTTTTTTTTTTTTTTTTTTTTATTACTTACTTACTTTCCGTGTCTGGTAACCTCACAAAGTCTTCGCCCAAAAACCAGCAACTGTCAATACTCTTTCATTTGCCACATCAGGTCCTCTTTTATTTGCCACCATCACGTCCTCGACTGCACACGATTCCTGCATACTGGGACATATAATCAGGTGTCCCGGGTCCTGGATGGCCCCACATCCTGGGACATATAATCCGGTGTTCCGGGTCCTGGACGGCCCCGCATACTGGGACATATAATCAGGTGTTCCGGGTCCTGGACGGCCCCGCATACTGGGACATATAATCAGGTGTTCCGGGTCCTGGGCGACCCCACATACTGGGACATATAATCAGGTGTCCTGGACGGCCCCACATACTGGGACATATAATCAGGTGTCCTGGGTGGCCCCCACATACTGGGACATATAATCAGGTGTCCTGGGCAGCCCCCACATACTGGGACATATAATCAGGTGTCCTGGGTGGCCCCCACATACTGGGACATATAATCAGGTGTCCTGGGCAGCCCCCACATACTGGGACATATAATCAGGTGTCCTGGGCAGTCCCCACATACTGGGACATAAAATCTGGAGTCCCGGGTCCTGGACGGCCCCACATTCACAATATTCATTGTCTGCAAATCCCCCACTTTTCCAGGTTAGACCCACACCTGGACTCACCTGTCCAGAGATCTTCACCTGGTATATGGCAAATCATGTCCTGGTGCAGGTTCTTCGTTGATCTCCGTCCAACCCTTACCGCTCTTTTGGCGCCACATTTCTGTGAGGTTTCTCTAGGGACTCTGTTCTGAGGGCTGTACTTTCTGCTGTATGTCCAAAAAGAGGCTGTCTCTGGTCACATGACTGCTTTTATCTCTCAACTTCAGACTCGACACGTCTTCTAATATCCGGAGGTGCGATACCAGTGTTTGCATAGACTTTCTCCGTTGGTGTCGGTTTAAGGCATCCTGTTATAATTCGGCATGTCTCATTTACTGCCACATTAACCTGTTTCGTGTATTTCGATGCGCTCCATACTGGTGCCGCATACGCTGCCGCTGAGAGACAAAGTGCAAGGATTGAAGTGTGCGGAGCACCGTC
Organism: Ariolimax columbianus; assembly: GCA_036924085.1. Lineage (NCBI taxonomy): Eukaryota > Metazoa > Mollusca > Gastropoda > Stylommatophora > Arionidae > Ariolimax > Ariolimax columbianus. The sequence goes on from JAVGWX010000024.1 coordinate 9,957,108, forward strand.
ATGGATGCTCCTCATGTAGTGCTTGTCAGCTTGCCAATTATGTTATTTTTTGTGTTGTGATTCATTATTTGTTTTTTCTTTATCCCTGATAAAGACCTTGTGGCAGTAACATGGGTTTTATTTATTTTCTGTACTGGTGAGGTTACCTGGCCATTCTATCTATCTATCTGTTTATCTATCTATCTGTTTATCTATCTTTCTGTTTGTCCATTTATCGATCTGTTTGTCCATCTATCAATCTGTTTATCTATCTTTCTGTTTATCTATCGATCTGTTTATCAATCTATCGATCTGTTTATCTATGTAGATATCTACTTATCTATCCATCTGTTCATATACGAAGCGTGTTCAAAGGAAACCGGACCTAACTGCAACATGTGAACATACATTCGTAAACGCATGATGACGTCACTTCTGATGTAAACAGCACATACCAACCGTCAAGTTTGCAAAATTTTGTTATCTTTCAACTCATAGCTTCCTCAGCAGACCATTGAAAACATGGCGGGTGTGATACGGAATCCGTCCAGAGTTGATTAGCAGCGGTAATTTGTTTTCTAACAGCTGAAGGATATCGACAAGTTGACATTCATCGCAGAATGCAGGCAGTGTATGGTGACAAAAGTGTGGGGAAGGTAAGCTCCGCAACGGTCCACCTGAATTACTGCATCAATTTTGGCGATGGCATCTTCTGACACAACAATATACACCTGACCTTGTCTCGGAAGATCTTTCGTTAAGTCGCGTCCTTCTTTAAACATCGTTGTCCAGTTCTTCACTGTTGTCTTCCCCGCACTTTTGTCACCATACACTGTCTGCATTCTGCGATGAATTTGAACTGGTCGACATCCTTCAGCTGTTAGAAACCAAATCACCGCTCGCTAATCTTCTTCTTCTTCTTCGTTCGTTCTCATTCTCCCGCTACCAAACCCTGAAAGGGCTTAAGTAGCAAAATGTAGTCCAGAGAACGGAATGCGTTGTGTTGTAGTTTACAGCTTGGCTGCGATATTTGCACCTTTCGGTCCAATACATCCGACTTCAGCAAGCATTTTTTGAGTACCGGGTTAGCATTTCCTCTTCGATCAATTCTCCTTAGCCAGTCTGCCCTGCTGCAGCCTGTTATCCAGGATCACCGCATGGAGGTGTAGAAGGGTCTTGGCAGCTATGGTTCGCTGGCCCTGACGCTAGCAGTCAGCTATGGGTCGCTGACCACTGCAGCTCATGTGCTGCTCAGCATCTTGATCCCGCTCGCTAATCAACTCTGGATGGATTCCGTATCACACCTGCCATGTTTTCAACGGTCTGCTGAGGAAACTATGATTCAGATGATAATGACATTTTGCAAACTTGACAGTTGGTGTGCACTTTTTACACCTGAAGTGACATCATCACGCTCATCGAACATAAGTTCACTTGATGCAGTTTGGTCCATTTCATTCGAGCACCACTCGTATTTATGGAATTACTTTTAATTAATTTTTTTGTAATAGAAAACAGTGAAAGATCTTTTGAGAAACAAAATAAAATCTGAGAGTACGGAGAGAAAGTTCAGATAGACAGATCATGTAACTGTGGGTGCCATGGCAACAGTTGCCATCAAGGATGAAGATAACTCTTCATGGACTGAGCCACAACCAATGTGCGGTGGAGTGGCCAGGTCTATTTATACCTTCCCCATTTCACACCTTATGTATGATACAAGAGAACAGCCAAGCATTATTACCTGGCAATATACAAAGGAATAGAATAGTTGAGAGTTTGAAGAATACCTGGCAAAGCTCAGTAGAAATTGAGATCAGAAAATCCAAGTCTTCATTAACAAAATGCGAATGTGGTTTACTGTAGATATCCATGACCTGTTACCATTGTTGCCCTGTCTTCCTCAGGAACCGAAATTAATATTAAAAAGTGCTTCCATGAACTTATTAACGAAACAAACACAATGTGTTAATGCTGTAGTTGCCTTGAGATTAAATCAATTGCACCGTATTTTTTTTAAATTACTGCTTGTGGGCGTTCCATGTGATTATGTGAGATTGTCGTGTATTTTACTTTTCCACTTGTAATCTTATCCATTTTTGTGGAATCATCAGAGCCGCTGTATTATGTTGAAGTCATTCGGTGATGACCATATTTGGTAATGACCATGTTTGGTCGGCGGTGATCATGTTTACAATTGACAATGTTTGGTGATGCACGCATTTGCTCGTGTCTGTTTTTGTGATAATAATAGTTGATGACCTGCTTATAGTGATTACCATATTTGGTGATGACCATACTCGGAGAGAACCATATTTGGAGATGACCAATTTAGTTACTACCATATTTTACGATGACCATATTTAGCCATAACTATATTTGATGATTACCATATTTAGTCATTACCATATTTGGTGATGTCCATATTTGGTCATGGTCATAGTTTAGAGATGCCCATATTTAGTCATTACCGTATTTGGTGATGAGCATAGTTAGTCATTACCATATTTGGAGAGAGCCATATTCGATTATAACCATATTTATTAGTTGTTGTTTAATGCCCGCAATGGGTAAGTTTACTCTTTTGTGTGCTCTGAGAAGGGGCGGATTGTAGTAGCTTTTCTCACATCCTCATCATGCTGATGGAGGTGGGCCGTGGTCCTTCAAGCGATTGGGTCATGCTTGGATTCATCTGCGTGGCGCTCACTACTATGGGGATTACATCGATCTACATCTCGTCAGCCAGGCTGCTTTGTAAACAGCTTGTTTGGAACGCTTCATGGAAGTGGTCTCAGTTTATTGTGCCTGACCCTGGCACCACGTCCTGGTCAGTATGTTGTGCCTGACCCTGACCTGACGACCTGGTCAGTATGTTGTGCCTGACCCTGACCCGATGACCTGGTCAGTATGTTGTGCCTGACCCTGGCACCACATCCTGGACAGTATGTTGTGCCTGACCCTGACCCGACGACCTGGTCAGTATGTTGTGCCTGACTGGACTAGCGTCTCAGTTCCCACCATATTTAGTTATTACCATATTTGGAGATCACCATATTTGGTGATGCCTATATATGGAGAGAACCATATTTGGAGAGCGGGGCCATGTGGTCTTGAGGCAAAGTGTTCCCCTCGGGTACTGGAGGTCGCGAATTCAAATAATGGTGGAGACTGGTATTTTTTCATGTGGATCATACTGTAAACATTTTCCCTGATCTCTGAGTAATGAGATCAGTCACCCGTGTGCAGTGGCGCGCACGTTAAAAATCCCTTGCCAGTTGGAAATAACAAAGAGTAGGCTTAATGACCGATGCCCGGACAAAATTCAAGTAAAAGATCGACATAAATTATTCTAGGGATTCTCGCCCCACAGAGAATATGTTACAAAAAGGGGACTGTGTGGCTATAACATCAGGTCTTGGTTATGTGGTTAGCAGAGCAGCATAAACGGTGCCCTACCTTGCTCTAATTTATGCTTCCACAATCACCAGTCTCGAAAAATAGGCGATCATATATTCCAGGAGTTAACAACCAATCAGTTGGTAACAGATGCTTAGTTTGACCTGACAAGTTACCAACGGATTTTTGCCTGCCAAAATATATGATACAAAGGAAGGCACACCTCTCCACGATGTCTAATGGCATAAGTTGACTGAAGATAGATAGATAGACAGACAGACAGAATGACAGATAGATGAGATGAGATGAGAATAAGATAAGATAAGATAAGATAAGATAGACTTCTTTGGTTGATTGACTGGTTGGTTAATTCTTTACCTTCTTCTCCCTCATTCATCCTCAAATCAAGGCCCCCGTTTAAGACGCTGAGCAGCGCATGAGTTGCAGTGGTCAGCGAGCCATAGCTGACTGCTAGTGTTAGGGCCAGCGAACCAGAGCTGCCAAGACCCTTCTACACCTCCACACGATGATCCTGGGTAACATGCTACATCAGGGCAGACTGACTAAGGAAAAGGGATCGAAGAGGGAATGCTAACCCGGTACTCAAAAAATACTTGCTGAAGTCGGATGTATTGGACCGAAAGGTGCAAATATCGCAGTCAAGCTGTACACTACGACACAACGCATTCCGTTCTGTGGACTACATTCTGCTACTTAAGCCCTTTCAGTGTTTGGTAGAGGGAGATTGAGAATGAGCCAAGCCAAGGTCCCCGTTTCTCTTACAAAGGACACTGTTGTTTGTAAGACTGTTTTATCTCTGTACAGCTTTTATCTCATGTCTTTATCACGAGGCTAGGATTATTATCTCTTTTCTTGCGTGAGCATGTAGCTTTGTAGGATGTGTTCCACGTAATGGCATGCTCCCCACATGGGCACCTGTCATCTGTCCCAATCCTCATTTTGTTGTAAAGATGGCCCTTGAGTCTGGTATGCCCAGTTCTCAGTCTGAAGATGATGACTTGCTCTTCTATAAAAAAAAAAAATTTGTTAAACTGTCATACAACATTTTTCCCATTGCTGGGGTAGTCGAGGGGTTTTGAAGGCTGAGGACTACAGACGGCTTCGCCACTGCTGTCGCCACGCCATGTGCTGGCTATGTTTGTTTATTTCACCCCCAACAGAAAAACAACAAATGCCATACCGGGGATTCAAACCGCTGCCCTCCTTGTCGGCATACAGGCCTCGAAACCATTCGGCCACGCGCTCTTCTCTAGTTAAGTTAAAGTAGCTAATTTCTTTTTGGAAGTCGGAATGTTGATCAGCCCATTTTTCTCCTCAAGTTTGCTTCAGTTATGGAACTGTACTTGATTGATTTACTTCATTCATTGATTATTAACATTTTATTTTATATTGATATTTGTTGGTGTATGTGTTTCTCTCATCAAAGATGATTGATTACTTGAATCTGATTTTCAAGAGCAATAATCATAAATAACACAGATTGAAGATTAATCAAAATTACAAAATCACTTAAGATCTGATGTTGTATATTTATGAGTCCATTTCAATCCGGGTAGACTGAAGCAGTGTTTCCCATCTTTTTTACACTTGCGGACCGGAGAAAATAGGAACAATTTAAAGAAAGTAGGGCTCAGTGGTCTCGAGGTAAGGTGTCCGCCTCGAGTGCTGGAAGTCGCTGGTTAAAATCACGGGAGAACCAGGTTTTTTTTCACGTGGATCTTCTGGTAAAAATTCCACTGATCTCTGGGTAGTGAGATCAGACACCCGTGTGCAGTGTTGAGCATGTTAAAAATTCCTTGGCAGTTGGAAATTGAAAAGAGTAGGCTTAACGGCCGCTACCCGGACAAAATTCAAGATAAAATTCTACCCAAATTATATGTACCTTCCCCAAGTCCTAGTAAGCCGCAGGAAGTTTAAAATACCTATGGCAGATAGACGATAGCCTTCGGCTACCTAACAACAGACATTTACATGCCTGTTTGAATACTAGGATTCCAAGTTGAATAAATTTTAAAGTTTTTCATTACTTTTTTTTGGGTCTTCATCTTCTGGGGATCAAATGACCTAATTTACGCATCGCAATATTTGTAGGCATATCCCACCGCCCAAAAAAAACCAAAAAACAACAACCTCTTTGATAAATAAACACGCCAAATATAAATAGCTTGTGTTCGGAAAGAACAGATACTTTTGTAGCTGACCTAATTTTTTTTTTTTTTTTTTTTTTTTTTTTTTGCGTTCGCCTTATTTCTCTAATCTCCAAGGTGGTGTGCGTTGCACTGTGGTTTTTATTTTGCGCCTGTCGGCCCAGTGCATCCGACTTCAGCATGCATTTTATGTAAGGGTCTGCTTCCTCCTGCATTTTCTAAGGGTTTGCTTCCCCGGGGTGACGGCCGGTGCTGTGATGGGAATCGAACCAAGCACCTTCCGGTTGTGAGCCGTGCCACTTAACCACTAGGCTACGCTGTCCCCTGCTGACCTCATTTCAGTTTAAATATTAGCCAATCAGAGCTTAGGTCACATCAAGTCGATATCTGCAGTTTGTGGCTTAAAGCCCGCAATCACTTTTTCACGGACTGGCATGAAATTTCTGGGGACTGGCACTGGTCCGGTGACCGGCAGTTGGGAAACACTGGACTAGAGCATGTCATTACCGGTGAGTAAACCTGGCTCCTTGCCACAAGAAGCAATCACTCTAACCAATCTGCCACTTAACATCGTTCTTGCTTGCAAGCCTTATTGCAAATATAATTTGTTTAAATGCTGCTTTTCTGATTTGGTTTTTAAAATTTCAGCGCCATATTTTTTTGCATCTTTTTGTAAAATTCCAATCATTTTGTATGGCTACGAAAGGTGGACAGTCTTGCAAAGAGATCAGAGGAGTCTTGGAGCCTTCCATATGCACAGTCAAAGGCCCATCCTTAACTCTTAAAGGCCATAATTGTTGGACTAGTTTTGCAAGAATTATTTTTTCTATAAAAACAGTCTCTTCATAAAACTTGACTTCTCTTAATTATTTCACAAGGAAGACAAACATGTTTTTTATCAAATTAAAGGAAAATGAATGTGTAGTAAGAATGTGTAGTAAGAATGTGTAGTAAGAATGTGTAGTAAGCGAGCCGCGTAGCGCAGTGGTTAGCGCATTGGCTTCGCATCTGAGTAGTCCTGGGTTCATTCCCCAGTTGATGCGATAATGTTTTTTCAGACCACAATGGCTCCCGGGTCGACCCAGCGTTAAATGGGTGCCGGTTCAGATCCAGGAAGTAAAAGCGGCGACGGAGAAAAGATGGCTACCGCCTTCATATAGCCGAGCATTTGAAACACCTTACACTCCTACAGCAGTAATGCTATGGGTTACTTTACTTTACTATTTAGTAAGAATGTGAAGATCTTGTAGAATTTCATACAATATCACAAGTAATTGTTAATAATTATATCGTTATTTTTTGTAATAAAAATTATTTTTCACACACAAATCCATGAATAACCACTGAAACGTAATGCAGATTGGTCTAGTGTACTTCAGAATAACAGTAATCCACATTTGAATAATATCTACAAGAAAATATTTTTTTGCTGCAGTCAAATGGAGTTGATGTGTCACTGAGTTGCAGGTCTCCATTCACTCCACATGGTAGACCACATTTTGGCAGCAATCTGAATGAGTTCTGGGTCTCAGTCAGTGGTTATGGAATTTGGTACTGAAACCAATTCGCTATCATGTTCTCTAGAATTTGCTTCAGAAATATTGCATCTTCGTTTTTCTGTTGATGTCAAATGTTTTTTGCCATTTGGCAGCACTAGGTCCTGGCTGTGACAACATCTGCCGGCCCCCCCCCCCCCCCCAAATCTTCAGCATCAGATTCAGTAGGTTGAGTAGGTTGAATAATATTATCTTCTATGTCTAACTCTGATTCAACATTTTTAAAATGTGAATCCCCGTCACTAAATTCATCTAAACTACACAACTCCCTAGCCTTTTCTACAGATAAAAATAACCTACTATTAGACAATCTTGAAGTGCTAAGTTCGCTAGACATTTTTGTGATAAACTGACTTGAAAGATGACAAATGTTTTCCAACTTTGAATGTCCTCACAATGCACAACGCAATTTTTACAATTGAAACGCAAATATAAGAGTTACTTCCCTTACCATGAAATATCAATTGAAATTTAGAAACACTGAAAATACGAAACAAATTACGTTCAATGTGCTGTTAACGATTTGAGCATTTTTCTGGCATCAAGCAGATGACAGGAAGAATCCTGACAGCATTCTTATGGTTTAAGAGATAAAATTCTGTGTTATCGTCTTCTTTCTTTTCATTTATCTTGTTTTGCCTTTCAGTGTAAGGTTATGAAGAGATCCCTAGAGCGAGCCTGTCTGTGTGCCCCATGCACAGTGGCATTCACCACCTCAGATATTTCCAGGAACGAATAGTTAACACTAGAATAACCTGGCATATGGAATCAAAGAATTTACTTATCCCCCAGCAAGCAGGTTTTCGTAGAAACAGATCGACCGAAGATCAGGTGACATATATCTCGTAGGAGATAGAAGATGCATTTCAAGAAAAAAAGAAAACACTGGCAGTCTGGATAGACCTAGAAAAAGCCTTTGATAAAATATGGAAGACCGGGCTAAAACTGAAACTACTGCAAATGGGTGTAACCAACAACATGTACAAGTGGATCAGTGATTACCTAGATAACAGGACAGCAAGGGTGCAACTCCAAGGACACCTCACCAAAAAGATGAAAATGGAACAAGAAGTTCCACAAGGTGGAATACTCTCACCCATGCTGTTCCTCATATATGTCAATGATATAATCACAGAAATTCCTAAAATAGTACACAGTGCACTATCTGCAGATGACCTGGCACTATGGACATCCGAAGAGTCTACACCTGTAGCAAGAAACCAAATACAGGAGGCTCTAAATAAAATAGAGACATGGACAAAAAAATGGCATATCACTATAAACAAAACCACGTACACAATCTTCTCTCTATCTCCCAAGCCCCAAGAAGTAATCCTGAAAGTAAATGGCCAGACTCTCTCCCTTGACATAAGTCCAACTTATCTGGGAATAACAATGAACCCAAGGTTGACATGGAAAAACCAGATAAAAAAAGCCAGCAACAAAGCTAAGACCAGAATGGGGATAATGAGGAAGATATCAGGCTCAACATGGGGAGCGGACACGGGCACACTAAAGAAACTGTACACAGGTTATGTGAGACCAGTGCTAGAATACGGGATAGCAGGCTCAACATGGGGAGCTGACACGGGCACACTAAAGAAACTGTACACAGGTTATGTGAGACCGGTGCTAGAATATGGGATAGCAGCATGGTCCACAGCAACAAAGAATAACTTTCACAAAATAAATACAACCCAAAACCAAGGTATACGTATCATCACTGGAGCTATGAGAACAACACCAATAAATGTAATGGAGAACTTCACACGAATTGAAAGTATGGAGACGCACATAGACCAGAAAACACTCCAGCATGGTGAGAAGTTCAAACGAATGCCTGATCAGCCAATATATGACAGGATAAATCGCATGGGAAGAGGGAGATTAAAGAGAAACCACTTCATATCAAAAACAAAAGAACTTGCAAGAGCAGACCAAATCATAAGCTAGGCAGTGGTTAGAGATCTGAAACAAACATCCCAAATCCCACCATGGAAAAAAGCCAAGTCCCCTGAGATGGTAGAAGCCATAGAGGGAATAGGGAAAAAGGGAACTCAAACAGATTCAGAAAGTAAATTTATCACAGAAGAATATCTTAGGAGAGTATACCCACCAGAAACATGGACACACGTATATACAGATGGCTCATCTAACAAAGCCACATCCAATGGAGGTGGAGGGGTCTATTACAGACTAAGGAATGGAGAAGAAAAACTTGAGTTTTAACTACAGGAACATATTCTAGTAATTTCCGTGCAGAAGCAGAGGCACTGAAGGCCGCAGCTGAGCTTGTAATCCAAGATAAAGATATCCACCAAGAAAACATAGTATTCCTGACTGATGCCGCGTCAGTAATAGCAGCGCTAAAACAACACAAAGATGAAGATCTCGAGCAATGTATGTTCTCCCTGACACAACTCTCAGCAGAACACCCAAAGTTCGTCATACAGTGGATCCCATCCCACTGCAATATTGAAGGCAATGAAGCTGCAGACAAACTAGCAAAGAGTGGAGGAGCATCCCCACAAACCGACCTGAGTATCACATATAATGAGGCCAAGACCATAATTAAAGCCAACTTCAGGGTAAAATGGGCTGATCAACACCCCAACTTCCGAAAAGAAGACAGCTACTATAACTTAACTAGAGAAGAGCAAGTCATCATCTTCAGACTGAGAACTGGGCATAACAGACTCAAGAGTCATCTTTACAACAAAATGAGGATTGGGACAGATGACAGGTGCCCATGTGGGGAGCATACCATGACCGTGGACCACAACCTACAAAGCTGCATACTTACGCAGGAAAGGAGAGAACAATGCTGTCCTTGTGAGACAGATATGAGACAAAAGCTGTATGGAGATGAAACAGCCTTACAAACAACGGTGTCCTTTGTAAGAGAAACCGGAACCTTGATCTGAGGATGAACAAAGAAGAAGAAGATATTTCCATACGTCACTTATTCGTATTCGGCCTTTTGCCTTGAATTCGCTAATTCTAAATAGCATTGCTTGTTGGGGGAGTGCACTGTATGTTGGGGTATTGTTACATGGCCAAGCCATTTTAGTCGCTATCTCTTGATGTAGTCTACTACTGGTGTGGAGCATGTGTAGCAGATCCCACTGTTTGCCCTAGGGTTATTCTAACTTAGAACATTATCACACTCATCCACATCATTCATGACTACCCACAGCAGATGGCATATTTATTATATAATACTCATACCAGAAAAATTAGTAGTGAAATTACAAACACAATACAATACATATCATCTTAACTAAATATTTCTATATTAGATATATGTTAATATAAATATTAACTAAAGCAGAAATTTTAAGCACTAGCTATTGATGGAATTCCCAACTATCAAAACCCAGTTCTATTGCCGTACACACATCACACACACCTCTCAAAAACTCTCTCACTCAAATCCCCTCAGGCGGGCGATCTGGACATAATGCATTCTATATATTCCACGTATACTAGCATATGATCTCTCGACCTAACTCAAATCTGCGTATACACACAACTCTAGAACATACCTCGTTCCCTCTGTGTCTACACACACCACACACACATCTAAATCTCACCTAGCCGATCTACACACTCGCTTAACTCGTCAGGACATAACTCGTTCACAAGGTGTCCTGTGTACAACACACATTCAGATTACCTCTATACAAAATGCACACACCTATTTGAGCGATCCTGTTCTATCTCCAATATTCGTATAACAGTCTATCAATTGCTCTTCTATTAAGTCGGTGAGCTAAACAGACTCCTATCTACATTCACTCATTCCCTCTCCATCCAGCCTGCTTGAGCTAAACTTTGACTAGTGTTATAAACTTTAAAAGCAGTATCAGAGCTGATCAATGGATCTCATGGGGATGGCTCTATTCAGTCGTTATTGGAACGAATTACTCTGAACACCTGTCACTCATCCCCCACTATCCAAATCAGAACGCCAGTGGTCAGTTCCTAGCTGTACACATTCTTTCCCCTAACTCTGTTTTCCTTTGTTGAGACGGGGAGTGACCTTGGCACGCATTCAGGTACCTTTGTTATCAGCAACCACATCACCCCTGCCCTAAACTCTCTTGCTCAGGGTGGAACTGTTACACATATAGCACAGTCGACAGGGAGCTGGCTTGCTAAGACTAGGGTTCGAAATCACGGACAGAAACAAATCCAATCTTGGTTCGCTCCTGGTACGACCGCGCCACCAGTTGGCCCAGCTGTAAATGGGTACCTGACATATGAGTTGGAGAGGTTAAAAAACCTTGTGGGCCTTGTGTGGATCGATGGATGGACGGGTGGATGGATAGATAGATAGATTTAGTGTCCATGTGTATCATTGAAGTGACGATATGGACAAAAAAAACTAAGAACAGGCTAAGAGGAAAACCATGAAAACAACCTTCTATCGATCTCTCTGGTAAATCTCAACTCCAGAGGAACCACTAAGTCAGTATTAATATGAATTATTATTTCTTGCATACAATTGGAACATTCTTCTTGAAAGCAATTTCCTTATTTGTTCCTATATGCTCCGCACTATTAATGTATAATGGTTATGTAACTGATGCTGCTATTAAACTTTATTTTCTTATTTGCCACTGAACTTCCAAGTTTCTTTTTTGTTTGTTTTTTCTTGCGTTCGCTTTATTTTTCTATTCCCTAAGGCGGTGTGCGTTGCACTATGTTTTAATTTTGCGCCTGTCGGTCCAATGCATCCGAATGGCATGCATTTTATGTAAGGGTCTGCTTCCTCCTGCATTTTCTAAGGGTTTGCTTCCTCCTGCATTTTCTAAGGGTTTGCTTCCTCCTGCATTTTCTAAAGGTTTGCTTCTTCCTGCATTTTCTAAGGGTTTGCTTCTTCCTGCATTTTCTAAGGGTTTGCTTCCTCCTGCATTTTCTAAGGGTTTGCTTCCTCCTGCATTTTCTAAAGGTTTGCTTCTTCCTGCATTTTCTAAGGGTTTGCTTCTTCCTGCATTTTCTAAGGGTTTGCTTCCTCCTGCATTTTCTAAGGGTTTGCTTCCTCCTGCATTTTCTAAGGGTTTGCTTCCTCCTGCATTTTCTAAGGGTTTGCTTCTTCCTGCATTTTCTAAGGGTTTGCTTCCTCCTGCATTTTCTAAAGGTTTGCTTCTTCCTGCATTTTCTAAGGGTTTGCTTCTTCCTGCATTTTCTAAGGGTTTGCTTCCTCCTGCATTTTCTAAGGGTTTGCTTCCTCCTGCATTTTCTAAGGGTTTGCTTCCTCCTGCATTTTCTAAGGGTCTGCTTCCTCCTGCATTTTCTAAGGGTTTGCTTCATTGGGGTAATGGTCGGTGCTGTGATGGGGATCGAACCCAGAATCTTTGGGTTGCAAGCCGTGTCATTTAGCCACTAGCTGACGCCGTCCTCACTGAACTTCAAGTGAACCAGATCTGCTCTGTTCTGTTTGGATACATCGATCACATTATACAGAGATGCAAGCGTGAGAAAATCCAATAAGGAATATTACTCGTATTTACAGAATGGGAGAGAATAATATTTAGAAGATAGAAAAAGGAAAGGGACCTAGGGGTTAAAATAGATCATACAGGGCCGGCCAAAGATGGATGTATTGGACCAAAAGGTGCAAATATCACAGTCAAGCTGTAAATTAGCGACACAACACATTCCGTTCTCCGGACTACATCCTGCTATTTGTGTAGCCCTGTTCCGGGCTTGGTAGCTGGAAATTGAGAATGAACGAAGAAGATTATACAGGTAAGCTAAGTGAGCAAGTTCAGGTATCAGTGGAAAAGGCGAATGCAATGCTGGGTATGATGAAAAGAAATATTAAACATAGCAGCAAGGAAGTGATAGTTAAACTGTATAAAGCATTAGTTAGACCTAGATTGGAGTATTGTGTACAGGCGTGGAGTCCTTATCGTAGAGGGGATATAAATATGCTGGAAAGGATACAAACAGGAGTGGAAAAACTGATAGTAGGATTCAAGAATTACAGTTATGAGGAAAGACTCAGAAAAACCGGCATACATTGTCTAGAGAAGAGAAGAATTTGAGGTGACTTAATACAGGTTTTAAGATGATCAACGGAAAAGATACATTAGACTATAGAGGTTTTCAATCTGTCCGTCGCGACTCTCAGGGGCATCGTTGCCCTCGACCAAGAGCGTTTCGATGGCTTAGGAAAGTGTTTGGCTCGTATTATGATATATATTTTTTTATATACAATTGCTTATATATAGTATAGAGAGGAGCCGCTGTGATTTATGCACAGGTCAAGAGAGCCGCGGACGCAAAAGAAAAAACAAATTTCAAAGTACAACCGGCTACAAGAACAAGGCACAGCTTCAAATTGTTTCAAGATAGAATCAGATCAGATATATTCGGAAAGGGATCAAGATGCTGAGCAGCGCATGAGCTGCAGTGGTCAGCGACCCATAGCTGACTGCTAGCGTCAGGGCCAGCGAACCAGAGCTGCCAAGATCCTTCTACACCTCCACTCAGTGATCCTGGATAACAGGCTGCAGCAGGGCAGACTGGCTAAGGAGAAGGAATCGAAGAGGGAATGCTAGCCCGGTACTCAAAAAATGCCTGCTGAAGTCGGATGTGTTGGACCGAAGGGTGCAAATACCGAAGTCAAGTTGTTAACTATGACACAACGCATTCCGTTCTCTGGACTACATTCTGCTACTTAGGTCCGTGTCAGGGTTTGGTAGCGGGAGATTGAGAACGAACAAAGCCAAGTCAATCCTAATCTCTCGAGAATGACAGTGTTACATTGGATACCATCAGACTGTCGCATATCAGGAAATGAGACAGCAGACAGGATGGCTAACAACACCAAAACCCATCACTACTGTACGAAAACCTACCTGGAGGCAGGATATATTTCCAGAGGTGGTAGAAAATATACCAGGTATTGGAAACAAAAACTGCCAGACTGAAAAAGAAAGGAGAGATACTACCCTAAGCTTTATATCGAAAAACAAAGAAAATGAAAGCCATATAGTCCTGCTTACAGATGATCTCGCCGTAGTCACAGCGCTAAAAAGCCAGAAAAACACTGAGCTTAATGACTTAAGAGCAGCACTCTGCCAACTGTGCCAGCAGTCCGCACCAAAAAGGGTAGTGGTACAGTGGGTCCCATCACACTGCAACATCCAAGGCAACGAGGAGGCAGACAGACTGGCAAAAGAAGGTGCAAGACTACCACAAACAGATACCAGTATGACGTACGAAGAGTCAAAACGGCTTATCAAAGCCAGATACATGACCAAATGGGAAACCGAACATACTGGTTACACCAAAAACGATGCCTATTACCAGTTGAACCGAAGAGAGCAGGTCGTTGTCTTCAGACTTCGCACTGGCCACAATAGACTGAGGTACCACCTATTCAACAAATTGAAGATAGGTGGTACCGACGAATGCCCGTGCGGTACCGGTAAAATGACTGCTGAACATCTGCTGCAGAACTGCCCGACATACGAGGATCAGAGAGAGCAGATGTGGCCATCACCAGTGGAACTGCAAGACAAGCTCTATGGCAGTGGCGACAGCCTCAGGATGACCGCCGCTTTTTTCGAAAAAATAATGGTTACTGTCTGACTGCGTACGAAGAAGAAGACAGGATGGCAAAGGAGGCAGCAACACAAGAACAAAACGAACAAACAATCACCTTTCAATAAAAAGAAGACACGTTTCCAAGCAATCAGGAAAGTTGACCAAACGAAAGACAACTATCACTGTCTTGATCGAGCAGAACAAGTGATCCTGTTCCGCTTGAGAATGGGAGATAACAGATTGAATAGCCACGTACACCGGCTAAAATTGGCTCCATCGCCAATGTGTATGTGTAGGCAGACAGCACAGACATCCGAACACACCCAGCAAGACTTTTATATGCTTAGCCAATTGTGTGCTGAGCACTGGCCCACAGAGACGAATCCCCACAGATAACTGTTTGGAAGCCCCGAAGAAATCTCCACTACGACAACCTTGACCCAAGAACTGGTCCACGTGTGGACGTAACAGGAAAAAACAAGGCGAACGAGAGGAAGAAGAAGAAGAATCTCCCACTACCAAGTCCTGAAAAGAGCTTTGTAAGTAGCAAGATGTAGTCCGGAGAACTGTATTGTAGTTTACAAATTGACTGCGATGTTTGTACATTTCGGTCCGACACTTAAACATGCATTTTTTGGTACCAGGTTAGCTTTCTCTCTTCGATCCCTTCTTCTTAGCCAGCCTGCTCTGTTGCAGCCTGTATCCAGGATCACCGCGTGGAGATGTAGATGGGTCCTGGCAACTCTGGTTCGCTGGCCCTAACGCCAGAAAATAGATTGAATGTATTTGAAAACATGGGGGGTACAGCCATCAGTCCTTCGGATATCTACACTTGCCTTGTGTTTCTCTGTAGCTGAATTCGCTACGCCAGTCTGAAAAAACTCTGCTCATGCGAAACCAGTTGACACAGCAATAAATGAGGCGGGTCGGGTAGTATCAGGGTGCCTAAAACCCACCGCCATTGATAAATTATACCCCAAATTGGCATAGCAACCCCGAAATCCGAAGAAGCGTCGCAGCAGAAATCGAACGAGAAAAACAGTACGACCCAAGACACCCAATGATTGGACATCAGGTACAAAACACAAGACTCAAATCCAGATATACCTTTCTAAAAACATACAAACCCTGAAAGTCGCCGTATCGAGAGGTTGTACAAATTGGTGCAGGCCCCAGAGATGGAACCTCGGGAGGAACCTGCTCCTGGACATCATCTACCACACACAACATGGAAGTCGCTGAACAGACTCCGAACTGGTGTATCACGGTGCAAGAGGAATATGAAGCGATGGGGATACACAGATGATGACACATGTGACTGCGGCGCAATACAGGACCCAGACCACCTGATGACCTGCACCAACCTCCAGGAAACCTGCAATAGGTGCGACATGCTGGTGACAAATGACAAAGCAATCCATGTCGCTGGATACTGGATGCATACTGGATGACGTAGTGCTTGGACAGGGACACTACATTTGAAAATAAATGCTTTGAGCGTCCATTTGGCATTGGCTGGAAAGAATTCATGCCTACAGAGCAAGTACGAATACAGTCCAACCAAAATTATGTTTGTGATGTCATCAGGAAGGAACGTTGGGTGTACATCGGGCACGCGCTCCATCATCATGTGGCGTGTCCTTTACAGAACGTCACTCCCATCACAGCCCGATTGAAAGAAACTCGATCTCTTGCCAAATCTCCAGTCTGCTTCAGAACCATGCCCAAGCATTTCTTTAAATATTGGCACCATCGCCTTCTCTGTCCACATCTGCCTCTCTTCCCAAATCTCCAGCCTGCTCCAGTGTCAAGTCCAAGCATTCTTTGACATCTTGGTGTCATCATCTTCTTGGTCTGCCTCTGCCTCTCTTGTTTAACACTAAACCTTCCATTACCGTTCTCTCAAGACCGTTGTGTCTTTTAATGTGGCCAAAGTATTTCAATTTTCTGTTCATGGAGGAATATATGAGCCAATTCTCTTCTATGCAAAAGGAAGCGGGGTAAACACAGAGAGACTCTATGAAAAACTATCACAAGAGAAGGAACAACCATGCCGCTAGAGAACATGCAAGAACTCAAGAGAGTGGCTGCGGGCCAATCAAACTGGAGAAACACAGAAATCCTTTGGTCAACTTTCCTTATTGGATAAATATCTTCTTTTCTTGAAGGTGTTTATTCATTTTCTTTTTCGTGTTGTTCCCTAATTTGCCAACCTGTCTGCTGTCTCATGTTCTGGTATGCCACAATGTGATGATATCCACTGTAGCACTACCTTTCTTTTGGCTTTTAGTTTGCCCAAAGCTCTTTTAAGCTCAAGCAGTTTATCATTTTGCAAATCATGTCAAAGTGATTTAACTTGTTGACGTCTCCAGTGTAGACAGTCCAGCTCTCCTCTCACGGTCGTAGATCTGGGCTGGGAGAATGGCGGAACGGTAGATCGTTAGCTAACTCAGACGGTTTTTGTCTTGATGATGTAACTTGCGCTGTATTTAGATTACAGTGAGGAAGAAACTGCCTGGGTACCAACCACACTCTCTTGACCAGTGTCAAAATGAATGGAGGTAACTCGGGATGTAGAAACTCTGGTCACACCCTCCTTAAGACCAGGAGTGGTCTAAACTTGCAGAATTCAATCGCCCACCATTTCTGTTCATCGCTTTGAGAAGCGAGCGACTTACCCCTCGACCACAGCACACTGGATGAAGACACTGCAATCGATAGACCAGTAATGGACAGTTAACCCCCGAGTGCTCCGCCGGGGTCTTTGAGTATGACAATGACAATAATAGCACCACTGCCCCACAGAGAGCATGTCGTAAGAGGCGACTGACTGTGTGACATGGCATAACACCGGCCATGGTTAGGTAGTTTGTTAAGAGCAGCATAGGTGGCGTCTTATAGACTGCGGGTCTACTTTGCTCTAGTGTTTGAGTCTATTAAGATGGACTCGCACATCTGTTAACCACCCTCCAAGAAACTGGTTGTATACAGACTCTGTAGAGTCTTCTTAACCAGTATAAAGTATTACGTTAAGGCTGCATTAACCTTGTATGCTGATACAAATAAATGATCAACTACTGGAACAGGTACATAATTTCTCATAGAGTTAAAAATTAAAAGCGAGGGCTTGACTTCGTCGCTGCGGGTTTCCCCATATAGCTCAGTCTTTCTCAGTTGAACGGCATCCCGCCTGCCGAGAGCACAAAGCACCAACTCCGTAGCTCCATCGATGAACCCAGGAATCTCATGAAAAATTGACATCATTAACCGACCATGACAGTTCAAATTCGAACCCCGACCGTCTGAACACTTCACCACAGAGACCCAATATTTCCTCAAACTAGGTCATATAATAACGGAAGAAGGTAGCTGTGAAAAAGAAATCAGAAAGAGAATAGGTATGGCCAAGATGGTATTCAGCAACATGTGACACATACTGACATCCAAACAGATCAATCAGAATTTGAAAATGAGAATTGTCAGGTGTTATGTATACTCGTCACTACTTTATGGCGCAGAAACATGGACAATGAATAGCATGTTAGAAAAGAATATTGAAGCCTTCGAAATGTGGGTATATAGAAGATTGGGTAGCTTTTCTTGGAAAGAGAAGAAAACAAATTTGGAAGTATTGGAAAAGTTGGGGGTGAAAAGAGAATTAATGACCGAAATCAGGGTTAGTAACGTTATTTTGGTCATATAACAAGTCATACTTCCTTGTTGAATACCACACTCGAGTGTAGGGTGGAAGGCAGTCGTACAAGAGGCAGACATCGCTTTGAGTGGGTGGATAACATCCGGACTGGAAAATGCCTGTCAGATTGCACCATTACGGCAAGAAATAGAGTACATACGTTGGTTCCGACCTTCGATGGGGAGATGGCACTTGGACTAAACTTAAGGCTGCATAGTTTTGCATTCATTTGTGGTTCTTTGTTCTTAGTCGACCTGTACTTCTACAAGGGAAGATCCCCATGTGCAGACCCCAGCTCTGGTATGAGCTGGATGTAGCCGGGAGAAAGATTTCATGCTTAGCGGGCTAGGCTTGAAAGGCTTAATACTCCTCAGCATTGGGACAAGCGCTTACAGAGGTTGGTTAACCGATGTGCGAGTCCATCTTAACAGACTCAGCCTGTTAGGCACCATCTGTGGTGCTCTAAACAAACCACTTAACCATGACCGGTGTTATGCCATATCGCACAGTTAGTCGCCTCTTACGACATACTCTATGTGAGGCAGTAGTGCTATTCTTGTCCTTGTCATTGAGTAAATGTCATACACAAAAAAAACCAGCGGACCATTCGACATACGTAGTTCCAACAGAAAAAAACACACATGAGAAGACTGAGCAAAGAGTATGTACAACCAGTGAGCTACATAAACCACCAGTATCTACACCTCTTGCCATTCTCTGTGAGGGACCGCACACCTATGAGTCTACCCGAAGTGCAATGACTTCTCCCTCTTATCAAACACAATAAAACACAACAAAACATAGGAAAAGCTGCCGTCCGTTTGATTCCATCGACCATCTTCCTTTTTTACAAACGCCATATTGCGCGGACGACTGCAATCTTCCCTTGGGGGCAAGTTTGACATGTTTCTGGTGTTGTTTTGTTACGTATATATGTCGTAATTATTGATTTTAAGCACTAGAAATCTAAAATACTATTTGTCATGATCCCTGATCATGAATTATCAATGATGTGTCAATGTGATTCAGTCACCCGTAATTCGGGACTTGACGTAACCACATGGCGGGTCAGTCTCAGAGTCTGACAAGTGTCATTGTGATGGTGAAATAGTTTAGAAAGTAGACGTGTTCTGGATGTGCGGCGTATAATTATAGTATTTATAGTAATTTAGTTGCGATCCGAATATATATAATAAATGCTCTTTGGCTTCCGCTTCGCATGTACTTTACAAAAGTAGCAGTGGATAAAATTAAAAGGTAAGCCAGGTTCAATTTTGTTTGAACTATAAAGAAGTAAAGTAAATTAACTCATTCACTCCCAAATATTTTGGTGCTCTAAACGCAGTTTTTTTCTTATGTAAAACTCAAACACAGCATCACTTATTTGTGATCTATTTATCTTCAATAAAAGTTACATGAAATAACGCTTTATTATATACCAAACAGTTGACAATTGAGACCAGAAATGGAATACACGTTTTACAAATGAAGGTGAACATTTGTCTTGTGTTTGAGGGATTATAGAAATTCTAGTCATAGTTGCAAGCCATAGGTCATAGCCCATAGTCTTGGCTTCGTTCGTTCTCAATCTCCCGCTACCAAACACTGAAAGGGCTTAAGTAGCAGAATGTAGTCCAGAGAACGGAATGCGTTGTGTCGTAGTTTACAGCTTGACTGCGATATTTGCACCTTCGATCCAACACATCCGACTTCAGCAAGCATTTTTTGAGTACCGGGTTAGCATTCCCTCTTCGATTACTTCTCCTTAGCCAGTCTGCCCTGTTGCAGCCTGTTATCCAGAATCACCGCGTGGTGTAGAAGGGTCTTGGCAGCTTTGGTTCGCTGGCCATGACGCTAGCAGTCAGCTATGAGTCGCTGACCACTGCAGCTCATGCCAGCCCATAGTCTAAATCTAATCGTTTAATTTTCAAAAATTATGAATAAAATTGTTTCCGCCATCGATATATTATATTAATCAGCTCTAAACCAATACATGAATAACGTTATGACTTTGTTATATTGACGGCAATCCACAATCACAAGAGAAGATTTTCCTGAAAGTTAAACCTAGTTTGGGGACGGCGTGGGCTAGTGGTTAAGTGACACGGCTCATAACCAGAAGGTGCTGGGTTCGATCCCCATCACAGCACCGGCCATTACCCCGAGGAAGCAGGCCCTTACATAAAATGCTTGCTGAAGTCGGATGCACTGGGCCGACGGGCAAAATAAAAACCACAGTGTAACACACACCACCTTGGGGATTAGAGAAATAAGGCGAACGCAAACAACAACAAAAATACCCGGAGTGTGCTGATGAAGGTGGTTATGTTATGCGTGCTTGCTGTCAGCCAGACTGCCTGAGAACAGCCTGTTTCAAAGAGAGATTGTAGTCTCAGCCATGACATCCTAATCAGTATGTTGTACCAGACCGGACTAGCGTTTCAGCTCCCTGAATGATTTGCATAAGATGTCTTCTTCTGCGTTCAGGTTTTCTGATCATGCTAAATTTTGAGTCCTATCGCCAGAATGAAGTCCACAGTCCTTTCCGAGTGGTGCCACCATAGATTTTGCCTCAGTCTTGCTCTATCTGGCATCTTAGTTCTTTGTGGACCAGGCATTCTTCAAGTCCTTCTTCAGGGGTCTGGACGCCTGTCCCAAATGGACATTCATTTGTTTGGGAGATATTGAGCCGATATAGGTGGCCCAGTAGTCTGCAGTGGCCCATTCACAGGCGGAAGATTGCAGTTTGTTGGTGTCTAAATTATTTAAGTCGCTCGCACCTCTCAGTACTTGGGCCATTAACAACATCCCGCTAGCATACACGTTCCCGGCCTGTTCTTTCTGCCTCTCTCCAAGTGTAATCATTTAATCTTAGTTCCTTCTGTCTCTCTCCAAGTGTAATCATTTAATCTTAGTTCCTTCTGTCTCTCTCCAAGTGTAATAATTTAATCTTAGTTCCTTCTGCCTCTCTCCAAGTGTAATCATTTAATCTTAGTTCCTTCTGTCTCTCTCCGAGTGTAATCATTTAATCTTAGTTCCTTCTGCCTCTCTCCAAGTGTAATCATTTAATCTTATTTCCTTCTGTCTCTCTCCAAGTGTAATCGTTTAATCTTAGTTCCTTCTGTCTCTCTCCAAGTGTAATCGTTTAATCTTAGTTCCTTCTGTCTCTCTCCAAGTGTAATCATTTAATCTTAGTTCCTTCTGTCTCTCTCCAGGTGTAATCATTTAATCTTAGTTCCTTCTGTCTCTCTCCAAGTGTAATCATTTAATCTTAGTTCCTTCTGTCTCTCTCCAGGTGTAATCATTTAATCTTAGTTCCTTCTGTCTCTCTCCAAGTGTAATCATTTAATCTTAGTTCCTTCTGTCTCTCTCCAAGTGTAATCATTTAATCTTAGTTCCTTCTGCCTCTCTCCAAGTGTAATCATTTAATCTTAGTTCCTTCTGCCTCTCTCCAGGTGTAATCATTTAATCTTAGTTCCTTCTGTCTCTCTCCAAGTGTAATCATTTAATCTTAGTTCCTTCTGTCTCTCTCCAAGTGTAATCATTTAATCTTAGTTCCTTCTGTCTCTCTCCAAGTGTAATCATTTAATCTTAGTTCCTTCTGTCTCTCTCCAAGTGTAATCATTTAATCTTAGTTCCTTCTGTCTCTCTCCAAGTGTAATCATTTAATCTTAGTTCCTTCTGTCTCTCTCCAAGTGTAATCATTTAATCTTAGTTCCTTCTGCCTCTCTCCAAGTGTAATCATTTAATCTTAGTTCCTTCTGTCTCTCTCCAAGTGTAATCATTTAATCTTAGTTCCTTCTCACATTCTCTTCTCCGTCTATTTTTTAGTCAACCTCTCGCTCTCTCTTCTCTTGAGGATTCCATGTAAGATCCTGTCTGGTTATGTTGGAAGCTGCCTTCCGTAGTGTATGTCTATCCAGCCCCATTTTCTCTGCTAAATGTATTTTTCCAGTGGCTGTTGTTTTCTCCTTTCCCATAGGACTTCATCCCTCACCATGTTCTGCCACTTTATACCCATTATCTATAGTAGGCATCTGTTAATGAAAGACTGAAGTAAGTCTTTGTTGTATGTCCTTGGTCGTTCTTGAAATGCAATTATATGTCAACCATGTCTTTACATCGATCTGGATGAAAGGAAATTAATGTTCAGTCATACAAAAGATACTGACCATACCATGTTTGGGTGAAGTGAAACATACTGGCCGTACTATGTTAGGGTGAACTGAAACATACTGGCCGTACTATGTTAAGGTGAAGTGAAACATACTGACCGTACTATGTTGAGTCAAATGAAACATACTGGCCGGACTATCTTAGGGTGACGTGAAACATACTGATCTTCTTCGTTTGTTCTCAGTCTCCCCCCACCAGACCCTGAAAAGGGCTTTGCAAGTAGCAGAATTTAGTCAGGAGAACGGAATGCATTGTGTCATAGTTTACAGATTGACTGCGATAATTTCACCTTTCAGTCCGACACATCTGACTTCAGCAGGCAATTTTGAGTACTGGGTTGCCTTCCCTCTTTGATCCCTTCTCCTTAGCCAGTCTGCTCTGTTGCAGCCTGTTATCCAGGATCACCACAAGGGGGTGTAGAGGTGTCTTGGCAGCTCTGGTTCGCTGTCTCTGACACTAGCAGTCAGCTATGGGTTGCTAGCCGCTGCAGCTTATGCGCTCTTGTCCTCATCTCACTTCCAAGTAGTTCTCCATGGAAACAGGCAATTTCATGGCTATAGAATTGGCACTGATCCCCACAGTGGTGAACTTACTGCTTACCTCGGATTGCATTATAGCCATGAGGTCCCTGGAGTGTGAGGAGAAACACAGTAATCCGCACCAAAGAAATTCACCAAGGGTACCTAACTCAAATACAAGTGGTATTAACAAAATTATCCTAACACCTGATTCACTATGTTGGAATCCTGGTATTCAAACAGGCATGTTAATGTCTGTTGCCAGATAGCTGAAGGCTATCGTCAATCTGCAGGAGGGATTACAAATTTCTTGCGGCTTACTATACCTCGGGGAAGGTAAAATAATTTGGGTAGATTTTAAACTTGAATTTTGACTGGGTAGCAGCCGTTAAGCCTACTCTTTTAGATTTCGAACTGCCATGGGGTTTTTAGCCATCTTGACACTGCACACTGGAGTCCGATCTCACTACCGAGAGATCAGGGGAATTTTTACCCGAAGATTCATGTGAAAAAATGCCGGTCTCCATGATTTGAACACCGACCTCCGGCACCCGAGGAAGACACCTTACCTCGAGACCACTGAGTTCCCACTATTTTTCTTACCATTCTAAAAATGTGTTTTAATCTTTAAAGAGTCTTTCATTACCTTTTTCTTCAACAGGAATTAGTCTAAAAAAATGTCTAAAAAGAAAAGCAAAGTGGATGATGCCAATGATCAGTTGACCAGAATCGCCATTGTTAGTTCCGACAAGTGTAAACCAAAGCGATGTCGCCAGGAGTGCAAAAAATTCTGCCCAGTGGTCAGGATGGGTGAGTTGATTTTATGAAGGTTTTTTATTTTAAACTACTGCTTACAGAATTCTTTGCTTTTCTTCTTCGTACGCTGTCAGGCGCCGACTTGAATTTGTTCAAAGAAAGCAGCGGTTATCCTGAGTCAGTAGAAACTGCCATAGAGCTTGTCTAGTGTTGGCCACATGTGTTTTCTCTGGTCCTCGTGCATCGGGCAATTTTCCCAGTCCCACAGGTGCATTCGTCAGGTAGTTCTTCGCTCTTGGTAACCTTTCTCTAGTAGCAGGTTGTACTGACTTGTGTATCTCAGGGTGCACTGAAGATGACATACCTGTGTCCTCCTCACTGTAGTGCAGTATAAGACTTTTAGTAGACTCACCACTATCAGCAACATAGTGATGGTTAACCTTTACCACACTCAACAAACAAATTACACAATTTCCCCCGCCACCGTATTATTTTTCACTGCTTCATGTTTCTCTAGGTTGTTGACTTTGACAGTCTTGTATCTTTTTTATTTACTGTCGTATAGATATGATTTGTTTAAGTGTAGAGACATCAATGAATAAAGAGCTAATTGGTGTTATTGTTTTTATTGTGTGTGTGTTTTAATTTCTGAGATACAGGAAGATAAAATGATAGTGTTGAAAAACAGCACAGACATAGGCTTTCCGTGCCCCTTGCTTGGAAAAAAATTCAGCCGGAAACGGATTATCAATGTTTACAAATGGCCATATCTGTTTTTCCACTATAAACGTGATTATTATATCTACATAAACAATCTAAACAGATCGACCTCAGAGAAATCTGTTGCTAAAATCTAACTTCCCCCATCCTCAAAAATGGGTGAATCTTCAAATCCAAGTGATCTGCCCAAGACGGATGTGTTGGACCGAAAGGTGTTAATATCACAGTCAAGCTGTAAATTAGCGACACAACGCATTCCGTTCTCCGGATCACATTCTGCTACTTGCAAAGCCCTGTTCAGGGCTCGGTAACAAAAGATTGTGAACGAACGAAGAAGAAATCCAAGTGAAAACCATGAAATCATTTTCAAAAGTCTGAAACAAGGGGACGGCATGGCCTAGTGGTTAAGTGGCACGGCTCACAACCAGAAGGTGCTGGGTTCGATCCCCATCACAGCACCGGCCGTTACCCCGGGGAAGCAAACCCTTAAAAAATGCAGGAGGAAGCAGACCCTTACATAAAATGCACGCTGAAGTCGGATGCACTGGGCCGACAGGCGCAAAATAAAACCCACAGTGTAACGCACACACGCCTTGGGGAATAGATAAATAAGGCAAACGCCAAAAAAAAAAAAAGTCTGAAACAAATTTCACAATCGCCATGGTTTTTAAACCCGACCAGGCGAAAGTCGGAACTCTCTACAATCAAATGAGCCGTATGTCCAGACTATTTCTACGTAGCCGCCCGTTTAATTATATTTGATTAGAACGGCCGTCGCTGGGGTGTGGTAAAGTTTAAACTGCTGTAACACAACCCATTTCCAGGTATACAGCGTGCCCAAGTTAGTATCACCTGACAATCTGTCATGGAGCCATTAAGCTCACGAGTTATCTCATGCTGTTGGAATGGGAAAGGCTAATAAGTTTATCGATGTTGGTAGAAATTATGTTGAGAATTAGGGGACGGCGTGGTTAAGTGGCACGGCTCACAACCAGAAGGTGCTGGGTTCGATCCCCATCACAGCACCGGCTGTTAATATAAATAAGACTATAACAAGTTTTTTAAAATACAGCCACCTACAATAACACGAGGGCATAGCTACAAGCTGATTAAAGAGAGGTCCAGGTTAGATATTAGGAAATATTTTTTTAGTCAGAGAGTGGTGTCTGCTTGGAATGTATTGCCAGGGGAGGTGGTGGAGGCGGGGACAGTTAATGCATTTAAGAATAAACTGGATGCGCATAGATTTTAGAGCAAGGTGATGTAAATGTAACTGGTTGTATACAGAATCTACAGGGTCTTCTAAACCAGTATAAAGACGTTAAGTTAAGTTAAGTTACACCGGGGAAGCAAACCCTTAGAAAATGCAGGAGGAAGCAGACCCTTACATAAAATGCATGCTGAAGTCGGATGCATTGGGCCGACAGGCGCAAAATAACAACCACAGTGTAACGCACACCCACCTTGGGGAATAGAGAAATAAGACGAACGCAAAAAAAAAAAACAGGAAAAAAAACAAATGTTGAGAATTAAGGGAGAAATTTAGAGGCAATACAAAAAACAAACAATGAATCACTGTTATCAGAGCAGAACTAGGGAAACTCCAGAGATCCTCAACAATAGCATTCCAGTGGCTACCTTCCCACTGCGGAATCACAGCAAACAAGAGAGCTGATGCTCTAGCAAAAGATGGCTGCAAAAATGCACAATTTAATCATCGAGTACCATACAGAGAAATCAAGAACATCATCAGAAATCAGTATATACACCAATGGAGAGAAGACAGAAACATAAGCAGTACACCAGGCCCAATTCACCAACTCAAAAGAAATCAACAAACTACCTCATTTCACCTGAGAACTGGACACTGCAGACTACTAGAACATCTATATCGACTGAAGATCTCACACATCGATGAGTGCCCATGTGGAACAGGATGCCAGAACCCTGAACACATTCTACAGGAATGCCCAATCTATAGGGAAATGAGATATGAGACCTGGCCAGAGGGTGCGGAGCTGAGACAAAAGCTGTGGGGCAGCCGCTCCGAACTGGTGAAGACTACAGACTTCATCATGGCGACTGGCCTGCAGATATAGCATGACCAAAAGATCCTGAATGCAAAGAAGAGAAGAATTAATGGAGAAATAAGGAACAACTTAACCCGATGAACTGGTGTGTGTGTACATAACCTGAGTCACCGGTTTGCCGGTAGAGCACACGTATCTTATAACAACGGGCGTATTATGGATAGACACCGGAGAATTTGCATACTACTTCCGGAATGTTACTTCAAAATGGTGGCGCCCATGGATTGATCACATTTCGACAACATTTTATAATTTTTTCTCGATGAAAAGGCATTCAGAAAAACCAGTAAATGAGCGTTCTAAAAGGCTTACAATGGAACAAGCTGTCGAGATTGTTCTCAATGATTCGGAGGACGATGAATTAGATTTAGATAGCAACTATTTTGAAACTGATATAGAAGTTGAATCAGATGATCATTTGAGTGATAACATGTGTTCATTAGACTCTGATGAAGCTACATCTTACCCTGTTCCAGATTTTTCTGGCGATCAGGCTGTTTTACAGGGGCATGGAAGGGGGCGTCTCCCAGGTAGTGTCTCTAATAAATTTGATGCAGGTTGGTCTACAATAAATATATTCAGACCTGTGTCTGCAGTAGACACAACATTTATGGAGCAGATAGGCCCTAAGAACATTCCAGAAACTATTAATCCAGAAAGTAAAGCCAGTGAATTTTTGGAACTTTTCCTGGATAATGATTTCTGGCACAATTTGTGTGAGCAGACAACTCGACGCGCTGAGCAGGTGAGAAGCAAGAAACCAACTAGCTCATAAAGTGGGGAATAAAGGCTTACATGGCTTGTGAAGCAAGCTCTGGATATATTCTGAATCTGGAAATCTACAATGGAAAAGCAGACAATATTATTCCAGATCTTGGTGTTGTTGGTAGCGTCGTTATTAGAATTTTAACTTCTGGGAATTTGGTCAACAAAAACCATATTGTTATGGACAGATTCTACAACAGTGTAACTCTCTTTGACAAGTTGTACACTGATTATGGTACACTTGCTGTAGGTACAGCAATGACAAATAGGAAATTTTATCCAAAAGTACTGGCAGGAAAGAAGAAAATGGACAGGGGTCATTCAGAATTTATTTGCATAACAACATTGTATTCCTTGTCTGGATGGACCAAAGACCTGTCAATTTTATATCCAACTACCACAACCCAACAGAAATTGGAACTGTTAGAAGGAGAAGAAAGGATGGAACAGCTGTAGATGTTCCAACTCCTCAACTTTGTATTGACTATAATGCTTTCATGGGGGGCACAGATGTCAACGACCAAATTTGTCGTCTCAACAAGACACGACGGCATTATCGCTGGCCTAGGAGGCTAATTTTGAAATTCTTTATGTGGGCATGTAATAATGCCTACATACTTATGGATCATTATAGTCCCCACAATACAACAGGAAGACGCTACAGAACATTTGGGATGTTCATGAATGAAGTTTGTTTATCCCTCATTGGGGATTATAGAACAGCTACTGCGAAACTTCACAACCGTGTCGAGGCACAACAGAGACTGCAAAATGTTGGTTCCCATCATCCACAAATGTCTCCAAAAGCTACAGGAAATAATGTTTGTGTAGTATGCTCATTTAAATTTAACAAGCATGTCAAAGACTTCCCAAACATGGCCTACAAAGACAGACCATTCAAACAAGTCAAGACAAAATTTTGGTGTAAACATTGTGAAACTTATCTGTGCCTAAAGGATGTGTCTACATGCTGGGAGGACTGGCATAATAAGCAGGAATATTGGAGATGATCAGGTCAGTCTATTTGAGATAAAATAATTGAAACAGATCACTTAGTTTTGTCATTGTAATTAGTTTTGTTCAGGTGTCCATTTTTGGCGTATTTTCTTCAGGGGAGTAGGGTTTTACAGACCAGGTGACCAGGGTTCAAAGGGTTAAGTGCAATAATAAATGGCTTGGCTTCGTTCGTTCTCAATCTCCGTCCACCAAACCCTGAAAGGGCTTAAGTAGCAGAACGTAGTCCAGAGAACGGAATGCGTTGTGTCATAGTTTACAGCTTGACTGCCATATTTGCACCTTTCGGTCCAACACGGATGTGTTCAGAAAACATTTTTTGAGTACCGTGTTAGCATTTGCTCTTCGATCCCTTCTCCTTAGCCAGTCTGCCCTGCTGCAGCCTGTTATCCAGGATCACCGCGTGGAGGTGTAGAAGGGTCTTGGCAGCTCTGTTTCGCTGGCCCTGACACTAGCAGTCAGCTATGGGTCGCTGACCACTGCAGCTCATGCGCTGCTCAGCATCTTGACCCCCAATAATAAATAATTTTCAAGTCCATCTCCGAGTTAGTTTTTGTTTTAAAACTCTGTTTATCACCTTTTTACAGAGTTTCGAGAAAAATTTATCTTCAAATTATTTCTCACAGGAAAATTGTGCATTGAAGTAGCTCCAACAGACAAAATTGCCTTTATTTCTGAAGAGCTCTGTATTGGATGTGGTATATGTTCCAAGGTAAGCTGAATAACGTCACACATCTCATGTCTTTTGTCTTCTGTTTTCTCGTCTCAGTGTTTTGTGACCTCTTATCAAGACAATGTCATCATCATAAAGTTAGTCAGTCCGGAGACTGGCGTTGGTCTACTGATCGTGTCACGTCACTGTACACTGTTGGTCAGTTTGGAGACTGGTGTTGAAGTCCTCTGTTAGTCAGTTTAGAGACTGTTGTTGAAGTCTTCTGATCATGTCATGCCACTGTTCTCTGTTAGTCCAGAGACTGGTGTTGAAGTCTTCTGATCATGTCATGCCACTGTTCTCTGTTAGTCCAGAGACTGGTGTTGAAGTCTTCTGATCATGTCACGTCACTGTCCTCTGTTAGTCCAGAGACTGGTGTTGAAGTCTTCTGATCATGTCACGCCATTGTCCTCTGTTAGTCAGTTTAGAGACTGGTGTTGAAGTCTTCTGATCATGTCACTCCACTGTTCTCTGTTAGTCCAGAGACTGGTGTTGAAGTCTCCTGATCATGTCACGCCACTGTTCTCTGTTAGTCCAGAGACTGGTGTTGAAGTCTTCTGATCATGTCACGCCACTGTTCTCTGTTAGTCCAGAGACTGGTGTTGAAGTCTTCTGATCATGTCACGTCACTGTCCTCTGTTAGTCCAGAGACTGGTGTTGAAGTCTTCTGATCATGTCACGCCATTGTCCTCTGTTAGTCAGTTTAGAGACTGGTGTTGAAGTCTTCTGATCATGTCACGCCACTGTTCTCTGTTAGTCCAGAGACTGGTGTTGAAGTCTCCTGATCATGTCACGCCACTGTTCTCTGTTAGTCCAGAGACTGGTGTTGAAGTCTTCTGATCATGTCACGCCACTGTTCTCTGTTAGTCCAGAGACTGGTGTTGAAGTCTTCTGATCATGTCACTCCACTGTTCTCTGTTAGTCCAGAGACTGGTGTTGAAGTCTCCTGATCATGTCACGCCACTGTTCTCTGTTAGTCCAGAGACTGGTGTTGAAGTCTTCTGATCATGTCACGCCACTGTTCTCTGTTAGTCCAGAGACTGGTGTTGAAGTCTTCTGATCATGTCACGCCACTGTTCTCTGTTAGTCCAGAGACTGGTGTTGAAGTCTTCTGATCATGTCACGTCACTGTTCTCTGGTGTTGAAGTCTTCTGATCATGTCATGCCACTGTCCTCTGTTAGTCCAGAGACTGGTGTTGAAGTCTTCTGATCATGTCATGCCACTGTTCTCTGTTAGTCCAGAGACTGGTGTTGAAGTCTTCTGATCATGTCACGTCACTGTCCTCTGTTAGTCCAGAGACTGGTGTTGAAGTCTTCTGATCATGTCACACCACTGTCCTCTGTTAGTCAGTCCAGAGACTGGTGTTGAAGTCTTCTGATCATGTCATGCCACTGTTCTCTGTTAGTCCAGAGACTGGTGTTGAAGTCTTCTGATCATGTCACGTCACTGTCCTCTGTTAGTCCAGAGACTGGTGTTGAAGTCTTCTGATCATGTCACACCACTGTCCTCTGTTAGTCAGTCCAGAGACTGGTGTTGAAGTCTTCTGATCATGTCACGCCACTGTTCTCTGTTAGTCCAGAGACTGTTGTTGAAGTCTTCTGATCATGTCATGCCACTGTTCTCTGTTAGTCCAGAGACTGGTGTTGAAGTCTTCTGATCATGTCACGTCACTGTCCTCTGTTAGTCCAGAGACTGGTGTTGAAGTCTTCTGATCATGTCACACCACTGTCCTCTGTTAGTCAGTCCAGAGACTGGTGTTGAAGTCTTCTGATCATGTCACGCCACTGTTCTCTGTTAGTCCAGAGACTGTTGTTGAAGTCTTCTGATCATGTCATGCCACTGTTCTCTGTTAGTCCAGAGACTGGTGTTGAAGTCTTCTGATCATGTCACGCCACTGTTCTCTGTTAGTCAGTCCAGAGACTGGTGTTGAAGTCTTCTGATCATGTCACGCCACTGTTCTCTGTTAGTCAGTCCAGAGACTGGTGTTGAAGTCTTCTGATCATGTCACGCCACTGTTCTCTGTTAGTCAGTCCAGAGACTGGTGTTGAAGTCTTCTGATCATGTCACGCCACTGTTCTCTGTTAGTCCAGAGACCTGTGTTGAAGTCTTCTGATCATGTCACGCCACTGTCCTCTGTTAGTCCAGAGACTGGTGTTGAAGTCTTCTGATCATGTCATGCCACTGTCCTCTGTTAGTCCAGAGACTGGTGTTGAAGTCTTCTGATCATGTCACGCCACTGTCCTCTGTTAGTCCAGAGACTGGTGTTGAAGTCTTCTGATCATGTCACGCCACTGTTCTCTGTTAGTCCAGAGACTGGTGTTGAAGTCTCCTGATCATGTCATGCCACTGTCCTCTGTTAGTCAGTCCGAAGAACTTACTACGAAGAACAGACGATCGTTGGAGCACAGCAACAGCAATATGGTACCCTAGAGATAAGAAATGACCACCAACTTGTTGGTCAGACTCCCTTTCATCCCACAACAACATTCACAACGCCACAGATGGGCGACTCATTATCCACTGGTCTTCCGTGGCCCAAGACAGACCGCTGGAAGAGAAGTTGGTACCCGCAACGATGTAACCGCCGCCGAAGAACGGGTCATCCAGTAATTACCATCACCTTTGTTTTACCACCATTTATCCTCATACCAATTGTCCTGGCTGTGTCCTTGACCGTGGGTAGTTTTTGTAATGATTTCTCTGTTCCTCCCATACTGTCTTGATCATTCGTAAATTTCATGGCTATATTCGTTCTCCGTTTACCTTGACCCCCGGGGACGATGAGACTAACGTCTGGTCAGGCAAAACACACTGATCAGAGAATGCTAGCCATGGTCAGGAGAAATATACTGGCCAAGACCCTCACCTGACCTCATTGGTCGTCCTGGAAACGGGCTGTCGTCGAGGACAACAGTCTGGCTAACAAGGTGAGGTTCGACGTGATCTCCGTAGTAGTGAGCGACACTCAGATGAAGCCAAGCATAGCACAACTGCCTGGAGTACCCCGGCCCACCTTCATCAGTACGCTCGAGATGTGAGGAAAGCTACTGCAACCCGTCACTTAACGCCCTTATCAGGACACACATAAGAGTAACCTACTTAATTGTGGGCTTTCGAAACAACCACCACCTTGACCCCTATCTTGCTACTTCTGGTGGCTACTTCAACATGACCTCTGAATACAAATTAAATATACTTGGAGATGTCAATGTCAGAACTTGATAAAGTAGCACAATGTAGGAATCGATGGATGAGTGAACTTTTCATGTGTATGCTCTTACTGAATGTGAAGTGAAAAGTTGAGTACATTTGTAGAGGATGTGAATGAGACTGCCAATCTTGACGATGCTGACTGCCAATCTTGACTATGCTGACTGCCAATCTTGACTATGCTGACTGCCAATCTTGACGATGCTGACTGCCAATCTTGACTATGCTGACTGCCAATCTTGACGATGCTGACTGCCAATCTTGACTATGCTGACTGCCAATCTTGACGATGCTGACTGCCAATCTTGACTATGCTGACTGCCAATCTTGACGATGCTGACTGCCAATCTTGACGATGCTGACTGCCAATCTTGACGATGCTGACTGCCAATCTTGACGATGCTGATTTGTTTGTTATTTTCCAGAAATGCCCATTTGAAGCAATCACTATCATCAATCTCCCAAGCAACTTGGAGCGTGACACAACACATCGTTACAGTGCCAATTCTTTCAAACTGCACAGGTACCATTTGAACTTTTAGCGCACTACTGTTAGGCGAAAATTGGCGCACTCGACCTAGAAATTAGAAATTGAAAAAAAGAAAAATTTCAAAGGAGACCCACAAATTTCTCGATTCGAGTAGTGCTTTACAGTCTGAAGATCACTAGCGATTCAAGTAGTGATTTACAGTCTGAAGATCACTAGCGATTCAAGTAGTGATTTACAGTCTGAAGATCACTAGCAATTCAAGTAGTGCTTTACAGTCTGTGAAGATCACTATCCTAGCATGTGTGAGCTTCCAATTTGGCCATAATTTCCAGTGCTTTGGGATCTGTAATTGATTCTGCCCTCAAGCTAGAAGAGGTTTTTCCTGTTGGAAAGGACTTATGGGTTATCTGCTCCTCTTCTAACCTGGGGGGTAGAGGTTTGCCAGAAAGAACGCCAGACTATTCTATCTGCTATCTTTCTCCTGCCTGGTTTCAGTCTCTATTCGCTATCTTTCTCCTGCCTGGTTCCAGTCTAATCCTCAGTCTCATATTGTCATCTCAGCGGACTTTGGGTCATCCTAAGGGTCTGGATCTTCGGTAATCGTGATTGATTGACATATCCGATTTCCTTTCACTCTGCAGACATGGCCAAACAGTAATCGGGTCTGTATAGACTGAGTTTCGAGATCTTGTTGTATTGTCTTTTAGATGGCCTTGTCTCCTGTTACTTGGAACATCTTTCTTAGATATTTCATTTCAGGGGCTTGGAGCTGGCTTTCTATCTAGGTTGTGGTAATTGTACATGATTCTCACCTGTAAGTTCAAGGTGAGCTTACGGGTAAGTCAGTAAGTGGATCACAGACTGAGATGGGATAGCTGAAAAATATAGTAGGTTGCTTCTGAAGGTGGCAGCACCATCCATCTTTGTGATTACCGTAGGTAGCAGATACTAGGTGTCAGATGAACATACGCAGCTCAAATACAAAATGGTCTCTGTGCTCACAGTGTGTACAATCAAAGGACAGCCAGTTGGTGTGTGTGTTTTTGGACAAAAAGGACTTTCTGCATCAGATATTCATAAGGAAATGCTGGGAAGTGTTTGTCGCGTAAAGCGGTACATAACTGGATGGATACATTTTCTAAATGACGCTAAAAAAATTGCTGATTACGCTCAGCCTGGTCGCACTGTTCAGACTATAACAGAGGCATTTGTGCAACACGTGGGGGAGATGATTCTAGCTGTCAGACGAGTAACGATAGACAGTGCAGCAACTGAAATAAGATGTTCATATTGTCTGGCCTACATCATAATGCATGATCCCACATTGGCCAGAGATGTTTCATGAATGACGAAGTGACTGAACATGAAGTGTAAATGTGGCCGAGGCAGCAGACTAAAGACTTCTATTCTTCATGTTTTGGTGCATTGATAAAGTGATGGAATAAGTGTATCAATGTTGGGGGAAATTATGTTGAGAAATAAGGGACAATGTATGGTTTTCAAGTTCGTATTTCAAGTTCATATCAGGTGGCCTAGTGGTTAAGTGACACAGCTCACAACCAGAAGTGCTGGGTTCGATCCCCATCACAGCACCAGCCGTTATCCCGGGGAAGCAAACCCTTAGAAAATGCAGCAGGAAGCAGACCCTTACATAAAATGCATACTGAAGTCAGATGCACTGGGCCGATAGGCGCAAAATAAAAACCACAGTGCAACGCACACCGCCTTGGGGATTAGAGAAATAAGGTGAACGCAAAAAAAAAAAAAGTTCATATCACTGGTTCTGCTTGCGGACACTTCATACTTACGCCACTCCCTGGAGTCGTATGTGTGGGGAATACCTGTGCTAAATTCTCATAAAAAATATCTTCCTTCCTTAGATTACCTACGCCTCGTCCTGGTGAAGTACTAGGACTTGTAGGCACAAACGGTATTGGGAAGTCAACAGCCCTGAAGATTCTTGCAGGCAAGCAGAAACCTAACCTTGGACGCTTCAGTGTAAGTTATGTTTAATTCTTACGAGACCACGCACAAAATTGACGTAATTTCCCCTGCAGTTGCATTATTATTCAGCACATCGCGTTTTGCTATTGTTGTTGACTTTGAGAGACCATAACCTCTTTCTGAATTTTTTTAAGGTTTGATTTTGTTGTGCCATCATCATCATCATCAAAGGCATCTCAGTCTCTGTAGATCACGCACATGGTACCCTGTGAGTAGCCTCTCAGGGCGTAAGCCTGGGTGCTGAATATGGAGACCCTGGGCTCCCAAAACTGCAGGATTCCCGTCTCTGCCTCGCTGGTGTAATCCAAAGGAATGCAAAGCTTGACAATTTGGCACCAGTTCAGCTGCAGAAGCTGCCGGAATGAGTTTTAATTTTGAAACTATCCCCCCGAAGTGCTACCATTCCTAATTTTCTGTCTGCGTTTACTCCCATAGCATTACCCTCTCCCAAGGTTTCCACAAGGCAGCGGAATCGTTGCCTGCAGATGCTGGTTACTCGAGACATCCAATGAGTCCCAATCTCCCAGCCCAGTTATACCGCAGGATACTCGGTCGCACCCCACAGCAGGCTTCTAAGAAACAGGCGGCCCCTCATGAAGGTGCTGCTGTAGCCACAATAATGTAGGAGAGGGCATTGGCATGGAAACTCCGTACAGTGAATTCAGCGGCGATCTCTACACCTGGAAAGGAGAGGCTATAGCAGATGGTTTAACGAGCGGGACGTCCAGCCCAGACCTTGCCACAGAGATGTATATTAAATAAGAACTTAAGGGGACGGCGTGGCCTAGTGGTTAAGTGGCACGGCTCACGACCCGAAGGTGCTGGGTTCGATCCCCATCACAGCACCGGCCGTTACCCCGGGGAAGCAAACCCTTAGAAAATGCAGGAGGAAGCAGACCCTTACATAAAATGCGTGCTGAAGTCGGATGCACTGGGCCGAGAGGCGCAAAATAAAAACACAGTGCAACGCACACCGCCTTGGGGATTAGAGAAAAATAAGGCGAACGCAAAAAAAAAAATAAATAAATAAGAACTTGTTGGTGTTATTGTTTTTATTATGTTTTTTAGTTTCTGAGATACAAGAAGTTGAAAATGTTACACAAATATAACAAAAACACTTATACTCACAAATATAACAAAAACACTTATACTCACAAATATAACAAAAACACTTATACTCACAAATATAACAAAAACACTTATACTCACAAATATAACAAAAACACTTATACTCACAAATATAACAAAAACACTTATACTCACAAATATAACAAAAACACCTATACTCACAAATATAACAAAAACACTTATACTCACAAATATAACAAAAACACCTATACTCACAAATATAACAAAAACACTTATACTCACAAATTAGGGTCTGCCAGGGCTCCAAAAATATTTTGTATTTGTCACAGAGCACTGTTTCTGTTCTTCAAAAAAAAATATCTGTTACATCCATCAGAAAGGTATTTAATCCTTTGCCACACTCAACACTTTTCATCAATAATGAAATAACCTTCAAATCCGAGTGAAAAGGAGAAGAAATTGTTTAAAAATTCTCTTTCAAATCAAATTATTGTTTCACTCGAAACGAGCGGACGGAAGTTGCCTCGTTGTCATTATTCAAATACGCTCATGTTCAGCCATGTTTCTAGGTTAATACACAATCTGGGCATGACAAAAGCGGCGTCTGCGACGAGTAAAAAATTTTGCTTGACCGGGGAAACAAATGTTTTTAATCGTTAATTACGTTTTTAGTCGTTACTACATAACGACTCTCACGATTATTAATGGTATTACAATTCAAATAGATTGTACATAAGCTAGTTTATGATGGTGAATCTAAATGGACCTCCATAGCAAAAACTTAAACATACTAAAGTCATCGATAAATGGTACTATAGTGCTAAAACTACCAAGAATGTCAAAGGACTCAGACGCCATGCCATGCCTCTGGCAGTAGTTTGTGTTTTCTTAACCTTTAGCACGCACATTTTTATTTTTGGTGAAAATTTGCACAACTTTTTATTTTGCTATGGTAGTTGACTTTCAAAGCTTGTAACTTTTCTGTTTGTTTGTCAATAAATATGATTGTTTTCATCGTTACCATTTTCTACAGTTTGGCCATATATAATTAAAACAATGTATATTCTACTGTTATTTTTTTAGGTCCCACATTGTCTGAAAAATTGTTCCGCCATGATTTTGTGGTGGCATCTTAAAAGTTAAATTGTCTATCTGATGTTGTATCTGGGAAAAACACACACACACACCAATGCCCAGTCATGCTTAGTTATGTCGTACACAGTAAGTTACAGTGTTGTTTCAAATGGCCACAATGAGTAGGTTGCTCTTATGTGTGCCCTGAAAAGGGTGTTAAGTGACAGGTTACAGTAACTTCCCTCACATCTCAAGCATGCTGATGAAGACGGTCCGGGGTCCTCCAGGCGGTTGTGCTATGCTTGGCTTCATCTGCGTGTCGCTCACTACTACGGAGATCACATCGATCCTCACCTTGTTAGCCAGACTTGTCCTTGACAACAGCCCATTTCCAGGACGGCCAATAAGGAGGTCAGGTAAGGGTCTTGGCCAGTATATTTCTCCTGACCCAGGCTAACATTCTCTGATCAATGTGTTTTGCCAGACCAGACTTTAGCCTCATCGTCCGTAGGTTACAGTGTAAATATTTGTTTCCCCTCTCAGGTCCAGGCAGCAGTTCTTTTTAGATTTTCATTGTCCGTCCTTTTCACATAATCATGGACCTAATATTACAGATGGTTGCATTGCAGGAAGCCTGTGACATGATCTTTATGTGCTTGTGCTGCTGTTGTTGTTTAATGGCCACAACGAATAAGCTTACCCTTTTGTGCACCCAGGAAAGGACGTTAACCCTACCAGACCGATTGACCCTTTTTCCTGCAATTTCCTTA
Organism: Ariolimax columbianus; assembly: GCA_036924085.1. Lineage (NCBI taxonomy): Eukaryota > Metazoa > Mollusca > Gastropoda > Stylommatophora > Arionidae > Ariolimax > Ariolimax columbianus. Next base: position 9,994,850 of record JAVGWX010000024.1, read on the forward strand.
ACTACTGCTGGACCGAATTTACGGTACTTTGGGTAGTAAATGAATAAAATGCGTCAGAATCTAAAAATAACCAACCAATCGTGGTCAATCTTCATGGTTAGTCATTGCAAATGTCTGCCCCCATGTTTGAATTGATTTTGTGGGGTTTAACGTGAACAAATTAGGAAAATTGACAATGAAACGAGCGGCTGATGAACCAAGCACTTCAACAGGAAAGCAAAGTAAGTCTAGGCTTATGACAGTCCAACAGGTGATCAATAATTTGGTTGATTCAGACTCTGTTCAAGTGAAACAGACAGTGAGAGCTCGAGTGATGAGATGAAGGCTTTTCTTGGACTGAGGATCTATATGGAATACTCATGTATAAAGCCCAGCTATCACGATTATTTGACAAATGAGGGCTCTTTGTTGTGTTTACTCCCGGATTTCGAAATGTTATGACTCGAGACAGATTCTTGGCCTTTTGCTGGGTGGATTGGCACACAAAGGTGGAATATAGACGCTAGATGAAAGATAAACCTATTTTCTACAATATCTCCAAGTTACATCTTATTCTAATCACTTGTTTGCATGTAACTAACATTTTTCTATATCATGTTGGTTTTTTTCTCAGGAGCCAAGGTATAGGGGACAGTTAGGTTCAGGGCCTCAGGTCTGGTAGGGTTAAGTGGTGGGTTGTAGTAGCTTTCCTCACATCCTGAGAGTGCTGATGAAGGTGATCTGTGGTCTTCCAGACAGCTGTGCTATGCTTAATTTCATCTGCGTGACGCTGACTACTATGGGGATCATGTCAATTCCTCAACCCGTTTCCAGGTCGGAAGTCGAGGTGTGCGTCTTGCCCAATATATTTTGCTTGATCAGACATTAGTCTTCCTCCCCACATCTGCGGTATACAATATTCTAAAGTTTTTAAAAACTTGAAGAAATTGACAAAAATGTGAGTGATCACTGATTTTTTTTTTGTCAGGAGCCGACATATCGGTTCGTCGAAGTGAATCAGTTGAGAAGAATAATGTATTTGAACATTTTCTTTCATCAAATAATTTTTGTTTTAAAAAAAAAATCTTTCAGGATCCTCCAGATTGGACTGAAATTCTGGCATACTTTCGGGGTTCTGAGCTGCAGAACTTCTTCACCAAAATTTTGGAAGACGACCTCAAGGCTTTAATCAAACCGCAGTATGTTGACCAAATTCCCAAGGCAGTAAAGGTGAGTCTTACATCTTCCAATATCAAATCCTCGCGTTTCTTTCCGGCACCTTCTCTTGCTTCATATTAAACAACCAACTGGCTGCCCCTTATAGGAAGCCTGCATCTGCGCACTTACAGTGAGACGAGCTAGCGTGGCAACTGACACTGTGAAACAGCAGATCGACCAGCTAGTCCGTGGCAACAGGCGAGTCACTATTGATGACAAAATTGTAATGATGGCATGAAAAAGATGTATCCCAAGGCAGCACTGTGGTAATGGAGGTGGTACAAAATTGGTTAACCTTTACGGCGCCCTTGTCAAACCAATTTTGACATACTCTGCGTAGAAATTGGAAATAGAACAAAAATAATTTTTGGCCGCAGAGACTCTACCAAAAGTCATTTTTTTTAAATGCTGAATACGTCACGTCCATCCACACAGGTTTTTTTGCCGGTAAAAGTATTGTCCGATTGGAGTCGGCCAAATTTTTTAGAATGACGATTGAAGTGTGAGAGGTCGAACTGAATGTGTGAGAGATTCAACTGAATGTGTGAGAGATTGAACTGAATGTGTGAGAGATTGAACTGAATGTGTGAGAGATTGAAGTGTCGAAGGATGTGCTTTCGGGGCATGTTGGTAATTGCTCTTTCCCAGTCAATGTCTAGTTGAGGTTTTTATTTTGTGCCTGTCTGCCCAGTGCATCCGACTTCAGCGTGCATTTTATGTAAGGGTATGCAACCTCCTGCATTTTCTAAGGGTTTGCTTCCCGGGGTAACAGCCGGTGCTGTGATGGGGTTCGAACCCAGCACCTTGTGCTTGTGAGCCGCGTCAGTTAACCACTAGCCCACACTGTTCCGCAGAGACATAAATAAATAAGGAACTTGTTGGTGTTATTGTTTTTCTTGTGTGTTTGTTAGTTTCTGAGATACAAGAAGATTTTGAACATTTTTGGGGGTAACAAAATATTTGGACTTCCCGCTAGACCTAGTTGCTCCAATAGAAATCCATTGAAACCACAAGAAAGTATCGATATTGTGTTCATAAATCGACACAACTGTTAGTTTCCAATTAAAATGTAGTTATTACATCTAAATAACAGAAACAGATCCTCCCGATAAAGATCTTTCCCAACAACCTACTTCACCGTTCGTAAAATATTGGGCCGGCTTTAACTGGCATAACTAGAAGATTAAACGTTCGAAATCCGTTTGTAATCTAACGTAAATACTTTTACTGGTAAAAATCCTGTGTAGATGGACGGAAAAAATAGCTATTAGTAGGTTTCTCCGTTCTTGGTCATTCGTGAATAAAAGATGAGTCAAGTTTGGCTGCATGAGACGGTCGGTAGCGGGCTAAAGGTTAAAATAGTGTATGATTGGCCGTTTGACTATGTTTTTGTTTTCGTGACATCGGTAGGCAAGCGCAAATTTGTTGGTTGTGATTTTGCGACGATGGTACAGTAAAAATTAACTTAACCTCTTTATACTGGTTTAGAAAACTCTGCAGTCTGTATTAACCAGTTTAATTTACATTTCCTTCCTCTAAAAGCTATGTGCATCCAATCTATTCTTAAGTGTATTAATTGTCCTTGCCTCCACTACTTCCTGTTGCAGTGCATTCCAAGCATTCACCATTTTAAACCCCGACAGCCATTTTTTACTGCTGAATACGTCCCCCATATATACACGTTATTTTGCTGGTTAAAGTATCGTATGTTCGATTACAAATGGCTTTTGAACAGTTTTAATTTTGTATATGCCGTTTGGAGCAAGACGACTTTTTGCGAAAGGTGAAGTAGGTTGTTGGGAACGATCTTTATCGAGTAGATCTGTTTATTTTGTTTGTTTAAATGAAAGAACTACGTTTGAATTGGAAACTAACAGTTGTGTCGATATTGTAAACACAGTATCGATACATTGTTGTGGTTTCCATGGTTTTCTATCGGAGCGACTAGGCCTAGCGGTCGAGTCCAAATTTTTTAAAGGTTAACAATATGAACCATTTGTGAACTATGTCGTCTCCCCCCAAAAAACATAAATGAGAATTCTGTGTTGTAGTAAGGAATTGGATCTTTTGTTGTTGTCATTTCAGGGATCTGTCCAGCAGTTTTTGGATAAGAAAGATGAAATGAGCAACCAGATGGAAGTCTGTGGACAGCTAGGTAATGATGTTAATCTCATAAGTTGCCTGATTGAGTATTGAGATAGATCATGTTCGGCTTCATATTGGCCGTGACATTGAATTTTGGGACAAATCATCCATATCCCCTCATTATCCCTCAAATTGGTATTGCCTAAACGAGACTGAATATTGGGACAAATCCATATCCACTCATCCCTCAAATTGGTATTGCCTAAACGAGACTGAATATTGGGACAAATCCATATCCACTCATCCCTCAAATTGGTATTGCCTAAACGAGACTGAATATTGGGACAAATCCATATCCACTCATCCCTCAAATTGGTATTGCCTAAACGAGACTGAATATTGGGACAAATCCATATCCACTCATCCCTCAAATTGGTATTGCCTAAACGAGACTGAATATTGGGACAAATCCATATCCACTCATCCCTCAAATTGGTATTGCCTAAACGAGACTGAATATTGGGACAAATCCATATCCACTCATCCCTCAAATTGGTATTGCCTAAACGAGACTGAATATTGGGACAAATCCATATCCACTTATCCCTCAAATTGGTATTGCCTAAACGAGACTGAATATTGGGACAAATCCATATCCACTCATCCCTCAAATTGGTATTGCCTAAAAGAGACTGAATATTGGACAAATCATCCATATCCGCTCATTATCCCTCAAATTGATATTGCCTGAAAGGGACTGAATATTGGGACAAATCCATATCCACTCATCCCTCAAATTGGTATTGCCTAAACGAGACTGAATATTGGGACAAATCCATATCCATTCATCCCTCAAATTGGTATTGCCTAAACGAGACTGAATATTGGGACAAATCCATATCCATTCATCCCTCAAATTGGTATTGCCTAAACGAGACTGAATATTGGGACAAATCCATATCCACTCATCCCTCAAATTGGTATTGCCTAAACGAGACTGAATATTGGGACAAATCCATATCCATTCATCCCTCAAATTGGTATTGCCTAAACGAGACTGAATATTGGGACAAATCCATATCCATTCATCCCTCAAATTGGTATTGCCTAAACGAGACTGAATATTGGGACAAATCCATATCCATTCATCCCTCAAATTGGTATTGCCTAAACGAGACTGAATATTGGGACAAATCCATATCCATTCATCCCTCAAATTGGTATTGCCTAAACGAGACTGAATATTGGGACAAATCCATATCCACTCATCCCTCAAATTGGTATTGCCTAAACGAGACTGAATATTGGGACAAATCCATATCCATTCATCCCTCAAATTGGTATTGCCTAAACGAGACTGAATATTGGGACAAATCCATATCCATTCATCCCTCAAATTGGTATTGCCTAAACGAGACTGAATATTGGGACAAATCCATATCCACTCATCCCTCAAATTGGTATTGCCTAAACGAGACTGAATATTGGGACAAATCCATATCCACTCATCCCTCAAATTGGTATTGCCTAAACGAGACTGAATATTGGGACAAATCCATATCCACTCATCCCTCAAATTGGTATTGCCTGAAAGGGACTGAATATCAGAACACTTAATGTCTCAACTAGAAATTGACTGGGGAAAAGCAATTACCAACATGCCCCGAAAGCACATCCTTCGTGCTAAACCTCCGCTGTGTGGCCTGTCTTGCGGACGTTGACACTGACAATCAGCTCTTAAAGCAGGCCATGGTCATCACGGATGGAAAACAACCCTCTCCGCCAAGTTCCCGCACCCCCGGCCTTCCTCACACCGCCTGGTTGGATCAGATTAGAAAGACATATCCTCAGTGTATGCAGCCTTGGATTCTGCCACACATCATTCTCGTGGACAGTTGGCGCAACGGGTCCTTGCTGCCTAAGTGGGCTGTTTGTTGGATTAGGCATGTGCTATGGAAAGAGTTAGCTGAAACTGAATCTGTGAGAGATTGAATTGAAACTGAATGTGAGAGAGATTGAACTGAATGTGGGAGATATTGAACTGAATGTGTGAGAGATTGAACTGAAACTGAATGTGGGAGAGATTGAACTGAATGTGGGAGAGATTGAAGTGAATGTGGGAGAGATTGAAGTGAATGTGGAATAGATTGAACTGAATGTGGGAGAGATTGAACTGAATGTGGGAGAGATTAAACTGAATGTGGGAGAGATTGAACTGAATGTGGGAGAGATTGAACTGAATGTGGGATAGATTGAACTGAATGTGTAAGAGATTGAACTGAAAGTGACTGTGGGAGAAATTGAACTGAACATGGGAGAGATTGAACTGAAACTGAATGTGGGATAGATTGAACTGAAACTGAATGTGGGAGAGATTGAACTGAATGTGGGAGAGATTGAACTGAATGTGGGAAAGATTGAACTGAAACGGAACATGGGAGAGATTGAACTGAAACTGAACATGGGAGAGATTGAACTGAATGTAAATGGGGGAGAGATTGAACTGAGACTGAATATGGGAGCGATTGAACTGAGACTGAATGTGGGAGAGATTGAACTGAGACTGAATGTGTGAGAGATTGAACTGCAACTGAATGCGTGAGAGATTAAACTGAATAACAACAGTGACTGAAAACCCAATCAGTTAACTGCAGCTTTGCTAAAACTGTAAACTCCATTATGTCCAACTTTCTTCTGTGGTACATGGGAATGGTTTATGATTAAAACCCTTTGCTGTTCACATTCTGAAGACATGATGTGGATACTTTGTATTAAATGAAACCATTTCTAAATACTGGTATTTGTGAAAAATAGTAAAAATATATTTTCCGTGTGTGTTCGCCGTATTTCTCCATTCTCCAAGGTGATGTGCATTGCACTGTGTTTTTATGTTGCACCTGCCTAGTGCGCCCAACTTCGGCATGCATTTCATGCAAGGGTCTGCTTCCTCCAGAGTTTGCTTAGCCAGGGTAACGGCCAGTGCTGTGGTTGAGGAGCGAACCCAGCACCTCCGGAAAGTGAGTCGTGTCCCTTTACCACTAGCCAACGTCGTCCGCTTTAATAATAAATGAGGCTAAGTCAATAAGTATGTCACAAAATGATATGGGATAGCTGGCTGAAAAATGTAGTTGGTAGTTTTGTGAAGCTATCAACTAGCTCTGTGTTTTCTGCTGACTTCTTGGTCGTTCACATTAATGAGCCATCAGCCGAATCAAGGAAAGATCCAATGGCGGCTTTTGAGTCTTTAACCTTTATTACTCGATCAAAAAATTAAGCTCTCCTACCACTGAATTATTTTTCGCCGCATCACGTTTTTCTAGGTTGACTTTGAGAGCCTGTATCTTTTTTCCTTTGTTGTTGTATAGAAATGATTTGTTTGTGTGTAGAGACATTAAATGAATAAAGAACATGTTGATGTTTTTGTTGTGTGTGTGTGTTAGTTTCTAAGATACAAGAAGATAAAAGGTGAAGATGAAATACAGCACAAACATATAGACACCCGCTAAGAAAATTTAGATGAAAACGAAATATAAATGTTTACAAATGGCCATATCTGTCAGTTCCCACTATAAACGTAATTATTGTATCTACATAAATAATTTAAACAGATCTACCTCAGAAAAATTCTTTTCCCTATTCTCAATAATAGTTAAATCTTCAAATCCAGGCGAAAAACATAGAGATCATTTCCAAATGTCAAAATCACCATTCATTATAAACCAGGCAAGACGGAATTCGAACTCTCTACAATAAACTGAGCAGTATATTCAGACTATATAATATAGAATGCTTTCGTTATGCAGTTACGTTCGCGGTGCAATTTTTTGGTATGTCAGTCGCTTTACAGCAACGGGCGTGCGGTGAAGGTTAAACCACTTTGGGCAGCGCATGAGCTGCAGTGGTCAGCCACCCATAGCTGACTTCTAGCGTCAGGGCCAGCAAACCAGAACTGCCAAGACCCTTCTACACCTCCACACGGTGATCCTGTATAACAGGATGCAGCAGGGCAGACTGGCTAAGGAGAAGGGATCGAAGAGGGAATGCTAACCCGATACTCAAAAATTGCTTGCTGAAGTCAGATGTGTTGGACCAAAAGGTGCAAATATCGCACTCAAGCTGTAAACTACAACACAACACATTCCGTTCTCTGGACTACATTCTGCTGCTGAAGCCCTTTTAGGGATTGATAGCAGGAGATTGAGAACGAACAAAGCCAAACCACTTATTGTGCATTTACAAACTTTTTGTGCCAAATTGGTAACACCCACCTTCTTCTTCGTTTGTTCTCAAACTCCCGCTACCAAGCCCTGAAAAGGGCTTTGCAAGTAGCAGGATGTAGTTCAGATAACAGAATGCGCTGTGATGCAATCTTTTTTAGCCTTTCAGTTATTGTAAATCTCTCATGGGATAATACTTTTTTGCTTCCGCTTTAGCATTTGATATAATCCTAGAAAAGTAAAATATTTAACAAATATGCTCAGAACACTTGTCACTCGAATGTCACATCAGGAAATAAGTCTTGACAAAGGTGTTTTGGAGCTCGGGTGTACCCACTATCATCGCTGCTTGGATAATTGGTAGTTCAGATAACCAGCATTCTACTGTATGTCATGCGCATTGTTGTTCCCATCTTCTATTGAATTTATTAATTTCTCACTCTTTTCTTAACTTAACGTCTTTATCCTTTAGCACGCCACGGTCGAGTGCTAGCCGACACACTAGGCCTACAAAAACGGTGTACGGAAAAATTTTTTTTTTTTATACGGAGTCACTCCCAACAGCCATTTTTTACTGCTGAATACATGCTCCATATATACACGATATTTTGCCGGTTAAAGTATCGTATGTTCGATTACAAATGGCTGTTGAACAGTTTTAATTTTGTATACGCCGTTTGGAGCAAGCCGACTTTTTGCGAAAGGGGAAGTAGGTTGTTGGGAAAGATCTTTATCGAGTAGATTTTTTTATTTTGTTTGTTTAAATGAAAGAACTACGTTTGAATTGGAAACTAACAGTTGTGTCGATATTGTAAACACAGTATCGATACGTTGTGGTGGTTTCCACAGTTTTCTATCGAAGCGACTAGGCCTAGTGGTCGAGCCCAAATATTTTCTGAGATTTTCATAAATTTTCAACTTCATCTTTTTGTATCTCAAAAACTAACAAACACACAACAACAACACCCACATGTTTGTTATCCTATTGTGTGTCTACACGCCAGAAAATCATATTTATTGACAAACAAACATAAAAATTAAAAATTTTTAAAAACGACTATCATAGTGACTAATTAAGAAAATTAATTAGGTCAAATTTTTTTCAAAAAGAATCTGGCGTGCTAAAGGTTAAACTGTTTTAGAAGAATTCTAAATTTAGAAATTTAGATATACTAGAATTTTAGAATTCGTGGTGACTTAATACAGGTTTATAAGATGATCAGAGGAATGGATAAATTAGACTATAACAAGTTTTTCAAAATACAACCAATTACAAGAACAAGAGGGCATACCTAGAAATTAACTAAAGAAAGATCCAGATTAGATATTAGGACATTTTGTTTAGTCAGAGAGTGGTGAATGCTTGGAATGCATTGCCACAGGAGGTAGTGGAGGCAGGGACAGTTAATGCATTTATGAATAAACTGGATGCGCATAGCTTTTAGAGGAACGTGATGTAAATGAAACTGGTTGTATATAGACTCTGCAGGGTCTTCTAAACCAGTATATAGACGTTAAGTTGAGAGTCTGTATGAAACCAGTTTCTTGGAGGGTGGTTTTTACAGGTGTGCGAGTCTATCTTAATAGACTCAAACACTAGAGTTAAGTAGACCTGCAGCCAGTTAGGCGCCATCTATAGCTGCTCTTACAAACGCCTGGGGGATGGCACAGATAACTTGAGAAGATTTTTAATTGAATTTTGTCCAGACAACGGCCGTTAAACCCGACTCTTTTCGATTTTCAACCGCCACGGAATTTCTAGCGTGCTGAACACGGAAGTCCGATCTCGCTACACAGAGATCAGGAGATATTTTTACCAGAAGAACCACGTGAAAAAAATCCTGAGTCTCCACCGTGATTTGAACACACGACCTCCGGCGCTCGAAGCCGACACCTTACCTCGAGACCACTGAGTCCCCTGACCTCTTGTTTATACAATTGTCAATACATGATAATGTACTAAATATATATGAACATTTCTCAGATCTACTGAATGTACGAGACAGAAACGTGGAGGACTTGTCCGGAGGAGAGCTTCAAAGATTTGCCATTGCTATTGTATGTATTCAGAATGCTGACATGTGAGTACTCCTTTATAGAGTTATTTTTATAAAGTTCTGAATCAATTCTTGACCTAAGTTTTCCTCCCTGAGTGCTACCAGCGCCAGAAAATGGAGAAAAGAATAGTAACACTGCAACCTGCCAAGCAGGACTAATACCAAGATATGTTGTTGAATGCCCACAATGAGTAAGTCTACTCTTTTGTACTAACATCTGATCAGGCAAAATATACTGATCAGACATGTTAGTAAGGGTCAGGCAAAATATACTGATCAGACATTTTAGTCAGGGTCAGGCAAAATATACTGATCAGACATGTTAGTCAGGGTCAGGCAAAATATACTGATCAGACATGTTAGTCAGGGTCAGGCAAAATAGACTGATCAGACATGTTAGTCAGGGTCAGACAAAATAGACTGATCAGACATGTTAGTCAGGGTCAGGCAAAATATACTGATCAGACATTTTAGTCAGGGTCAGGCAAAATAGACTGGACAAGACCTTCACATCGTTTTCCTAGTAGCCCTCCCTGGAAACAAGACTGTTTTCATGGCAGTCTGGCTAACGAAGTGAGGTATAGTAGTGAGCGACACACAGATGAAGCCAAGCATAGCACAACTGCCTGGAGGATCCGGTCCCCCTTCATCAGCACGGTCGGAATGTGAGGAAAGTTACAGCAACCCGCCACTTAACATCCTTTTCAGTGTGGACAAAAGAGTAACCTACTCATTGTGGGCATTCGAAACAATAACTACTACTCTTTTGTGCGCCCTCAAAAGGACGTTAAGTGGCGGGTTGCAGTAGCTTTCCTCACATTCCGACCGTGCTGCTAAAGGCGGACTAGGATCCTCCAAGCTGTTTTTGTGCTATACTCTGCTTTGTGTCGCTCACGACTACGAGGATCACATCTATCTCCTACCTCATCAGCCTGATTGCCATGAAATAAGCCCATTTTAAGAGAGACCTACATGAAAGTAAACTGGGGGTCTTGGTCAGTATATCTTAACGTGACCTTAACTAACATGTCCGATCAGTATGTTGTGCCTGACCAGACTAGCTTCTCAGTTCTCCCATAGGCTCCTTAAAGTAAAGGAAACAGATTTTTTGTGTAAATGTGTAGAATACATGTGAAGTACAGCCTGAAGAAATTATGGCAGAGTACCAACAAAACGATAAAAGTAAAAGTCTTGAGAGCCTGTGTTTTTCCTGTGGCAGCTTATGGCTGTGAATCATGGACAATTACCAAAACTTCTAGACAAAGAATCGAATCCTTCGAGTCAAAATGTTACAGAAAGATCCTCAGAATACCCTGGACAGAGAAAAGAAGAAATGTAGACATTCGGCAAGAGTTGAGCATAGAGGAGAACTGGTTTATCAATTCCATTTTGGCTAGAAAATGTAAATACTTTGGTCACATCAAGAGACACAACGGTCTTGAGACTTGAGAGAACGGTGATGGAAGGTATGGTGCCAGGCAAAAGAGGAAGGGGTAGACCAAGAAGACGATGGCACCAAGATATCCAGGAATGCCTGAGTATGACAGTGGCGGAAGCTGGTGTTTTGGCAAGGGAACGAGTTTCTTTCAGACATACTGTGATGGGAGCGACGTTCTACAAAGGACATGCTACATGATGACCATATGTTATCAAATATGTAAACATAGAAAGTCATTTTTAAAATTGTGTATATATGTGTTGTGTATGTACATGAACTTCTAATGTCCGATTATGCAAATAAATTTTTTTAATGAATTATTTCCTAATTAGCTTTGATAATTTTTAATTATTTTTTTCGTTCTAATTTGTTCTCTATTCCCCAAGGTGGTATGCATTGCACTATGTTTTTATTTTACACCTGTCTGCACCTGACTTTGGCATGCATTTTCTCAGGGTTTGCTTCCCCGGGGTAACGGCCGTTATGTGATTGAGGAGCGAACCCAGCACCTCGGGTTGTGAGCTGTGTCACTTAACCACTAGTCCACACTGTCCCCTGCTGCGTTCAGAGCAGACCAATAGGGCTCTTAGTGAAAGGTTAGATTATCTACGTTGTCAACAACACAAAACGAACCAGCCAACTCACATTTGATATCTTCTACAGCTTCATGTTTGACGAGCCGTCCAGTTACCTGGATGTGAAGCAACGTCTCAAGGCTGCCCAGGCAATCCGCAGCTTGATCCACCCAGACAAGTACATCATTGTCGTGGAGCACGATTTGTCTGTCCTGGACTACCTCTCAGACTTCATCTGTTGTCTGTATGGTGTACCAGGGGCCTACGGAGTTGTCACGATGCCCTTCAGTGTCAGGGAAGGTATGTAGTTTTATTTCCTGTTTCTTTGACTAAATGAGGTATATGACACATCTCGCCCACTTTTGGCAAACCTTGGGGTTATATCTTTCTAGCATGTGCTGGGAGCGAAGCGTAATCAGGGTCTGGTGAAATATACTTCTTCGTCTTTCATTCTCAATCTCCCGCTACCAAGCCCTGAAAAGAGCTTTGCAAATAGTAGGATGCTGTCCGGAGAACGAAATGCTTTGTGTCGTAGTTGACTGCAATATTTACACCTTTCTGTCCAACTTCTGCATGGAATTTTTGTGTGCAGGGTTGGCCTTCCCCCTCGATCCTTTCTCCTTAGCAAGTCTGCGCTGTTGCAGTCTGTTATCCAGGATCACCGCGAGGAGGTGTAGAAGGGTCCTGGTGCTGTGATGGGTATCGAACCCAGCACCTTCGAGTTGTGAGCCGTGTCACTTAACCACTAGCCCACGCCATCCCCAATATTAGAATGATAGATAAGGAAAGGGACCTAGGGGTATAATAGATCATACAGGTAAGGTGAGTGAGCAAGTCCAGGTAGCAGTGAGTGATCAAGTCCAGGTAGCAGTGAGTGATCAAGTCCAGGTAGCAGTGAGTGATCAAGTCCAGGTAGCAGTGAGTGAGCAAGTCCAGGTAGCAGTGAGTGAGCAAGTCCAGGTAGCAGTGAGTGAGCAAGTCCAGGAAGCAGTGAGTGATCAAGTCCAGGTAGCAGTGAGTGATCAAGTCCAGGTAGCAGTGAGTGAGCAAGTCCAGGTAGCAGTGAGTGAGCAAGTCCAGGTAGCAGTGAGTGATCAAGTCCAGGAAGCAGTGAGTGATCAAGTCCAGGAAGCAGTGAGTGATCAAGTCCAGGTAGCAGTGAGTAAGTCCAGGTAGCAGTGAAAAAGGCAAATGCAATGTTAGGTATGATAAATAAAAAAGAAATATTAAACATAGGAGCAAGGAAGTGATAGTCAAACTGTATAAAGCTTTAGTTAGACCTAGATTGGAGTACTGTGTACAGGTGTGGAGTCCTTATCATAGAGGGGATATAAACATGCTGGAAAGGATACAAAGAAGAGCTACAAAACTGATAGTGGGATTCCAGAATTACAGTTATGAGGAAAGACTCAGAAAAACTGGCCTAGTGTCTAGAGAAGAGAAGTATTCGAGGTGACTTAATACAGGTTTACAAGACAATCACAGGAAAGGATAAATTAGACTAACAAGTTTATTCAAAATACAACCACCTACAAGAATAAGAAAGCATACCTACAAATTAACTAAAGAAAGGTCCAGGTTAGATATTAGGAAATATTTTTTTAGTCAGAGAGTGGTGTCTGCTTGGAATGCATTGCCACAGGAGGTAGTGGAGGCAGGAACAGTTAATGCATTTAAGAATAGATTGTATACACATAGCTTTAGAGCAGGGTAATGCAAATGTAACTGGTTGTATACAAACTCTGATGAGTCTTCTAAACCAGTATAAAGACAAGCTATTACATACACTCACACATACATAAACGCATATATTAACACACATAAATATATCTGACATGCACGCGCACACACAGATATATGGATATAAGCGGATAATTGCCATAATCAATCTTTTTTAGGAATCAACATTTTCCTGGATGGTTTTGTGCCCACGGAGAACTTGAGATTCCGAGAGACATCACTGACCTTCAAGGTGGCCGAGACAGCTCTCGAGGAAGAGATCAAGAGAATGTGTAGATATGAGTATCCGCGGATGTATAAGAAGCTTGGTAAGTTGTTCTGTGCCGGGGTTTTTCTTTTAGTGCTCTAGAACAACCCTAGGAGCCCTGAGAAAGATTAGGGTCACTTGATGTTGGGATCCCTTAGAAATATTAGGATCAAAGGAACCCATAGAAAGAATAGGTTCATTTAAATTTTAGGATCCTTTAGACAGATTAGGACAATTTAATCTTGGTATCCCCTTATAAAGATTGGGGTTATTGGATTATGGGTTCCCTTAGAAGGATTAGGATTATTTAATCTTGGGATCCCTTATAAAGATTAGGGTCATTGAATTGTGGGTTCCCTTAGAAAGATTAGGGTCATTGGATTGTGCGATCCTTTGAACGAATTGGGTCACTTACTCTGGGATTTCTTAGAAAGAATAAGGTCACTTTGAGATCCTTAGAAAGAGTAGGAGCACTTGCTCTTGGGATCCCTTAGAAAGAGTAGGACCACTTGCTCTTGGGATCCCATAGAAAGAGTAGGACCACTTGCTCTTGGGATCCCATAGAAAGAGTAGGACCAATTGCTCTTGGGATCCCTTAGAAATAGTAGGACCACTTGCTCTTGGGATCCCTTAGAAAGAGTAGGACCACTTGCTCCTGGGATCCCTTAGAAAGAATATGGTAACTTACTCTGGGATCCCTTAGAAAGAGTAGGACCACTTGCTCTTGGGATCCCTTAGAAAGAATATGGTAACTTACTCTGGGATCCCTTAGAAAGAGTAGGACAACCTGCACTTTGGATCCCTTAGAAAGAATATGGTAACTTACTCTGGGATCCCTTAGAAAGAGTAGGACCACTTGCTCTTGGGATCCCTTAGAAAGAGTAGGACCACTAGCTCTTGGGATCCCTTACAAAGAGTAGGACCACTTGCTCTTGGGATCCCTTAGAAAGAATATGGTAACTTACTCTGGGATCCCTTAGAAAGAGTAGAACCACTTGCTCTTGGGATCCCTTAGAAAGAATATGGTAACTTACTCTGGGATCCCTTAGAAAGAGTAGGACAACCTGCACTTTGGATCCCTTAGAAAGAATATGGTAACTTACTCTGGGATCCCTTAGAAAGAGTAGGACCACTTGCTCTTGGGATCCCTTAGAAAGAGTAGGACCACTATCTCTTGGGATCCCTTACAAAGAGTAGGACCACTTGCTCTTGGGATCCCTTAGAAAGAATATGGTAACTTACTCTGGGATCCCTTAGAAAGAGTAGAACCACTTGCTCTCGGGATCCCTTAGAAAGAGTAGGACCACTTGCTCTTGGGATCCCTTAGAAAGAATATGGTAACTTACTCTGGGATCCCTTAGAAAGAGTAGGACCACGTGCTCTTGGGATCCCTTAGAAAGAGTAGGTCCACTAGCTCTTGGGATCCCTTACAAAGAGTAGGACCACTTGCTCTTGGGATCCCTTAGAAAGAGTAGAACCACTTGCTCTCGGGATCCCTTAGAAAGAGTAGGACCACTTGCTCTTGGGATCCATTAGAAAGAGTAGGACCACTTGCTCCTGGGATCCCTTAGAAAGAATATGGTAACTTACTCTGGGATCCCTTAGAAAGAGTAGGACCACTTGCTCTTGGGATCCCTTAGAAAGAATATGGTAACTTACTCTGGGATCCCTTAGAAAGAGTAGGACAACCTGCACTTTGGATCCCTTAGATAGAATATGGTAACTTACTCTGGGATCCCTTAGAAAGAGTAGGACCACTTGCTCTTGGGATCCCTTAGAAAGAGTAGGACCACTATCTCTTGGGATCCCTTACAAAGAGTAAGACCACTTGCTCTTGGGATCCCTTAGAAAAAATATGGTAACTTACTCTGGGATCCCTTAGAAAGAGTAGAACCACTTGCTCTCGGGATCCTTTAGAAAGAGTAGGACCACTTGCTCTTGGGATCCCTTAGAAAGAATATGGAAACTTACTCTGGGATCCCTTAGAAAGAGTAGGACCACTTGCTCTTGGGATCCCTTAGAAAGAGTAGGCCCACTTGCTCTTGGGATCTCTTAGAAAGAATATGGTCACTTACTCTTGCGATACTCACAAATAAAAAGGCCACTTAGTGTAGTCTTGGGATCCCTTTGAAAGAAAGAACCACCTAACCTTGGAACCCTTTACAAATAATTAGCCAACTTAGCCTTGGGATCCCTTTGAAAGAAAGAACCACCTAACCTTGGAACCCTTTACAAATAATTAGCCAACTTAGCCTTGGGATCCCTTTGAAAGAAAGAACCACCTAACCTTGGAACCCTTTACAAATAATTAGCCAACTTAGCCTTGGGATCCCTTTGAAAGAAAGAACCACCTAACCTTGGAACCCTTTACAAATAATTAGCCAACTTAGCCTTGGGATCCCTTTGAAAGAAAGAACCACCTAACCTTGGAACCCTTTACAAATAATTAGCCAACTTAGCCTTGGGATCCCTTTGAAAGAAAGAACCACCTAACCTTGGAACCCTTTACAAATAATTAGCCAACTTAGCCTTGGGATCCCTTTGAAAGAAAGAACCACCTAACCTTGGAACCCTTTACAAATAATTAGCCAACTTAGCCTTGGGATCCCTTTGAAAGAAAGAACCACCTTACCTTGGAACCCTTTACAAATAATTAGCCTTGGGATCCCTTTGAAAGAAAGAACCACCTAACCTTGGAACCCTTTACAAATAATTAGCCAACTTAGCCTTGGGATCCCTTTGAAAGAAAGAACCACCTAACCTTGGAACCCTTTACAAATAATTAGCCAACTTAGCCTTGGGATCCCTTTGAAAGAAAGAACCACCTAACCTTGGAACCCTTTACAAATAATTAGCCAACTTAGCCTTGGGATCCCTTTGAAAGAAAGAACCACCTAACCTTGGAACCCTTTACAAATAATTAGCCAACTTAGCCTTGGGATCCCTTTGAAAGAAAGAACCACCTAACCTTAGAACCCTTTACAAATAATTAGCCAACTTAGCCTTGGGATCCCTTTGAAAGAAAGAACCACCTAACGTTGGAACCCTTTACAAATAATTAGCCAACTTAGCTTTGGGATCCCTTTGAAAGAAAGAACCACCTAACCTTGGAACCCTTTACAAATAATTAGCCAACTTAGCCTTGGGATCCCTTTGAAAGAAAGAACCACCTTACCTTGGAACCCTTTACAAATAATTAGCCTTGGGATCCCTTTGAAAGAAAGAACCACCTAACCTTGGAACCCTTTACAAATAATTAGCCAACTTAGCCTTGGGATCCCTTTGAAAGAAAGAACCACCTTACCTTGGAACCCTTTACAAATAATTAGCCTTGGGATCCCTTTGAAAGAAAGAACCACCTAACCTTGGAACCCTTTACAAATAATTAGCCAACTTAGCCTTGGGATCCCTTTGAAAGAAAGAAAGAACCACCTAACCTTGGAACCCTTTACAAATAATTAGCCAACTTAGCCTTGGGATCCCTTTGAAAGAAAGAACCACCTAACCTTGGAACCCTTTACAAATAATTAGCCAACTTAGCCTTGGGATCCCTTTGAAAGAAAGAACCACCTAACGTTGGAACCCTTTACAAATAATTAGCCAACTTAGCCTGGGGGTCCCCTAGAGACATCAATGAATAAAGAACATGTTGGCATTTTTGTTGTGTGTGTTAAGGTTTCTGAAATACAATAAACACTCTACATAAACAAACTAAACAGATCAACTTCACAAAGAATTTTTGCAACAACCGTAACTTCGTCATTCTCAATAATGGGCTGGCGCCAATCCACGTAAGTGGTAATAGACAGCATGGGAGGAATCAAAGAAGAGTTAACTGCACGAAGGGCAGCAGCAGGTAGACTGTTCCATGCAATAAACAGGTTTCCTCAGTAAAAGAGAAATAAGCAGGAAAACAATGATGGATGTATACCGCTCGACCTATGTGCCTGTCCTGACATATGGATGTGAGTCATGGGCAATGACTACAGCCCAAGAAAGGCAATTACAAACTTCAGAAATGAGGTACCTAAGAAAGGCGGTTCAGGTGACGAAAAGGGACAGGATCCGCAACTAGACAATACGTAGCAATGTTGAAGTTCAACCCCTGCAGACACGAGTGGAGCAGTCCCAACTACAGTGGTTTGGCCATGTCTGTAGAATGGAAGAAGATAGGATACCAAAGCGGTCATGGGAGATCAAAAGTCAAGGACGCAGACCCTCAGGACGTCCCAAAGTACGTTGGGAAGACAACATACGAAAGTATCTAAGTGATAGAGGGCTGGATTGGAAAGAGGCCAGGAAAAAGACGGCGGATAGAGCAGTGTGGCGTTCTCTCTGGCAAACCTCTACACCTCACGGTAGAAGAGGAGCGACTAAGTAAGTAAAAATTCACGTAACAAAGATAAAGTGTTTCAAATTCATTAATATAACACAAAAAAACCTTTTACTCGTGGAACCTGTGTAGATGTAAGTGACATACTCATCATAACAAATAGACTTATGACAGTCCGTTTGTTCATATATGATAAACTGACGCGTTGCCGGTTCTTGACAATGGCTGGAAAACGGACTCAGGGCTGGTCAAGGTTAATTTGACTTGCATTTTTTATGTTTCCATGTTGAAATTAATTTTCTACCGTTGCATTTTGCAGGCGGCTTTTCTCTGAGCATCGACCCAGGCCAGTTCACAGATTCCGAGATCATCGTCTTGTTGGGTGAAAATGGTACCGGCAAAACAACTTTCATCAAAATGTTGGCAGGTCGGCTGGAACCTGATAGCGGAGGTAAGCTAATCTCATCCATCTTTGGAAAAAAAATATGTGTAATTTATACGCAAGTGCAACCTGGGACTGAAATGTTGTTTTTGTTTAATGCCCATCATGAGTATGTTTACTCTTTTGTGCGCCCTGAAAAGGGCATTATGCGGTGGGTTTAGTAGCTCTTCTCACATCCCAAGTGTGCTGATGAAGGTGGACCGCTATCCTCAAAGCTGTTGTGCTGTGCTGGCTTCATCTGCGTGTGCTCACTACTATGGGGATCACATCGGTTCACATCTCATTAGCCATCACGTCTGTCCACATCTCGCCAGCCAGACTGCCTTGAAAACAGCCTGTTTCCAGGGATGGCTACATGGAAGAGGGATTGTGGTCTGGGCCAGTTCCTGGTCGTTCACCTTATTTGTGGCTTCTTTTTTTCTTACGTTCGCCTTATTTGTGGCTTCTTTTTTTCTTACGTTCGCCTTATTTGTGGCTTATTTTTCCTTGTGTTCGCCTTATTTTCTCTAATCCCCAAGGCGGTGTGCATTGCACTGTGGTTTTTATTTTGCGCCTGTCGTCCCAGTGCATCCAACTTCAGCATGCATTTTATGTAAGAGTCTTCTTCCTCCTGCATTTTCTAAGGGTTTGCTTTCCCAGGGTAAATGCCGGTGCTGTGATGGGGATCGAATGCACCTTCGGATTGTGAGCCGTGTCACTTAACCACTGGCCCGCGTAGTCCCCATGTTGTGGCTGACCGGACTAGCGTAAAAGTTCCTTCAGGGCTGAGAGGGAAAGTGTGTCATATACAGGGAGCTGTGATATTTGCACTTTCAGCCCGATACATCTGGGTTTTATCTTTGGGTTCTGGGTTTACCTTCACGTTGAGATTTTTATTTTCTTAGTCAGACTACACTAGTGCAGCCTGTTTCCAGGGGCCGCCACTTGGATGCTTCTTCTTCTTCATCGATCAATTGATGCTATGCTTCTAGTTCAGCAGGGCTCCCGAAGGAGACTGCATTTCAGCTCTTCGCCGGTCCCCCACAGCTTTCGAGCATGGTCCTCCGTCCAGACTGCCTCTTTTTGATCTGCATAGGTATGGCAGTCCTGCAGAATATGTTCTGCTGTTTGCTTGGGTGCTCTACAATCGCACGTGGCGGTGTCTCTGATACCCATTCTCTGAAGGTTGGCCTTGAGTTGCAAAGTCCCGTTCTGAGCCTGAAGATCTTTGTCTGCCTATCTCTGCCAAGTTTGTCTATCCTGTCATTTTCTGGCTTGTATTCTTTGTGCTGTTCTCTCCATTCTGTCCTCATGTATCGTTTGATGAGTGTTTTGCTTCTTTATAGCTCTGTGGATGGGGAGTCTTGAGTTCCACAATTCTGGCTTTTGCGAGCTCATCTACCTTCTCGTTTTTAACCTTAGGCACTCCAATATATTTTTGAAAAAAATGTCAGTCTTTTGTGACCTAATTAATTTTCTTAATTAGTCGCTATGGTAGTCGTCTTTCAAAATTTGTAACTTTTATGTTTGTTTGTCAATCAATATGATTTTCTGGCGTGTAGATACACAATAGCATAACGAACATGTGGGTGTTATTGTTTTTGTTGTGTGTTTGTTAGTTTTTGAGATTCAAAAAGATGAAGTTGAAAATGTATGAAAATCTCGGGAAAAATTTGGACTCGACCACTAGGCCTAGTCGCTTCGATAGAAAACCATGGAAACCACAACGTATCGATACTGTGTTTACAATATCGACACAACTGTTAGTTTCCAATTCAAACGTAGTTCTTTCATTTAAACAAACAAAATAAACAGATCTACTCGATAAAGATCTTTCCCAACAACCTACTTCCCCTTTCGCAAAAGTCGGCTAGCTCCAAGCGGCGTATACAAAATTAAAACTGTTCAAAAGCCATTTGTAATCGAACATACGATACTTTAACCGGCAAAATATCGTGTATATATGGAGGACGTATTCAGCAGTAAAAAATGGCTGTCGGGAGTGACTCCATTAAAAAAAAAAAAAAATTTTTTCAGCACACCGTTTTTGTTGGCCAGGAAGGGTGGTTTTCTTCTAACATTGGCGTGCTGAAGGTTAAGAAACCCACAGTGGGCCGGAATCCATTGTAGGACTGGATCAATTCTTTTGAGTTCCCAGTACCACTTAGGTGAGTTGACAAACTAGAATGATAACAATTGAATCTTTCTTATTCCAGGTGAGATCCCTATACTAAATGTGAGCTACAAACCACAGAAGATAAGCCCCAAACACCAAGGCACTGTCCGACAGTTGCTGCATGAGCGCATCCGCGACGCATACATCCACCCGCAGTTTGTCACGGACGTTGTCAAGCCTCTTCAGATTGAGCCAATATTTGACCAAGAGGTGAACAAACTAGTTTTATTGTTTTCTCACTTGAACTATGTAGGATTATGTTGGAAAAACCCAAGATTGGTGACAGAGTATCCACCAATATTTATTTTTGTTTGGTGTTTGCCTTATTTCTCTATTCCCCAAGGTGGTGTGCGTTGCCAGCCCTGTGCATCCGACTTGGCATGCATTTTATGTAAGGGCCTGCCTCCTCCATTTTCAGTTTGCTTCACTGGGGTAATATCCGGTGCTGTGATTGGGGAGCGAACTCTGCACCTTAAAATTGTGAGCAATGTCACTTAACCACTAGCCCAAGCTGTCCTCCTATCCACCGATATAAGTGAATTACTCAATGGATGAGCAGAATATGGCATTCACATGTCTAGATTCTTATACAAAAGTATCCGCAGAGACAATAAATGCATTTCAGAATAGTTTGGATGCACATAGCTTTTAGGGCAAGGAAATGTAAATGAAAACTGGTTGTATACAGACTCTGCAGAGTCTTCTAAACTAGTATAAAGAAGTTAAGTTAAAGTTTAAAACACAACTGCAAGGAAAACAGTCATTCTAACAGACTCCAGGAGCGTTGTCCAAGCCATTTCAACCCCTAAACAAGATAGACTTTCACATGAAATAAAATATAACATCTGGTTGCTGTCCATAAAAGCAGATCTAGTCCTGCTGTGGATTCAGATCCACTGTGGGATCTTTGGAAACGAGAAGGCAGATAAGCTTAAAAAAAGCCAAAAGTGGTGGCACGCAGAAGACACTCATCAAATGATCCATGAGGACAGAATGGAGAGACCAGCACAAAGAATACAAGCCAGAAAATGACAGCATAGACAAACTTGGCAGAGATGGGCAGACAAAGATCTCCAGACTCAGAACGGGGGATTGTAGACTCAAGGCCCACCTCCACAGAATGGATCTCAGAGACACCGCCACGTGAGATTGTAGAGCACCCAAGCAAACACCAGAACAAATCCTGCAGGACTGCCCTACTTATACAGACCAGAGAGAGGCAGCCTGGCCCAGCGGAACGACCATGCTCGGAAAGACGCGAGGTGCCAGCGAAGACCCCAAACGCAGTCTGCTTCACGAATCTCACCCGCAAGGCAGGTTGAAAAATGGCATTCGAGTAATTGTACAATGACATCGGCTCACATTGACCGACGCAACGAACTTGGTGTAGTACAGATGATTTAAGCTTCAGTTCAGTTTGCATCGAAGGTCGGCTGAAATGGATCTCCAGTGTACTCTCTCTCTTGCCGTAATGGTGCAAATCTGAGAGATTTTTTCCAGTCCATCTCCTGATGTTATCCACCCACTTAAAACGGTGTCTGCCTCTTGTACGACTGCCTTCCACCCTACCCTCCAGTATGGTCTTCCACATGGAGGTATGTCTTGTTATATGACCAAAATAACGTAAAACCCTGATGTCGGTCATTAATTCTCTTTTCACCCCCAACTTTCCCAATACCTCCACATTTGTTTTCTTCTCTTTCCAAGAACTGCGACCCAATCTTCTATATATCCACATTTTGAAGGCTTCAATACTTTTTTCTAATTTGTTATTCATTGTCCATGTTTCTGAGCCATAAAGTAGTGACGAGTATACATAACACCTGACAATTCTCATTTTCAAATTCTGATTGATCTGTTTGGATGTCAGTATGTGTCGCATGTTGCTGAATACCATCTTGGCCATACCTATTCTCTTTCTGATTTCTTTTTCACAGCTGCCATCTTCCGTTATTATATGACCTAGACAGGAGAAACTCTGTACTTGTTCCAGTAGTTGATCTTTTATTTGTATCTGCGTACATGGTTTCTTGTCACTTTTCCCAATTATCATAGTCTGATAGTTTCTTTATGTTTATGTCTAATCCAACTCCTGACCTATTTTGTATATTGTAGTCCCAAGCTCGTAATTCTTGCTCACTTTTTGCCATCAAAACTGTATCATCCGCATATCTTAGATTGTTCATTGCCACTCCTCCAATGACAAGACCTGGCATCCCCTATATCTGTTTTAATATTTGATCTGTGCATATATTAAAAAGACAAGGGGATAATACACATCCCGGCCTCACTCCTCGTCTCACATCTATACTTGGAGAGCATAACTTTCCTGATTTTACTGTAGCTGTTTGTTCCCAGTACAGATTACGGAACAGTCTTATGTCTTTACCTAAACGGCAAAAGTGGAAAGAAAACTAACTGTAGTCGTTATATTTTCCTTCTGTCAAAAAAACATTTACAAATTATTTTTTTGAAAACAGACTTGAATTCCGTTTTACAAATAAATCAACTTTACGAAGATTTAGTTGTGCCTACCTTCGATTAAATGTGGTGCTACTGTATAATATTTCCCAGGTACAAAACTTGTCAGGAGGTGAGCTGCAGCGTGTAGCCTTGACCTTGTGTCTGGGCAAGCCTGCCGATATCTATCTCATTGACGAGCCCTCTGCCTACCTGGACTCCGAACAGCGTCTGCATGCTGCCAAAGTCATCAAGAGGTAAGATGTCTTTTAGCTGCGGATACTCTTTTTTTGTTTTGTTATCAGTTTTTGCAATGATCAATTTTTGGGTACTAATTAACCTTTATGACGCTGCATAAATTTTGCAAAAATGTTCGCAACTTTATGTTTTGCCGTGGTAGTTGACTTTCAAAGCTTTTAACTTTTCTGTTTGTTGGTCAATTAAGTGACACTGCTCACAACCAGAAGGTGCTGGGTTCGATCCCCATCACAGCACCGGCCGTTACCCCGGGAAGCAAACCCCTAGAAAATGCAGGAGGAAGCAGACCCTTACATAAAATGCATGCTGAAGTCGGATGCACTGGGCCGACGGGCACAAAATAAAAACCACAGTGCAACGCACACCGCCTTGGGGAATAGAGAAATAAGGCGAACGCAAAAAACAAATAAAAAATGGGTAAATCTTCAAATCCAGCGAAAAACTTAAGAAATCTTTTTCCAAAAGTCTTTCAAAATTGCCATTGTATTCGTCTAACCGTACATGACAGAAGATGGAACTCTCTACAATCTTCTTCTGCGTTCTGGTTTTTCTGATCATGTTAAATCTTCAGTCCTATCACCAGGATGAAGTCCACAGTCCTTTCCAGGTCTGAGCGGTGACCCCATAGTTTTTGCCTCCAGTTTTGCTCCATCTGGCCAGGTCGGGCATCTTAGTTCTTGAAGTACGTGTTCAGGGGTCTGGACTCCTGTCCCACATGGACATTCATTTGTTTGGTAGATTTTGAGCTGATATAGGTGGACCAGTAGTCTGCTGTGGCCCGTTCTCATGCGGACGATTGCAGTTTGCTGGTGTCTTTGTAGCTGGTGGATTGGGCCTAAACTGCTACTCTCTCCCATTTCTTTCCAAACCCCAAACTAACAACCAAGGTCATGGTCTACAATGCATGTGTCGTCAGTACACTTCTATATCGCAGCAAAATGTAGACACCATATGGCTCAACACCTTTTAACTACGGTGCATGATATCCATCCTTGGCATCTTATGGAGAGACAGGGTGACAAATGTGGAGGTGTATTCTCACGCCGGTCTCCCAAATATGTACACCCTCCTTCGCCAATGGAGACTGCGATGACTTGGTCATGTTCGTCGCATGAAAGACAGTCACTTCCCCAAAGATACTCTCTATGGGCAGCTGGTAAAAGAACAGCTGGCTGACAAAAGCTACGGTGCAAAGAGGCATATAAGCAGGACATGAATGCTCTGGATATGGATCTGACATCTTTGGAAGACATAGCTTGCAGACCGATCCAAATGGAGATCTTACCTGAAGAGCCACCTCAGGCTGGGCGAAAATAAGGTCATGTAACACAGGGAGGTGAAGAGCGAGGCTACTCAACAGTCGCATCAACCTATACAGACATGACTGAAAAGGGGCTACTATAGCCAGGCATGACTGAAAAGAGCTATTATAGCCAGACATGACTGAAAAGGGGCTACCAAAGCCAGACATGGTTGAAAAGGGGCTACTATAGTCAGACGTGCCTGAAAAGGGACTACTATAGTCAGACATGACTGAAAAGGGACTACTATAGCCATGCATGACTGAAAGGGGCTACTATAGTCAGACATGACTGAAAAGGGGCTACTATAGTCAGATGTGCCTGAAAAGGGGCTACTATAGCCAGTCATGACTGAAAGGTGCTACTATAGCCAGGCATGACTGAAAGGGGCTACTATAGTCAGATGGGCCTGAAAAGGGGCCACTATAGTCAGATGTGCCTGAAAATGGGCTACTATAGCCAGACATGGCTGAAAAAGGGCTACTATAGTCAGACATGACTGAAAAGGGGTTATTATAGCCAGGCATGACTGGAAAGGGAAGTGAAAGACAATGCCAAAGGGTAAAGGAAACCAAATACTCAGTCGAGAGTTGCTACTCAACCTATCGTGACATGAAAGTGGCTACTACTGCTGACATTAATTCTTTCACTAAACTAAACTGCTTACAAATGCAGGGCAGGCAATAAATTGTTGTTTTTATTTCCTTAGGTTTATCCTTCATGCTAAGAAGACTGCGTTTGTCGTCGAGCACGATTTCATCATGGCTACCTACCTCGCTGATCGTGTTGTTGTATTTGATGGCAACCCATCCATTTGTACAAGGGCAAACTCGTAAGATCTTTGGTTCATTTTCAAATAGCCTCTAATTAATCCATCTAGTGTAGAAGACTCTCCACATCTTAGCATTGCACACCTCGCTGAGTTCTGTTAGCCTTCTGAGTTTGAATGAAAGTTCTAGAAACAGCCCTATTCTGAGTTTGAATGAAAGTTTTAGAAACAGCCCTATTCTGAGTTTGAATTAAAGTTCTAGAAACAGCCCTATTCTGAGTTTGAATGTTGAAAGTTCTAGAAACAGCCCTATTCTGAGTATTCGGTGCAACACATCTGTCTTTGGCAGTGACCCCAAATTTTAATGTGCGGATGTAAGCATGTATTTCAGACCCCAGGGTAATTTCTAATGTGTGGATTTAAGCATGTATTTCAGACCCCAGTGTAATTTCTAATGTGTGGATGTAAGCATGTATTTCAGACCCCAGGGTAATTTCTAATATGTTGATGTAAGCATGTATTTCAGACCCCAGGGTAATTTCTGATGTGTGGATGTAAGCATTTATTTCAGACCCCCAGTGTAATTTCAAATATGTGAATGTAAGCATGTATTTCAGACCCCAGGGTAATTTCTAATATGTTGATGTAAGCATGTATTTCAGACCCCAGGGTAATTTCTAATATGTTGATGTAAGCATGTATTTCAGACCCCAGTGTAATTTCTAATGTGTGGATGTAAGCATGTATTTCAGACCCCAGTGTAATTTCTATTATGTGAATGTAAGCATGTATTTCAGACCCCAGTGTAATTTCTAATATGTGAATTTAAGCATGTATTTCAGACCCCAGGGTAATTTCTAATATGTTGATATAAGCATGTATTTCCGACTCCAGTGTAATTATTAATATGTGAATGTAAGCATGTATTTCAGACCCCAGGGTAATTTCTAATGTGTGGGTGTAATTATGTATTTCAGACCCCAGTGTAATTTATAATATGTTGATGTAAGCATGTATTTCAGACCCTAGGGTAATTTCTAATGTGTGGATGTAAGCATGTATTTCAGACCCCAGGGTAATTTCTAATATGTTGATGTAATTATGTATTTCAGACCCCAGTCCCTCTTGAATGGTATGAACAGCTTCTTAGAGACCTTAGACATCACTTTCCGTCGGGACCCCAACAATTTCAGACCCCGAATCAACAAGCTCAACTCTGTCAAGGTAAGCTGTTGTCGGCCTATGTATTGGGGGTGATCCTACTGAGAGTTAGTCTACAGCCTGAGTGGTGTGAGGTTTGGAGCTAGTCTACAGCCGGAGTGGTGTGTGAGGTTTGGAGCTAGTCTACAGCCGGAGTGGTGTGTGAGGTTTGGAGCTAGTCTACAGCCTGAGTGGTGTGAGGTTTGGAGCTAGTCTACAGCCGGAGTGGTGTGAGGTTCGGAGCTAGTCTACAGCCTGAGTGGTGTGAGGTTCAGTCTACAGCCTGAGTGATGTGAGGTTCAGTCTACAGCCTGAGTGGTGTGAGATTCGGAGCTAGTCTACAGCCTGAGTGGTGTGAGGTTCAGTCTACAGCCTAAGTGGTGTGAGGTTCGGTCTACAGCCTGAGTGGGTTGTGAGGTTCTTCTTCGTTCGTTCTCAATCTCCCGCTACCAAACCCTGAAAGGGCTTAAGTAGCAGAATGTAATCCAGAGAACGGATTGCGTTGTATCGTAGTTTACAGCTTCACTGCGATATTTGCACCTTTCGGTCCAACACATCAGACTTCAGCAAGCATATTTTGAGTACCGGGTTAGCATTCCCTCTTTGATCCCTTCTCCTTAGCCAGGCTGCCCTGCTGCTGCCTGTTAGTCAGGATCACCACGTGGAGGTGTAGAAGGTTCTTGGCAGCTCTGGTTCGGTGGCCCTGACGCTAGCAGTCAGCTGTGGGTCGCTCATGCACTGCTCAGCATCTTGATCCCGTGTGAGGTTCAGTATACAGCCTGAGTGGTGTGAGGTTCAGTCTACAGCCTGAGTGGTGTGAGGTTCGGTCTACAGCCTGAGTGGTGTGAGGTTCAGTCTACAGCCTGAGTGGTGTGAGGTTCAGAGAGCTAGTTTACAATAGTGTTTAGGGTCATGAGGGGGACACAAGCTTCGGCAGCATGGCTGGTAACTAGCCTACAGCCTGAATGGTGTGAGGTTCGGAACTAGCCTACAGCTTGAATGCTGTGTCTGGTCTTTAGGGAACACAGAAGCTAGCCTACCATATTAGTGTCTGGGGTCATAAGGCATTCACAAGATAGTGAACAAAGTGTTGTCGGGCACGGGGACTATGTCGAAATATAAATATATGGTTCAAACTCTTGTACAAATGTTATTAATAAAATTGCTGTTACTAAATGGCTGTCCCTCGTAATAACCATAATTACTGGTTAGTAGAGATCGAACACCCGTGTGTAGTGTTACGCACTTTAAAAATCTCTTGGCAGTTGGAAATTGAAAAGAGCAGACCACTGCCTGGCAAAATTCAAAATTATGTTAAAATCTACCAAATCTATTACGGGATTCTCGCTGGTGCTGTGTAGCTCATACATTGTGATAAGATTCTAAAACAAAAATAGAACTGAGCACTTATTGGTTAAACCACTTGCAATGACGTTAATTCTTCGACTAAACTAAACTTGACCATAACTTTAACCTTCAGCACGCCTCAGTCCAGTACTTCTTGACGCACTCGGCCTACAAAAACGATGTACGGAAAAAATTTTTATTTTTTGAACTCCCGACAGCCATTTTTTAATGCTGAATACATACTCCATATATACACGATATTTTGCCGGTTAAAGTATCGTATGTGCGATTACAAATGGCCTCTGAACAGTTTTAATTTTGTATACGCCGTTTGGACCAAGCCGACTTTTTGCGAAAGGGGAGGTAGGTTGTTAGGAAAGATTTTTATCGAGTAGATCTGTTTATTTTGTTTGTTTAAATGAAAGAACTACATTTGAATTGGAAACTAACAGTTGTGTCGATATTGTAAACTAACAGTTGTGTCGATATTCTAAACACAGTATCGATACGTTGTTGTGGTTTCCATGGTTTTCTATCGAAGCGACTAGGCCTAGTGGTCGAGCCCAAATTTTTTCCGAGATTTTCATAAATTTCAACTTCATCTTTTTGTATCTCAAAAACTAACAAACACACAACAAAAACAATAACATCCACAAGTTCATTATGCAATTGTGTGTCTACACGCAAGAAAATCATATTTATTGGCAAACAAACATAAAAGTTACAAATTTTGAAAGACACTACCATAGCGACAAATTCAGAAAATTAATTAGGTCAAATTTTTTTCAAAAAATCCCCGGCGTGAAGAAGGTTAAGAAAATAACATTGCTTTTCTCCGCAAACAGAGCCAATGATTAAAAATAAACATCAAAGCATCAAATTTGCTGAGATATTTTCCCGAATATGAGGCTTTGAACATTGAATGAAACTCCTCTATAGTAGTTTTCCTGGCATGTGGTTTGCACACCTCCTTGAATGCTGTTGTAGGTTTCTTCGTAAACTACCTATGCCAGGAAGTATTCATAATAAAGATTATAAATTAGTATGAAAAGTTAAATGGCTTGGCTTGGCTTCGTTCGTTCTCAATCTCCCGCTACCAAACCCTGAAAGGGTTTAAGTAGTAGAATGTAGTCCAGAGAACGGAATGCGTTGTGTCGTAGTTTACAGCTTGGCTGCTATATTTGCACCTTTCGATCCAACACATCCGACTTCAGCAAGCATTTTTTGAGTACCGGGTTAGCATTCCCTCTTCGATCCCTTCTCCTTAGCCAGTCTGCTCTGTTGCAGCCTGTTATCCAGGATCACCATGTGGAGGTGTAGAAGGTTCTTGGCAGCTCTGGTTCGCTGGCCCTGACGCTAGCAGTCAGCTATGGGTCCAAAACAATTATGATCCATAAAAAAAGGTGATACGAAAGACTTTGCCAACTACCGTCCTACTTGTCCGCTATCATCCGTATCCAAGCATTTTACAAGGGTGATCATGAACAGGTTAGAAAAACAAACTAGATGAAAATCAACCACGAGAGCAAGCTGGTTTCAGAAAAGGCTAATCGACTAATGACCACTTATTCACCATCAATCAAATACTAGAGCAGACTAAAGAAAGTACACGTGCCATTATGTCTAGATTTTGTGGATTTTGAAGGAAAAAAACGTTTGATAGCATCGAAATGACCTTCATTCATTAAGGTGTTGTTGACCAACATGTTCAACTGATAGGGGAGGTTAATTCGAATTGCTCAACCAACATCACTCTCTTCTGCAGTCTGATAAAAATGCAGGTTCATCGTGGCGTTCGGCAAGGTGACACAATCTCTCCCAAACTTTTCACAGCGGCCCTTGAGGAAGTCTTCAAACAGCTCCACTGGGAGGACATGGGTATCAAAATAGACGGCGAAATGCTTAATCATCTACGGTTTGCTGATGACATAATCATCCTCAGCCACAGCGTCAAAGAAGC
This sequence comes from Ariolimax columbianus, assembly GCA_036924085.1. Classification (NCBI taxonomy): domain Eukaryota; kingdom Metazoa; phylum Mollusca; class Gastropoda; order Stylommatophora; family Arionidae; genus Ariolimax; species Ariolimax columbianus. The sequence continues at coordinate 10,024,631 of JAVGWX010000024.1, forward strand.
TGAGCAGTGCCTAAATGAAGCTAGCATAGCTGTAGGTCTAAGACTAAATGAAGCTAGCAGAGCTGTAGGTCTAAGACTAAATGAAGCTAGCATAGCTGTAGGTCTAAGACTAAATGAAGCTAGCATAGCTGTAGGTCCAAGACTAAACGAAGCTAGCATAGCTGTTGGTCTAAGACTAAATGAAGCTAGCAGAGCTGTAGGTCTAAGACTAAACGAAGCTAGCATAGCTGTAGTTCTAATACTAAACAAAGCTAGCATAGCTGTAGGTCTAAGACTAAACGAAGCTAGCATAGCTGTAGGTCTAAGACTAAACGAAGCTAGCATAGCTGTAGGTCTAAGACTAAACAAAGCTAGCATAGCTGTAGGTCTAAGACTAAACAAAGCTAGCATAGCTGTAGGTCTAAGACTAAACAAAGCTAGCATAGCTGTAGGTCTAAGACTAAACAGACAACAAAAACCAGCACATGCTGAATATATTTTGTCCTCATGAGGAACTAAAGCTAGTTAAAAACATAAATTCTGACATCTACCTGGACAAGGAAGTCACGAACTATCATCAACTGAATCGTGAGATATCAAGGAAAATAGCAGCAGTTTGGCTCAGTTTTCACCAAATCAAACCCATCCTGCGGCAGATGAAAAATTACAAGATGAGATCTCACATATTTAAAAAAAAAATTTCATTTGTTTTTCATGAGTGGTGTGAGGTTCAGTCTATAGCCTGAGTGGTGTGAGGTTCAGTCTATAGCCTGAGTGGTGTAAGGTTCAGTCTATAGCCTGAGTGGTGTGAGGTTCAGTCTATAGCCTGAGTGGTGTGAGGTTCAGTCTATAGCCTGAGTGGTGTGAGGTTCAGTCTATAGCCTGAGTGGTGTGAGGTTCAGTCTATAGCCTGAGTGGTGTGAGGTTCAGTCTATAGCCTGAGTGGTGTGAGGTTCAGTCTATAGCCTGAGTGGTGTGAGGTTCAGTCTATAGCCTGAGTGGTGTGAGGTTCAGTCTACAGAGGCCGTACAAGAAGCAGTCTTTTACTACCGAATACATCACGTTCATCTGCTTAGGTTTTTTGCCGGTAAAAGTATTAAATGTTAGATACTTCCTCTTACGCTGTCAGACGTCAAATGTTAGATACAAATGGATTTTAAATTATATATCTTCTTACTACACAGAGCAACAAAGATGGTGCCGTAACTGGCTGCGGGTCTACATTGCTCTGCTGTTTTAGTTCATTATAGATGCCGCCAGAGCATGGATTTGCTGGGAATTCACACTAGTCGACGACTTACACTTGTGTTCACGGAAACGTGTTGTTGTTTTCCATTTGGACTGGTTAATTCGTTCGTTTTGTGTGTTTTCTTCCGTCCGATTATCTTGGAATGGACATTGGCTACTTGAATAGCACTACGCTTACACATGTTTCACTGTCTAGTTCACACGGCTGAACTTCATGAGATTTTCACCCTAGCTGCAGACAGTGTCAGCTTTGTTGTATGAAATTTAGACACAACTATAATGAACAGCCACCTGGAGAGAGATGGGCTCTGTCAGGTGTGTAGCGGCCCAAGACACACCATTGTTGTATGGCGAGAGTTGGTACGAGAAACTGCAATAAAGGTGCCTCAATGACGTTCTAGGTTATGGGACTTCTTCTTCTTCTTCGTATGCTGTCAGACGTCAACTTGAATTTGTTCGAAGAAAGCAGCTGTCATCCTAAGGCTGTCAACACTGCCATGGAGCTTGTATAGTGTTGCCACTGGTGATGGCCACATGTGCTTTCTCTGGTCCTCGTATGTCGGGCAATTTTGCAGCAGATGTTCAGCCTGTTGTGGTTGTGCGGAGTCTGAAGACCACGACCTGCTGTCTTCTGTTCAACTGGTAATAAACCTCATTTCTTGTGTAGCCAGTATGCTCTGTTTCCCATTTGGCCATGTATCTGGCCCTAATAAACCTTTTGGACTTTTCGTAGGTCACACTAGAATCTGGTTGTGGTAACCTTGCACCTTCTTTTGCCAGTCTGTCTGCCTCCTCGTTGCCTTGGATGTTACAGTGGGATGGAACCCACTGTACCACTACTCTTTTTGGTGTGGACTGCTGGCATAGTTGACAGAGTACTGTTCTTAAATCATTAAGTTCAGTATTTTTCTGGCTTTTTAGTGCTGTAACCACGGACAGGGCATCTGTAAACAGGTTATGGGACTAAAAATGATGATTACACGGATTGGGGCCAGCCCATTTTTTGAGAGAGGTGAAGTAGGGTGTTGTAAAAGATCTTGCTGAAGTAAATCTGTTTGTTTATTTAGATGTAATAAATAAGTTTGAATTGGAAACTTGCAGTTGTGCTGATATCAGTATCAGCATTGTATCGATACATTGCTTTGATTTCAATGGATTTATATAGGAGCGTCTGTCTCTATGGTTGTCCAAATTTGTGTGCTTTGTTTTTAGAAATTTTCATCTTCTTGTATCTCAGAAACTAACACACACACACAACAATAACACTAACAAGATCTTTATTCATTTATGTCTCTACACACAACAAAATCATATCTATTGACCAGATGCTGAGCAGCACATGAGCTGCAGTGGTCAGCGACTCATAGCTAACTGCTAGCGTCAGGGCCAGCGAACCATAGCTGCCAAGACCCTTCTACACCTCCATGTGGTGATCCTGGATAACAGGCTGCAGTAGGGTAGACTGGCTAAGGAGAAGGGATCGAAGAGGGAATGCTAACCCGGTACTCAAAAAATACTTGCTGAAGTCGGATGTGTTGGACCGAAAGGTGCAAATATCGCAGCCAAGCTGTAAACTACGGACACGCATTCTGTTCTCTGGACTAAATTCTGCTACTTAAGCCCTTTCAAGGTTTGGTAGCGGGAGATTGAGAACAAACGAACGAAGAAGATATCTAATGACCAATGAACAGAAAGGTTACAGGCGGCTCTCAAAGTCAACTACCAGAGTGAAATATGAAAAATGAGTGCTAAAGGTTAATAACATAGAGCCTTGTCACACACCACTTGAGCATACAATAACGTGTACATTTCCTCCGCAGGACACCGAACAGAAAAAGAGTGGCAACTACTTCTTCTTAGAAGACTGAAGCCGGCCTTGCCGAGGGCAGGATAATCTTGGCATGGCTTAGGGGCAGTGGTCTGATTTCTTCATCCTCCTGTGATGGCAACGACGTCTCGTCTGTGTCATTTTCCTCTGTGGTGGACTGGCACCAACCCTGGATGACGGCTGCCGAATCACTAACATCGATAGCACTAACATTTCCTGTTAACCGAGGCGTTGTCCTTTGGTTGTATTCATGTGATACGTCAACAATTACGGCTGGCGACAGTCTCAAATCTGCAGAAACAAGTTTGGCTAGAGCAGGGTTTCTAGAGTTTAGTTTTAGGCGTGTCTTTCATCGAAACTCCCACCTCCCCAAACAGGCAAAATACAAATCCAGAACAGCTGTGTCGCACTCGAGGCTAAATCATGAATATTATCAGACTTCTGACTTGATCCATCCATTTTTATTGCCAAGTTTCTTATTCCTTCGTTTATCTTGTGTTATTTATTTTATTTATTTATGTGCGTCAAACCCGCGTTTATTTTAAATAATTTTCAACTTAACTTGGCGGACATGCAAATAGCTGACGTTCATTCAAACGTAATTGTTTCACAGCAAAGTGATTGGAGTTCTCAGTTCTGGATGTGGCTATTACTACAGCTGTTATTATCGTGATGGAGTCCACCATGAGGATTAATAGGATGAGGAAATAAAGGTTGCTTGCATCTGCAGTCATCAAATGAGCAAGGTTTTTAATTTGACCTCCGACAAAGATGGAGGAAAAAGAAAACAACGCAGTACCGAGGTTTTGAACGCACGCCCTTGTGGTCAGAAAGCCGGCATCAAAATCACTCAGCCTGCCGCTCCATTTACCCAGCTGTAAATAAATAAGCACCCGACTCCTCTGGGTTTGGGTAAACGAGTCTAAACCAGTCAGCCCAAATCATTAAGCTGAAAATTCAGTATAATGAAGTCTGCAGCACCTCATCTGCGCAAGCAGTATCTGCATCAACATTACCACCATCTTTTATTATTACAAATGTTATTGGTTCGTTGGTCTTTAAATTCATGTCGCCATCAGCCTATGTAGCTTGGAGTCCGTTTTTGCCTTTGAGTGGGACGGCGCGGGGGTAGTTTTTAAAACTTGGGTCACAAAAATATAAGTAGTGCTTGTTTCTGCAGATTTATTTTTCTTGGCAACGGTTTAAAATGTCTTTCGATGTAGAATGGTTGATATCGGTAAAATTGTTAGCTTTGTTTGTCGAGAGATGATACACGAAGTACTGGTAGTCAATTGTTTGTGTCGTGTCGGAAGATGGTGATGTGAAGTGGTGAATGTTAGTGTTGTGTCGGAAGATGGTGAATGTTAGTGTTGTGTCGGAAGATGGTGATGTGCAATGGTGAATGTTAGTGTTGTGTCGGGTGATGGTGAATTGTTTGTATCGTGTCGGGTGATGGTGAATTGTTTGTATCGTGTCGGAAGATGGTGATGTGAAATGGTGAATGTTAGTGTTGTGTCGGAAGATGGTGATGTGCAATGGTGAATGTTAGTGTTGTGTCGGAAGATGGTGATGTGAAATGTTAGTGCCGTGTCGGAAGATGGTGAATTGTTTGTATCGTGTTGGAAGATGGTGAATTGTTTGTATCGTGTTGGAAGATGGTGAATTGTTTGTATCGTGTTGGAAGATGGCGACGTGACGTTGTGAATTGCCAGCTTTACATGTTGGGGGATGATGATACAAAATGATGAATCGTTCTTCCGCTGTATTTGTATGCCAGTAGAAAGTAGACACTGAAGCCCTATTGAGTGCCACAATTTAACAGTGCTGCCACTGGTTCCTCGTAGACAATAATTTATTTTGTTTGGCATACATGATCAGCTCATTCTGTCACAGCTCATTCTTACATATTGTGGCCAGATTTCTAGTATCTTGAGACGGGCAGATATTTAGTTTCTTAATTTTAAAAAGTGAACTGAACTTCGGCACAACTAAGTCCAAGCTGCTGTTATAGTTTATGTGGAAATTATATTTTTATGATAACTGAGTAAATGGCCGTTGCTTCTGCGGAAGATTGTGATGCTGCCACACTGAATCAAAAGATCACAACAATGCTGCTAGATACTCGTTTCTTTTTCTTCAAAATAATAAACATCTTTGGGCAAGGAATTCATCTGTTTGTGAGTTGTGTGAATGCACTGTTTGTGGCGGTGCCAGTTTTTGGTGTGGCTGGGAAATGTACACACGGGCCAATTGTAATGGGCATAGAAGAGATTAGGTCCTGCCCAGTTAGCAACATGTCCATAACACACGGTGAGCATAATAACATTTAGAACACAGCTATAACATTTATAATGCGACTATAACAACCTTTAGAACGCGGATATAACAACATTTAGAACACAGCTATAACATTTATAATGCGACTATAACAACCTTTAGAACGCGGATATAACAACATTTAGAACACAGCTATAACATTTATAATGCGACTATAACAACCTTTAGAACGCGGATATAACAACATTTAGAACACAGCTATAACATTTATAATGCGACTATAACAACCTTTAGAACGCGGATATAACAACATTTAGAACACAGCTATAACATTTATAATGCGACTATAACAACCTTTAGAACGCGGATATAACAACATTTAGAACACAGCTATAACATTTATAATGCGACTATAACAACCTTTAGAACGCGGATATAACAACATTTAGAACACAGCTATAACATTTATAATGCGACTATAACAACCTTTAGAACGCGGATATAACAACATTTAGAACACAGCTATAACATTTATAATGCGACTATAACAACCTTTAGAACGCGGATATAACAACATTTAGAACACAGCTATAACATTTATAATGCGACTATAACAACCTTTAGAACGCGGATATAACAACATTTAGAACACAGCTATAACAACATTTAGAACGCAGCTATAACAACATTTAGAACGCTGCTATAACAACCTTTAGAACACGGCTATAATAACCTTTAGAACGCAGCTATAACAATATTTAGAACGCTGCTATAACAACATTGATAACGCAGCTATAACAACATTTAGAACACAGCTATAACAACATTTAGAACGCTGCTATAACAACATTTAGAACACAGCTATAACAACATTTAGAACGCTGCTATAACAACCTTTAGAACACAGCTATAACAACATTTCGAATGCATCTATAACATTTCAAACACAGCTATAACAACATTTCGAATGCAGCTATAACATTTCGAACACCATCGAGCAGATTCTACCAAAGGATATGCTGGCCGTTGCTATTCTTGTGTCCACCTCAACATCGAGGTGGAAATCCAAATACATCGCTAGTTTCATCATCAAGACAAAACTGTCGCCATCATTGCTTACGATGTGCAATTGATCAGAGACTGCGGGACATTTAGGACCTTTGTATGCCTATTCAGCTCTCATGGTCAATTTACAGGTCGTGTGACCGGTTATTGGTTATTTCATGACACTATAAGGTGAATGATTATGTTTAAAACACTTTCGTGGGTAAGTTTAGTAACTACTGTCACCAAAAAAAAAAAAAACAACATGTTTTTACTCCATTTAGAAAGACTGAACAAAAAGGTGTCCTCCATCTTGGTATTATCATCAGTACAAATACTTACCTCACAAATGTCCTCAACCTCTCATCAGTACAAACACTCACCTCACAAATGTCCTCAGCCTCTCAGTACAAACACCCACTCACAAATGTCTCAACCTCTCATCAGTACATTCACCTCACAAATGTCCTCAACCTCTCATCAGTACATTCACTCACCTCACAAATGTCCTCAACCTCTCATCAGTACAAACACTCACCTCACAAATGTCCTCAACCTCTCATCAGTACAAACACTCACCTCACAAATGTCCTCAACCTCTCATCAGTACAAACACTCACCTCACAAATGTCCTCAACCTCTCATCAGTACAAACACTTACCTCACAAATGTCCTCAACCTCTCATCAGTACAAACACTCACCTCACAAATCTCCTCAACCTCATTGTAGCCAAGTGCACTCCTCTGATTAAATACAAGCAGCTTCCAAATGCAGGTACTGTGTACAACTTCAAGTCCTCCAGAAGCGAGGTGCAACATACAGCTTGTCATTGTGCGAATGAGTATTGGCTACAACTTAGTGAAAAATTCAGACAAATGTACGGTGGTATAAAGAAAACTATTGACCCTGCGAGTAGGAAAAGAGCACCACTCAAATTCATCACTGTTGATAAAAGATAAAGGAAAGTGGATGGGTCGAGCATTATTCTGAGCTCTACTCGTGTGTCAATATAGTCATTCCCACAGTCCTTAGCGCTGTCAAAAGTTATCCCAGTATGGATGAGCTTGACATCAAACCATCTATCGAAGATCTGAATAAAGCACCAGGCAAAGATGGGACTCCAGCTGCTTCGATCAAACGCTGTAAAGATACACTTTTGCAACCGCTGTATATGGCTTGGCTTGGTTCATTCTCAATCTCCCACTACCAAACACTGAAAGAGCTTAAGTAGCAGAATGTAGTCCAGAAAACGGAATGCGTTGTGTCGTAGTTTACAGCTTGACTGCGATATTTGCACCTTTCGGTCCAACACATCCGACTTCAGCAAGCATTTTTTGAGTACCGGGTTAGCATTCCCTCTTCAATCCCTTCTCCTTAGCCAGTCTGCCCTGCTGCAGCCTGTTATCCAGGATCACCGCGTGGAGGTGTAGAAGGGTCTTGGCAGCTTTGGTTCGCTGGCCCTGACACTAGCAGTCAGCTATGAGTCGCTGACCACTGCAGCTCATGCGCTGCTCAGCATCTTGATCCCAACCGCTGTATATGATGTTATCTCAGTGCTGGAAAGAGGTCACAATACCAGATACGAGAGAGGCACAGATTGTAACAACATACAAATACAAAGGTGATAGAAGCGACTGCAACAACTATTGTGGTGTCCCTCCGTTAAGTGTTACATGCAAAGTTTGAATGAATTCAGGTTTATAAGATGATCAGAGGAATGGATAAATTAGACTATAACGCGTTTTGTTTTTAAATACAGCCACCCACAATAACGAGGGCATAGCTACAAGTTAACTAAAGAAAGGGTCCAGATTAGATATTAGGAAATATTTTTTTAGTTAGAGTGGTGAATGCTTGGAATGAATTGCCATGGGAGGTAGTGGAGGCAGGGACGGTTAATGCATTTAAGAATAAATTGTATGCGCATAGCTTTTAGAGCAAGGTGATGAAAATGCAACTGGTTGTATACAGACTCTGCAGGGTCTTCTAAACCAATATAAAGATGTTAAGTCTTCGCCAGAGTTATGTTACTAAGGTTACAGAAATTTGCTGCGCGTGTGTATCCGGAGTCACAGTGTGGATTCTGGTCTGGAATATCTCGACATGATTTTCTCTCCCTCGACAACTTCAGGAGAAGTCACGTGAGCAGAACCAGCCCTTTTATGTTGCCTTCATTGACCTGACAAAGGCATTTTTATTTTATTTTAACGTTCGGCTTATTTCTCTAATCCCAAAGGTGGTGTGCGTTGCACTGTGGTTTTTATTTTGCGCTTGTAGGCCCAGTACATCCAACTTCAGCATGTATTTTATGTAAGGGTCTGCTTCCTCCTGCATTTTCTAAGGGTTTGCTTCTCCGGGGTAACAGCCGGTGCTGTGGTGGGAATCGAACCCAGCACCATTAGAGCTAGATACATGACCAAATGGGAAACCGAACATACTGGCTACACCAAAAACGATGCCTATTACCAGTTGAACAGAAGAGAGCAGGTCGTTGTCTTCAGACTTCGCACTGGCCACAATAGACTTAGGTACCACCTATTCAACAAATTGAAGATAGGTGGTACTGATGAATGCCCGTGTGGTACCGGGAAAATGACCGCTGAACATTTGCTGCAAAACTGCCCGACATACGAGGATCCGAGAGAGCAGATGTGGCCATCACCAGTGGCAACACTAGACAAGCTCTATGGCAGTGTCGACAGCCTCAGGATGACCGCTGCTTTTTTCGAAAAAATTAAGGTCGATGTCTGACTGCATACGAAGAAGAAGAAGAAGAACCCAGCACCCTCGGATTGTGAGCTAGGCCACGCAGTCCCCTGACAAAGGCATTTGATTTGGTTAGTAGAGATGTCCTCTTCAGAATACTCTCTAAAATAGACTTCCCAAACAAACGGCTAAGACTAATAATATCTCATTTCATGAGGGGATTACAGGATCAGTCCAATTTGATGGTAGCATATCACAACCATTTGGAATTCTAAGTGATGTTAAGTAGGGCTGTGTTCTGGACCCGATACTGTTAAGAATATTCTTTGCTCTGTTACTGAAACATGCATTTGGTAACGCACATGAGGGAATCTGCCTTCACACTAGGTCGGATGGTAGGCTGTTTAACCTTGCAAGGCTCAAAGCCAAAAGGGAGATCACCATCAGGGAATCGCTTTTCGCTGGTGATGGTGAAATTGTCACCCACAGGGATCAAGATGCTGAGCAGCCCGTGAGCTGCAGTGGTCAGCGACCCATAGCTGACTGCTAGCGTCAGGGCCAGCGAACCAAAGCTGTCAAGATCCTTCTACACCTCACGCGGTGATCCTGGATAACAGGCTGCAGCAGGGCAGACTGGCTAAGGAGAAGGGATTGAAGAGGGAATGCTAACCCGGTACTCAAAAAATGCTTGCTGAAGTCGGTGATTCTTGTGCACCGAAAGGTGCAAATATCGCAAAGCTGTAAACTACGACACAACGCATTCCGTTCTCTGGTCTACATTCTGCTACTTAAGCCCTTTGAGTGTTTGGTAGCGGGAGATTGAGAACGAACGAAGCCAAGCCAAGCCAAATTGTCACCAGCAGGAGCTTCAGATATTGATAGATCGCTTCTCCCATGCATTTAAAGATCCACAACTCTGCTGAAGACGGATGTGTCCAACCGAAAGGTGCAAATATCGCAGTCAAGCTGTAAACTAGCGACCCAACGCATTCCGTTCTCTAGACTACATTCTGCTTGCTACTTGTAAAGAACGACAAGAATACAAGTTAAGTACGAGGGAGGTTCAAGTCAAACCGGAACTTTTTGTTCTAGTTATACATGAATCCTTATCCTCATATAAAATATACCTTATGCATTATCCTCATCCCGGCTCACGCCAGAACTGGGACATCCACCCCTGTAGAAGTACAGGTCGACTAAGACTAAGTTATACCTGAATGGGATATAGTGCGCTGGAACTACTATCATTAGTTAGGGGCACTTGTGTCCTATTACTGCTAGGTGGCCCACTTGCCATAGGCCAGTCACGTGATGGATAGATAAATAAAAATGGCGGACTTCACTGTTAGTGCTTGCATGACACAGCGTGTTGTGATGCAATTTCTTGTGAAAGAAGGCGGGAAACCTGCGGAAATTTACAGAAGACTGCAATCGCTATACGGCGATGAGACACTCGGCCGCAGTAAGACATTTGAATGGTGTAAACGTTTTAGAGAAGGCCGTACATCCGTGAGTGATGATCTCAGCCGTGGTGGCTCTCAACCCACAAGAGTCATTCCTGTGAATATCCAGGTTGTGGAACGCCTTATCCTGGAAAATCGACGCATAAACTGTCGCGAAATTGTGCAAGAGGCAAGTATTTATATGGGTACCGTGAACACTATTATTGATGCACATTTGCACTTTCGCAATGTTAGTGCATGTTGGGTGTCAAGACAGCTTTCCGCTTTTGACCAGCAGAGAAGAGTTCAAGTCTGCACTGAATGGAAGGAACGTTTAGACGTGAAAGGGCATAACTTTTTGGATCGCTCCACTTTACAGCCCATACCTGGCCCCAAGCGATTTCCGCCTATTTGGACCCCTACACAAATTTCTGGGATGTCAGCATTTCAGCCCTGATGTCGAAGTGAAATAGGCAGTCCTAGATTGGTTCAGACATACTGACAAATCTTTCTACGCTGAAGCTTTTCAAGCATTACTTAAACGCTGGGATAAGTGCATAAACGTGACAGGAGATTATATTTAAAAAAAATTGCATTTTGACTACTTGAAAATGTTTTTTATTTCATTCCAAAAAAGTCGCCGGTTTGACTTGCACGTCTCTCGTTTATCTTTGTTGGGTTTATTCACAAGAAATAAACGTAACTCTAACAGTACCCATGCCACACCGCAGTAAAATTGTTTCTTTAACCCGATTTGACATCCGGTTTTCAACTCGATTTGACATAGGGAAGCCAAAACTGTTGTGAAATAATTATGTAATATATGATATGTTCAATATTTGAATTGGTAATTTATGTCTTAAACATTGAATAATTTTCGTCGTGACTTTCCTTTGTTTGTTTTCTGTGTTGTTTCAATGTTGTATATCTTGCAATATGATTAATAATGACCTATTTCTGTTTTTACTGCGGTGCGACAGGGGTACTGCAGGGGCAACATTTTAATTCAGTTGAATAAACCGACAAGTACACTTTCTTGTTTATCACTAAGTCATATCAACATATTGAAAGTAGTCATCGTAGTCATTATTGAAAGGGGCTACTAATATTTTACAATTTGTAGAACAAGTTGTTAAAAAGCACACCATGTCCTTTGCAGAACGTCGCTCTTACAACAGCCGATCTGTAAAACTCTCAATCTCTAGTCAGAAAGTCGCTCTCACAACAGCCGATCTGTAAAACTCTCAATCTCTCGCCAGAACGTCGCTCTCACAACAGCCGATCTGTAAAACTCTCAATCTCTCGCCAGAACGTCGCTCTCACAACAGCCGATCTGTAAAACTCTCAATCTCTCGCCAGAACGTCGCTCTCACAACAGCCGATCTGTAAAACTCTCAAATTGTAGTCAGAACGTCGCTCTAACAACAGCCGATCTGTAAAACTCTCGATCTCTAGCCAGAACGTCGCTCTCACAACAGCCGATCTGTAAGACTCGATCTCTAGCCAGAACGTCGCTCTCACAACAGCCGATCTGTAAGACCCGATCTATGGCCAGAACGTCGCTCTCGCAACAGCCGATCTGTAAGACTGGATCTATGGCCAGAACGTCGCTCTCGCAACAGCCGATCTGTAAGACTCGATCTCTGGCCAGAACGTCGCTCTCACAACAGCCGATCTGTAAGACTGGATCTCTGGCCAGAACGTCGCTCTCACAACAGCCGATCTGTAAGACTCGATCTCTGGCCAGAACGTCGCTCTCACAACAGCCGATCTGTAAGACTCGATCTCTGGCCAGAACGTCGCTCTCACAACAGCCGATCTGTAAGACTCGATCTATGGCCAGAACGTCGCTCTCGCAACAGCCGATCTGTAAGACTGGATCTCTGGCCAGAACGTCGCTCTCACAACAGCCGATCTGTAAGACTCGATCTCTGGCCAGAACGTCGCTCTCACAACAGCCGATCTGTAAGACTGGATCTCTGGCCAGAACGTCGCTCTCACAACAGCCGATCTGTAAGACTCGATCTCTAGTCAGAACTATCACCTCTGTCAATGTCATCTTCAGGACCTCCGTGCTGTCTTCTGTCCATCTTCCCCTCGTCTGCCCCTGCCCCACTTTCCAGCCCCGTTCTCTCCAGGTCATTATGACGTTTGATGTGACCAAAATATTTTAGCTTTCTGGACAAGATATTGTTTACTAACCAATTTTCCTCAATATCCAGTTCATGAAGGATATCTGTATTTTTCCTTTTCGCTATCCATGCTATTTTGAGCACCCTTCTGTAGCATTGAAGTTTAAAGTTTCAATCCTTTTCTGAAGTGTTTGTCTGGTGGTCGACGTTTCACTTATGTACGTTGCCACCCGGAAGATGCAAGTTCGCCGGATTTTTAAGTTCGTCATTTTATTATGCTTCCATAAGTTTCTCATTTTACTCCACCTCAACAAAAACATTAAGAAAGCAGCAAATTTTACTGTGATCAGTAGCCATCCTATCAGACACAATAATTGAATTGTAAGTCCTCAAATGTGGCACAGCCACAAATAAATTCAAGAAAGGACAGGATAAGATACCAGGAAAACGATTTTTAGCCAGAGAGTGGTAAATGCTTGGAATGCATTGCCACATAAAATAGTGGAAGTAGGGTCAATTAATGCATTCAAGAATAGATTGGATGTGTATAGTTACTTTTAGATCATCATCATCGTGTCGTCTCCGCAAGGAAGGCTGACCGTATTGGATCTCCAGCTGTCTCTGTCCTTGCCAGGTTGGTACACTCAGTCAAACTGTGTCCTGACGACATCTTTATGTTGTCTGTCCAGCTGTACCTCTGCCGCCCTATGGCTCTCTTGTCATTCACTTTACCCTCCAATTGAACCTTTAGCAGACTGTCATGTCGCTTGACATGACCAAAATATGTTATTGTTTTGCTTCTTATTTCCTTCAGAAATATCTTGAGTTTTCCAGAACCGTACTATTTGTTTTCTTATTTTTCCAAAAAAACTCGTTCAAGTCTTCTGAATACCCACATTACAAATGAGTCAATACTCTTCTCCATTTTCTTGGTCATGGTCCAGATTTCTACTCCATACAATAAAACTGAATGCCCATAACATTGAATGATTCTCATTTTTAAGCTATGAAATATCTGCTTTGACAGAAGGTTAAGTTTGAAAAAAACTATTTTTACGATCAAGAATGTAAAAGACACCGGTTGTAAACAGACTCTGCGGAGTCTTCTAAACTAGTATAAAAAAAAGTTAAGAGTGGTACTTACTTACTTTCCATATCTGGCAACGCCACAAAGTATTGCACTAGACATCAGCTGCTTTGGAAGCTCTCTCATTTGCTGCATTGGGGGTACGGCGTGGGGAAGTTGTTAAGTGGCACGGCTCACAACCAGAAGGTGCTGGGTTCGATCCCCATCACAGCACCGGCCGTTACCTTGGGGAAGCAGACCCTTAGAAAATGCCGGAGGAAGCAGACCCTTACATAAAATGCATGCTGAAGTCGGATGCACTGGACCGAGAGGTGCAATATAAAAACCACAATGCAATGCATACCGCCTTGGAGATTAGAGAAAATAAGGCGAACGAAAAAAAAAAATTAAACACGTACATGCTTCTTGTATTTATGGGCCTGTCATACATATGTTCCAAGTCTTGGATGGCTCCACATATGCAGATATCGTCGTCCGCATATCCCCATTTTCTAAGATCAGTAATCTGCCTACTATCTCGGCAGTTAAACATCAGAAAAGTCATAGCACAGTGGGTCTCATCCCACAGTAATATCTAAGGCAACGAGGAGGCAGACAGACTGGCGAAAGAAGGTGGAAGGTTACCCAATCAGATTCAAGTGTGTTTTACAAAGAGTCGTTATAGCCATATACAGGGACAAATGGGAAACAGAGCGAGCATATGGCTACACAGAAAATGATGACTACCACAAGTTGAACAGAAGAGAGGGGATCAAGATGCTGAGCAGCGCAAGAGCTGCAGTGGTCAGCGACCCATAGCTGACTGCTAGCGTCAGGGCCAGCGAACCATAGCTGCCAAGACTCTTCTACACCTCCACACGGTGATCCTGGATAACAGGCTGCATCAGGGCAGACTGGCTAAGGAGAAGGAATCGAAGAGGGAATGCTAACCCGGTACTCAAAGAATGCTTGCTGAAGTCGGATGTATTGGACCGAAAGGTGCAAATATCGCAGCCAAGCTGTAAACTACAACACAACACATTCCGTTCTCTGGACTATATTCTGCTACTTAAGCCCTTTCAGTGTTTGGTAGTGGGAGATTGAGAACGAACGAAGAAGAAGAAGAAGAAGAAGAAGAACAGAAGAGAGCATGTGGTGGTCTTCGGACTCTGCACAGACCACAGCAAACTTATGTAACATTTATTCAATAAACTAAAGGTAGGATCTGCTGACGAGTGCACCTGTGATACTTGCAAAATGACCCCTGATCATTTGCTGCAAAATCACACAGTAGACCGTAATCAAGATGCTGAACAATGCATGAGCTGCACCAGTCAACGACCCATAACTGGCTGCTAGTGTTAGTGTCATGGCCAGCGAACCATAGCTGACAAGACCCATCTGCACCTCCACCTGATGATCTTCGATAACAGGCTGCAACAGAGCAGGCTGGTTAAGGAGAGGGTTTTGAAGAGGGAAGGCTAACCTGGTATTAAACAAAATACATGCTGACGTCAGATGTAACAGACTGAAAGGTGCAAGTATCACAGTCAAGCTGTAAACTATTACACAACACATTTCGTTCTCCGGACAACATCCTGCTACTTGCAAAGCCCTTCTCAGGGCTTGGTAGCTGCAGAATGAGAGCGAACTTAGAAAAAGATAGTTATCCAACATGTTTAAACATGTTTCTGGGGCTCCTCTGGGATTAGTAGTCTTGTAGCTTAAGGCTTAATTTATTTCATAGTAGTATCACCCTTGAGTCTACCTTGAAGTGCAGTGACATCAATAGTTAATAACGTAAGGATAATGCCGGTAAGGGAGATCACTCTAATAAAATAATCTTGCAGAACTCGACACATCATTTCAGCAAGTGGAAAGCATGGCTACCGAGGAGGAACAGTTCACTCGCTACGTTCAGCACGTCGAAAAGGCGGTAAGACTATCCAATAGCATGAACAAATTATTAATTTGTTGAAATCTATGAAAAAATCTATCATATGTATCCGTTCTTTGCCCCTGGAGAGAATGCATCTAATACAAAAATGCGTCCTGTCTCCTAGGTTCCTGTTCCAAAACAATTCCAAATTGGTTGTTACTGCCAGTTTCGTCATTTTTCGACAATCACAATGTTTTAAAGATTGTGTAGTTGTGTTAGCAGGCTTTTGTATTTGGGAAAAATACAAGGAAAAAGATATCTAATTAATAAAAGTATATTTCATGTTCTGAAATATACGTGGAATAAACTGGTTGAATACACAGACTTGGATTGAGGAATTTGAAGTCAAAAGTCTTAAGTCTAAGTCAACACCACCAAATTAACAATCTTCAACTCCAACGTAAAATCAGTTTGATTATATGGTTCTGAAACATGGAGGACAACATAGGTACTTATGAAAGAGGTACAGACTTTCACAAATGGTTGCCTGCACAAAATACAAGGGTGGGAATGGTACGACAAGATCACAAACGTGGAACTGATGAAAAAAAGGGACATACCAGTGGAGCCATACGGAGGAGACGATGGATAGGACACACATTACCGTTCATTACGGAACACAGTGGATAACATTACTAGACAAGATCTGTTCTGGAATCTACAGGGCAAGAGAAGTAGAGGAAGACCAAGACACTCATTGAAGAAAGAAATGGAAGCAAATGTCAAGGCAGCAAACAGGACGTGGACAGAATTGGCTCAGATGGCTCATGATAGGAAGACTTGGCTCAGATGGCTCAGGATAGGAAGACTTGGCTCATGATAGGAAGACTTGGCTCAGATGGCTCAGGATAGGAAGACTTGGCTCAGATGGCTCATGATAGGAAGACTTGGCTCAGATGGCTCAGGATAGGAAGACATGGCTCATGATAGGAAGACTTGGCTCAGATGGCTCAGGATAGGAAGACTTGGCTCAGAATGCTCATGATAGGAAGACTTGGCTCAGATGGCTCATGATAGGAAGACTTGGCTCAGAATGCTCATGATAGGAAGACTTGGCTCAGATGGCTCATGATAGGAAGACTTGGCTCAGAATGCTCATGATAAGAAGACTTGGCTCAGAATGCTCATGATAAGAAGACTTGGCTCAGAATGCTCATGATAGGAAGACTTGGCTCAGAATGCTCATGATAAGAAGACTTGGCTCAGAATGCTCATGATAGGAAGACTTGGCTCAGAATGCTCATGATAAGAAGACTTGGCTCAGATGGCTCAGGATAGGAAGACTTGGCTCAGATGGCTCAGGATAGGAAGACTTGGCTCAGAATGCTCATGATAGGAAGACTTGGCTCAGAATGCTCATGATAGGAAGACGGCGAGTATTTGTTGAGGATTTGATTGACTGATACACTCTGTACTGTTGAGCCTTCTAAACCAGTATAATGAAGTATATGTAATTGGGAACCGAGAGCCACAACATACTGACCAGGATGTCGCGTCAGGGTCAGGCACAATGCACTGACCAAGACCGCATTTTCTCTTCCATGTAACATTCCTTGGAAACAAGCTGTTTTGAAGGCAGCCCGGCTGATGAGATGTGGATCAATATGATCCCCATAGTCTTGAGCGAAATGCAGATGAAGCCAAGCATAGCACAACCGGCCGCAGGACCGCGGCCCACCTTCATCAGCATGTGAGGAAAGATACTACAACCTACCACTTAACGTCTATTTCAGGGCGCACAAAAAAGTAAACTTACACAAAGTGGGCATTAAACAACAAGTATATGTTAATATACATGTTACTATTGATACAGATAACATGTGAGATACACTTGTTAAAAAGGGGATGAGGTAAAAGGAAATGCCCTGTAATACAACCTCACTCAACGACAGCTTCAGTCAGTGTTTACCAGCACAGCCAAAGGTGTGGGAAACGCGCTATAGCATATCGGTGATAGGTCAGGTCAGGTCATCCCATAACCGGTGAGGTCGTTGGGGCACACATGAAGACATCCTCACAACACCATGCCACCCTTCTCTGTCAGATGCCGCTGCCTGTGACTCTCTGTCGGAGATTGGTCCATTCTTTTATGTTGTCCTCCCATCTCTTTTTGTGCGGCCTCTTCGTCGTCTGCCATGCACCTTTCCGTGGAGGATCATATTTGCAAGACCATTTGATCTCGATATGTGACCGTACCAAGCGAGTTTCCTTCTTTTGACAGTTGCCAAGAGGTCTTCAAAAGGCCTTATTGCTGTTGTAATTCTATCTCGTATTTCCTCATTTGTAACTTGATCTTTGTACGTGACGTTTAAAAGTCTTCGGAAACATCTCATCTCCAAGGAGATAACCTCACAAAAAAACATTGTGTACCAGCACCGGCAGAGGTCCTAAGTCCTAGGTAAGCTAAATGATAACATGGAGTTGTACCTTTCCCAGTCCTAGTAAGCCACAAGAAGGGCATCACTCACACGTTTGCTGCTATAGCTGACTATGGAGTAAAGGGACAGTTATTGGAAAATATTAGAGCACTGTAGAGTACCAATTGTGCCAAAGTGTAGTAAGAACAGCCGAGGGGATGGCTTGGCTTGGCTTCGTTCATTCTCAATTTCCCGATACCAAACACTGAAAGGGCTTAAGTAGCAGAATGTAGTCCAGAGAACGGAATGCGTTGTGTCGTAGTTTACAGCTTGACTGTGATATTTCACTTTTCGGTCCAACACATCCGACTTCAGCAAGTATTTTTTGAGTACCGTGTTAGCATTCCCTCTTTGATCCCTTCTACTTAGCCAGCCTGCTCTGCTGCAGCCTGTTATCCAGGATCACCACGTGGAGGTGTAGAAGGGTCTTGGCAGCTCTGTTTCACTGGCCCTGACACTAGCAGTCAGCTATGGGGCGCTGACCGCTGCAGCTCATGTGCTGCCTAGCATCTTGATCCCAGTCGATGGGATAAAGAACAAACAAAAACAAATTACACAAAAAGAAACTTTCAAATGCTCTTTGCTAGATGTTTTTTTTAGCTCCAATTTCTTTCTTTCCTCGCCAGGTTTCAGTTTAGTGCACATATTGTTATATTTTTTATTGTCTTGCTTAGAGTGCTGTATCCTTCTCTCCTTGATCTCCAATTGGATTGGTTGTATTATTGTTTACCATGATTTTTGTAATTGGGAGTGTCAATCATTAAGTATGAGTATGAGTCAGACATTTTTGTGTGTCTTTGTGTCTGTGCCTGGCAACACACTTTATCCATCTGTCCACTAGCTTATGGATGACCAACACACTTTGTCCACCTGTCCACTAGCTTGTGGATGACCAACACACTTTGTTCACCTGTCCACTAGCTTGTGGATGACCAACACACTTTGTCCACCTGTCCTCTAGCTTGTGGATGAACAACACACTATGTCCACCTGTCCACTAGCTTGTGGATGACCAACACACTTTGTCCACATGTCCACTAGCTTGTGAATTCCCTCTAGAAAAGTTTTTTGGTGTGACCTTTAACCAATTCTGCACAGCCTCCATTGTGTTGTTTGTCCATCGTAATAGATGAGGACCACTTTGTCAGCATTCACTGTTTGCATAAGTTATGAAGATGGCTAAATAAACCATTCTGATCCCTGAATTATCTGTCGCACTTTGTACAGGGAAATAAGACACCTCCTTTCATCGGGGTCGAAGAAGGGTTGATGTGAGTTGAATAGCGGAGCGATTGTCTCTGGATAGCCTCATCTATTCTTGATGCCTCATGTCTCTGAAGATCTTCAGCAATACCTCGTCAATTTGTGTGTTGCCATGACTCATATTGAAATCTACGGCTATTTCATCAATAGTGACTCGCCTGTTGCCCCGGACTAACTGCTCAATTTGCTGTTTCACTGTGTCAGCTGCCACGATTGCTGGTCTCCCACGCCACGGTTCATCAATGATCTTTTGTCTTCCATTTTGAAATCCTTTTATCCATTTATACTCTCTTCTCTGACTCAAACAATTGTGTCCACGCTAAACCTTCATTCTTCTATAGATTCTAAAAGGTTTCACATCCTGCAAGCCGATAGTGGGGCGATCATGTTGTACGCTATATTGCACATGCACATACTGCTCGATTGACACAATCCCTCCATGGAGTATTGCTAAAGAGTCATTTTGTGCCCTGAAATAAGATTTTAAATACATACCTTTCCATGCACCTTATAATAATATTCATAGGTGTCTCAGTCTTTGGAGATCATGCGTGTGGCTCCCTGTGAGTAGCCTCTCCAGGCGCAAGCCTGGGCGCTGGATATAGAGACGCTGGGCTGCCCAAACTGCAGGATCGCCCTCTTGGCCTTGCTGGTGTAATCCAAAGGAATGCAAAGCATGACAATTTGGCACCAGCTTAGCTGGAGGAGCTGCCGGAATGAGTTTGCAATTTTAAAACCACCCGCTGTAGGTGCTACCACTAATAATGTTACTGTTACTTAATCACTGTACCTCGCAAATTGCACCATCTCTTACAAAATATGCAACAAATTGCACTATCTCTTACAAAATATGCAACGGATATGTCTGATCATATAGAATATTATTTTATTTTGTCAGGAGAAGGAAATTGAGCGTTTCCACCGAGAACTAGCCGACTTAACCAATCCAGCCAAGCTCTCGAGTGATGGATGTGCGTCTAACGATCTTGAGAAGCTTCGGACTGAGAACCAAAAACTGAAGTTCCAGCTCAACCATTTGAAGAGGGTAAGGAAGTTGTTTCGTAGTTTACAGTCGGATTCAAATCCTTCACCTTTCTGCCCAGACAGTCAGGGACAGGTAAAATGTACTGACCAAGACCCTCATCTCGGCATTCTCGTAGCCCTCCCTGGCAATGGGTTGCTTTCATGGCAGCTTTGGTAAGGGGTGAGGGATCGACGTGATCACTGTAGTAGTGAGCGACACGCAAATGAAGCCAAGCATAGCACAACTGCCTGGAGGACCCCTGTCCACTTTCATCTGCCTGCTCGTGATGCCTGCCCGACAATGGAAACTGAGATGCTAGTCCGATCAGGCACAATATACTGACCAAGACAACTATCTCTCTTTCGTGTAGCGTTTCCTGGAAACAGACTGTTTTCAAGGCAGCCTGGCTGACGTGATGTGGATTGATGTGATCCCCATAGTAGTGAGCATCATGCAGATGAAGCCAAGCATAGCATCACCACCTAGAGGACCTCGGTCAACCTTCATCAGCATAGGGATGTGAGGAAATCTAAAACCCACCACTTAACGTCCTTTTCAGGGCACACAAAAGAATAAACTTAGCCATTGTGGGTTAGTTACGTGGACGGTGGGGTGGGTGGATTAGTTATGAGGGCAGTGGGTAGATTAGTTATGAGGGCACTCTGTGAGTTAGTTATAAGGGCATGAGTGGATTAGTAATGAGCGCAGTGGGTGGATTAGTTATGAGGGCAGTGGGTGGATTAGTTATGAGGGCTGGGAGTGGATTAGTAATGAGGGGACTCTGTGAGTTAGTTAAAAGGGCATGAGTGGATTAGTTATGAGGGGACTCAGTGAGTTAGTTATAAGGGCATGAGTGGATTAGTTATGAGGGCTGGGAGTGGATTAGTAATGAGGGGACTCTGTGAGTTAGTTAAAAGGGCATGAGTGGATTAGTTATGAGGGGACTCTGTGAGTTAGTTATAAGGGCATGAGTGGATTAGTTATGAGGGCAGGGAGTGGATTAGTAATGAGGACAGTGGGTGGGTTAGTAATGAGGGTAGTGGGTTAGTAATGAGGGTAGGGAGTGGATTAGTTATGAGGGCAGTGGGTGGGTTAGTAATGAGGGTAGTGGGTTAGTAATGAGGGCAGGGAGTGGATTAGTTATGAGGGCAGGGAGTGGGTTAGTAATGAGGGCAGGTAGTGGATTAGTTATGAGGGTAGGGAGTGGATTAGTAATGAGGGCAGTGAGTGGGTTAGTAATGAGGACAGGGAGTAGATTAGTTATGAGGGCAGTGAGTGGGTTAGTAATGAGGGCAGTGGGTTGGTTAGTAATGAGGGCAGTGAGTGGGTTAGTAATGAGGGCAGTGGGTGGGTTAGTTACGAGGGTAGTCAGTGGGTTAGTTACGAGGGTAGTCAGTGGGTTAGTAATGAGGGCAGGGAGTGGATTAGTTATGAGGGCAGTGAGTGGGTTAGTTACGAGGGTAGTCAGTGGGTTGGTTAGTAATGAGGGCAGTGGGTGGGTTAGTTACGAGGGCAGTGGGTGGGTTAGTTATGAGGGTAGTCAGTGGGTTAGTAATGAGGGCAGGGAGTGGGTTAGTAATGAGGGCAGTGGATGGGTTAGTAATGTGGGTAGTGGGTGGGTTAGTAATGTGGGTAGTGGGTGGGTTAGTAATGAGGACAGTCAGTGGGTTAGTAATGAGGGCAGGGAGTGGGTTGGTTACGAGGGCAGTTAGTGGGTTAGTAATGAGTGCATGGAGTGGGTTGGTTATGAGGGCAGTCAGTGGGTTAGTAATGAGGGCATTGAGTGGGTTGGTTACTAGGGCAGTCAGTGGGTTAGTATTGTAAAATCTTGCCTGTAATACTCGCTCATGTATGATGCGCATGCTTGATTTACCCCAACATTTTCTGGTCAAATGAAAATTTGTGTCCAATGATTTTTACCAGATTTTAAATGATGAAACATTTGTTAACAAACTGAAAGCGTGGGTAATAACAAGGAGAAATAAGTATACAACATCTAAATTATAGATAGTTTGATCTCCCTCATCGTCACTTTCACTAGATATTAATGACACATTCGGGGACGGCGTGGGCTATTGGTTAAGTAACACGCCTCACAAGCTGAAGTTGCTGGGTTCGATTCCCATCACAGAACCAGCCGTTACCCCGGGGAAGGAAACTCTTAGAAAATGCAGGAGGAAGCAGACCCTTACAAAAAATACATGCCGTAATCGGATGCACTGGTCCGACAGGCGCAAAATAAAAACTACAGTGCAACGCATACCATACTGCCTTGAGGAATATAGAAATAAGGCGGAAAAAAAAAAGGGGTTCGCGTAGAATACGCAGCCTGGTTTTAGTATGTCATAATGAGTTGGGAGTGTTATATGCAAGATTTTACGGTAATGAGGACAATAAGTGGGTTAGTAGCACAAACAGTGAGAGGGTTCTCAAACGGAGACGGGAAGATTGACATGTGTCTCTGTATTATATAACACTTAGGAAAGTGTCTTTCAAACTCATTAGAATTTGAGTTCTCTTCTTCTTCGTCGTTCGTTCTCAAACTCCCGCTACCAAACTCTGAAAAGGTCTTTGCAAGTAACAGGATGTCTTCTCCTTCTTCGTCTTCTTCTTTATTTGTTATCAATCCTGCTACGAAGCCCTGAACAGGGCTTTGAAAGTAGCAGGATGTATTACGGGAGAACGGAATGCGTTGCATTGTAGTTTACAGCATGACTGTGATATTTGCACCTTTTGGTCCGACACATCCATGCATGACATTTGTGGGGACCGGGTTAGCCTTTCATCTTTGAACCCTTCTCCTTACCCAGCCTGCCCTGTTGTACAGCATCATCAAGTGGATGTGGAAAAGAGTTTGGCAGTTCTGGTTCCCTGACGCTGGTGGCTTTCGGTCGCTGAGCTCTAAAGCTCATGTACTGCCCAGCTTCTTGATCTCAATTGCTCAGTAGAATGCGCTATTTCAAGTGTTAGGAAGTCTTCTACCCTATAGGAGTTGAAGCTACAATCGATGCTATATATAATTGTAATTGACTAATATACAATTCTTGGGTTTTTTAATTTCAGTATCTGGCAGAGGAACAGAAGCGTGTCAGAGATTGCGCCCTTGATGTCCGAGGTGTCATCGAGGACATCTTTACCCTGGCTATCCATGCAGCCTTCCCAGAGGTTCCAAGTCCTGCAATACTTGTGGTGCCATCTGCCAAGTTTGCTGACTACCAGTGCAACAGTGCCATGTCAATTGCCCAGGTATGATTGTGATTCTTTCAGTTCCAAGTTGCCTATATTTCACGTTCCCTTTGTGAATCCCTAGGTCCTATTACCAGTTGAACAGAAGAGAGCAGGTCGTGGTCCTCAGACTTCGCACTGGCCACAATATACTGAGGTACCACCTATTCAATAAATTGAAGATAGGTGGCACTGACGAATGCATGTGCTGTACTGGGAAAATGACAGCTGAACATCTGCTGTAAAACTGCCCGACATGCGAGGATCAGAGAAAGCAGATGTGGCCATCACCAGTGGGAACACTAGACAAGCTCTATGGCAGTGTCGACAGCCTCAGGATGACCGCTGCTTTTTTCGAAAAAATAAAGGTTGACGTCTGACAGCGTAAGAAGAAGAAGAATCCCTAGGTCCCTTCAGTTTAGTTCATTCTCTGACCTCTTGGGTTCGTTGGGGCGCCCCTGCTGACACCTCCATAATTCCACTATTTCCTGTGGTAATGCATTCCAAGATTTCACCACTCTCCTAAAAACCTGTATTAAATCACCTCAAATTCTTCTCTTTTCTGGACACTGGGGGCCTGTTTGTCACTATGATTTAACACAGTCGTCGAGAGAGTTAAAAAGGAATAAAATAACCCAGACTTGCTGAAAGTGGATGTGCTGGGTTGAACGGTGCAGATGTCACAGCCAAAGTACGACACAACATATGTTATGCAAAAGAGAGAGAGAACGCATGGATAAGGAAGAATAATAATTCATTTTCTTGAATATATGGACAAAAATGTAAATTCTATTCACCTTTTTTTTCTCGTAATGTTTACAGCAATTTGGAGCCGTGACGGGGAAGAAGATAAATCCTCGGGAGGTTGCTCAAGCCATAGTCAACAAACTTCCGGAGACCAATTTCTTTGAAAAGGTTGGTTCTTTAAACAGATAAGACAAAGCTCAGTGTGTCGTGATATGGATGACTGTCTGCCGAAGATGGATGTGCCGGATCGAAAGGTGCAAATATCGCAGTCAAGCTGTAAACTTGATATGGGGATCCAACGGTCTCGAGGTAAGGTGTTCGCCTCGGGTGCTGGAGGTCACGGGTTCAAATCCCAGTGTAATCACCTGGATTTTTTCACGTGGATCATCCGGTAAATATTTTTCCTGATCTCTGAGCAGTGAGATCAGACACCCGTTTGCAATGGGGTACACGTTAAAAATACAGTAGCAATTGGAAATCGAAAAGGGTAGGCCTAACGGCCATTGCTCAGACAAAATTCAAGTTAAAAATCTACTAAAATGATTCCAGGGATTCTCGCTCCACTGAGAATATGTCGCAAAAAAGGGGACTGTTTGGCCATAACAACAGGTCTTGGTTATGTTGTTAGCGGAGCGGCGCCTGACAGGATGCGGGTCTACCTTGCTCTAATTTACGCTTCCACCTCCACCAGTCTAAAAAATAGGCCATCATATATTCCAGGGGCTAACAGATGCTGTAACATTTTGACTCGAAGGATTCGATTCTTTGTCTAGAAGTTTTGGTAATCGTCCATGATTCGCAGCCATAAGCTGCCACAGGAAAAACACAGGCTCTCAAGACTTTGACTTTTATCATTTTGTTGGTGCCCTGCCATAATTTCTTTAGGCTGTTCAGTCTCTGCATTGCCATAGCTAGTCTTCTTCTGATTTATTTAGAGCAGTCGCCATTTTTGTAAATTCTGGAGCCCAGATATTCAAAATATGTGACCTGATCTATTTCCTCACCACCCACTGGAAATTTATGGGATGCTGGGATTGACCTGGCAAGTCAACAGTGGATTTTCACCTGCAAAAAGATATGAAACAAAGGAGGTCACACCTCCCCATGACATCTAACGACAAAAGAGGACTTAGATAGATAGAACTGCAAACTAGCGCTGTAACGCATTCCGTTCTCCAGACTACATCCTACTACTTGCAAAACCCTATTCAGGGCTTGGTAGCGGGAGATTGAAAACGAACGCTGAAGAATGGCCGAATGCAGTCAAACTCAGTGTCAATATTGGCAATAATACAAAACAAGGTTACCATTTCTCTCTCTGGGGAACTGAGACGCTAGTCCGGTCAGGCACAACATACTGACTAGGACGTCGTGCGTATTGGGTCGAAAGGTGCAAATATAACACCGTAATATCACACAGTATTATCGCACCGTCCTTTCCAGGACGAACGCAGAAGTACTATTACTCATTTATTTCAGCCTCGGGGAATTGGGGTTAAGAACGCTGAGCAGCACATGAGCTGCGGGGGTCAACGACTCGCTGACTGCTAGCATCAGGGCCAGTGAACCAGAGCTGCCAAGACCCTTCTACACCTCCACGCGGTGATCCTGGATAACAGGGCAGTCTGGCTAAGGAGAAGGGATCGAAGAGGGAAGGCTAACCCGGTACTAAAAAATGCCAGCTGAAGTCGAATGTGTTGAACTGAAAGGTGCAAATATCGCAGTCAAGCTGTAAACTACAACACAACGCATTCTGTTCTCAGGACAACATTCTGCAACTTAGGTCCTTGTCAGGGATTGGTAGCTGGAGCTGTCAAACAAACCCCAAAATAAGTCTTAACGGCAAATACCTGCAGACAAACGACAACCCAAACTACTTGGGAGTCACATTTGATCGGCGCATGACATGGAAAAGTCAGATCGAGAGAAACCGAATGAGAGCCAGAGAAAGAATGGCAATCATGAGGAAACTTGCTGGCACAAGCTGGGGAGCAGATGAAAGTATACTAAAGAAACTGTACACTGGAAGAGTGAGACCAGTTCTCGAGTATGGCATTGCGGTGTGGACAACAGCAGCAAAGGCGAACTTCGACAAAATTAGCAAACTCCAAAACCAAGCCATGAGAGTTAAAACAGGAGGCATGAAGTCAACGCCAATTGTAGAACTTGAAAAGATTACAAAACTGCAACCCATGACCGACAGAAGAGACTACAGAGCCCAGCTGCAATCAGAGAAACTCAGAAGACTGACTGACCATCCAATGCACCAGAGACTAAACAATTTTGGAAATGGGAAACTAAAGCGGAGAAACTTTGCAGAAATAGCCAAAGCAAAGATGCACGAAGAGCCCATGAACGCACTAACAACACCAAAGCCCATCCCTACTGTACGAAAACCTATCTGGAGGCAGCATATATTTCCAGAGGTGGTAGAAAATATACCAGGTATTGGAAACAAAAACTGCCAGACTGAAAAAGAAAGAAGAGATACTACCCTGAGCTACATATCGAAAAACTACCCAAGCATGGACTGGACCCATGCATACACCGACGGTTCTGTAACAAACACTACACAGAACGGAGGGGCTGGAGCATTTCTGAACCTACCAAATGGCAGAAAAATAACACTGTCGTTCGCTACTGGAAAATACACAAGCAATTTCAGAGCGGAGGCAGAGGCACTGAGGGCGGCAGTGGAAGAAATGGTGACAGGTAAAAGGAATGAAAGCCATATAGTCCTGCTTACAGATGCTCTGGCCGTAGTCACAGCACTGAAAAGCCAGAAAAATACTGAGCTTAATGATTTAAGAGCAGTACTCTGTCAACTATGCCAGCAGTCCGCACCAAAAAGGGTAGTGGTACAGTGGGTTCCATCCCACTGCAACATCCAAGGCAACGAGGAGGCAGACAGACTGGCAAAAGAAGGTGCAAGCCTACCACAAACAGATACTAGTATGACATACGAAGAGTCAAAACGGCTTATTAGAGCTAGATACATGACCAAATGGGAAACCGAACATACTGGCTACACCAAAAACGATGCCTATTACCAGTTGAACAGAAGAGAGCAGGTCGTGGTCTTCAGACTTCGCACTGGCCACAATAGACTGAGGTACCACCTATTCAACAAATTGAAGATAGGTGGCACTGACGAATGCCCGTGTGGTACCGGGAAAATGATCGCTGAAAATTTGCTGCAAAACTGCCCGACATACGAGGATCAGAGAGAGCAGATGTGGCCATCACCAGTGGCAACACTAGACAAGCTCTATGGCAGTGTCGACAGCCTCAGGATGATCGCTGCTTTTTTAGAAAAAATTAAGGTTGATGTCTGACTGCGTACGATGAAGAAGAAGAAGAAGAAGGGAGCTGGAGATTGAGAACGAACGAAGCCAAGCCAAGCCATCTACCATGATTAAGTAAAGTCAAACTTTCTGATTAATTCAGGTTATACATTTCATAGTTTCTAATTGAGTCATGTCATAGTTTCTGATTAAGGGAAGTCATGCAGTTTGAATACATCAAGTCATGCATTCTGACTTTCATTAATATTCATTCACTGATCTTCACAAATATTCACTCTCGGAATTTCGCTAATATTCACTCTCTGACCATCATTAATATCCACTCTCCGACCTTCGCTAATATTCACTTTCCAACCTTAATTCATATTCACTCTCCGGCCGTCATTAATATTCACTTTCCAACCTTCATTAATATTACCTCTCTGATCTGACCTTCGCTAATACTCACTTTCCAACCTTAATTGATATTCACTCTCTGGCCGTCATTAGTGTTACTTTCCAACCTTTATTAAAATGATCTCTCTGGCCTTCATTAATATTCACTTTCCAACCTTAATTAATATTCACTCTCCGGCCGTCATTAGTATTACTTTCCAACCTTCATTAATATTCACTCTCTGACCTTCACAGATCGAACTAGCCGGACCAGGGTTCATTAACATCTCTCTGAAAAAAGACTTCGTTTCTAAGGAGCTGACTTTCCTGTTGACCAATGGCATCAAGCCTCCGAAAGTTGAGAAGAAGAGAGTTGTCATTGATTATTCGTCTCCGAATATTGCCAAAGAGATGCACGTAGGACATTTAAGGTGAGCCATCATCATCTGCGTCTCAGTCTCTGTAGATCATCCGCGTGGCGCTCTGTGAATTTTATCCAGCTCCGTCGCCTGTATTTCGACACTGTCTGCTATGGCTGTAAAGGCTGATTCGCGAGCGACAGTCCATGCGGCACAGTGGATGGCCTGTTTTGTCTACCCTCCCGATTACAAGTGTCACAACAAGGCAACCAGATGGACCTTAAAGATGGAATAGTCTGGCATTCTTTCTGGCAAACCTCTACACCCCAGGGTAGAAGAGGGGCGGCTAAGTAGAGTAGAAGACTCTACACCTCAGGGTAGAAGAGGGGCGGCTAAGTAGAGTAGAAGACTCTACACCTCAGGGTAGAAGAGGGGCGGCTAAGTAGAGTAGAAGACTCTACACCTCAGGGTAGAAGAGGGGCGGCTAAGTAGAGTAGAAGACTCTACACCTCAGGGTAGAAGAGGGGCGGCTAAGTAGAGTAGAAGACTCTACACCTCAGGGTAGAAGAGGGGCGGCTAAGTAGAGTAGAAGACTCTACACCCCAGGGTAGAAGAGGGGCGACTTAATAAGGTAGAAGACTCTACACCTCAGGGTAGAAGAAGAGCAACTAAGCAAGGTAGAAGACTACATCCCAGGGTAGAAGAGAAGTGACTAAGTAGGTAAAGTAGAAAACTCTACACCCCAGGGTAGAAGAGAAGTGACTAAGTAAGGTAGAAGACTCTACATCCCAGGGTAGAAGAGAAGTGACTAAGTAGGTAAAGTAGAAAATTCTACACCCCAGGGTAGAAGAGAAGTGACTAAGTAAGGTAGAAGACTCTACATCCCAGGGTAGAAGAGAAGTGACTAAGTAGGTAAAGTAGAAAACTCTACATCCCAGGGTAGAAGAGAAGCGACTAAGTAGGTAAAGTAGAAAACTCTACACCCAGGGTAGAAGAGAAGTGACTAAGTAAGGTAGAAGACTCTACATCCCAGGGTAGAAGAGAAGTGACTAAGTAGGTAAAGTAGAAAATTCTACACCCCAGGGTAGAAGAGAAGTGACTAAGTAAGGTAGAAGACTCTACATCCCAGGGTAGAAGAGAAGTGACTAAGTAGGTAAAGTAGAAAACTCTACATCCCAGGGTAGAAGAGAAGCGACTAAGTAGGTAAAGTAGAAAACTCTACACCCAGGGTAGAAGAGAAGTGACTAAGTAGGTAAAGTAGAAAACTCTACACCCCAGGGTAGAAGAGGATCAACTAAGTAAGGTAGAAGACTCTACACCCCAGGGTAGAAGAGAAGTGACTAAGTAGGGTAGAAGACTCTACATCCCAGGGTAGAAGAGAAGTGACTAAGTAGGTAAAGTAGAAAACTCTACACCCCAGGGTAGAAGAGGATCAACTAAGTAAGGTAGAAGACTCTACACCCCAGGGTAGAAGAGAAGTGACTAAGTAGGGTAGAAGACTCTACATCCCAGGGTAGAAGAGAAGTGACTAAGTAGGTAAAGTAGAAAACTCTACACCCCAGGATAGAAGAGAAGTGACTAAGTAAGGTAGAAGACTCTACATCCCAGGGTAGAAGAGAAGCGACTAAGTAGGTAAAGTAGAACACTCTACATCCCATTGTAGAAGAGAAGCGACTAAGTAGGTAAAGTAGAAAACTCTACACCCCAGGGTAGAAGAGAAGTGACTAAGTAAGGTAGAAGACTCTACACCCCAGGGTAGAAGAGAAGTGACTAAGTAGGGTAGAAGACTCTACATCCCAGGGTAGAAGAGAAGTGACTAAGTAGGTAAAGTAGAAAACTCTACACCCCAGGGTAGAAGAGAAGTGACTAAGTAGGGTAGAAGACTCTACATCCCAGGGTAGAAGAGAAGCGACTAAGTAGGTAAAGTAGAAAACTCTACATCCCAGGGTAGAAGAGAAGCGACTAAGTAGGTAAAGTAGAAAACTCTACACCCCAGGGTAGAAGAGGAGCGACTAAGTAGGTAAAGTAGAAAACTCTACACCTCAGGATAGAAGATGAGCGATTAAATATATAAATAACCAGCGAGTCTATTGATTCGAAAGTATGTTGTTATTGTTTAATGTCCACAATGAGGATTACTCTTTTTGTGCGCCCCGAAAACGACATAAAGTGTTGGGTTGTTGTAACTTTCCTCACATCCCGAGCGTGCTGATGATTGTGGACCAGAGTCCTCCAGGCGATTGTGCTTTGCTTGGCTTCATCTGCGTGTCACTCCTCACACTACTACGGGGATCATGTCGATCCCCCACCTTGTTAGGCTGTCATGAAAACAGTCTGTTTCCAGGGGAGGAAGTTGAGGTGGGGGTCTTGACCGGTATATTTTGTCTGATCCTAACAAATCTGGTCAGTATGTTATGCCTGACCATACGTTAGTCTTCCTATCCTGTGCACTTTTAAATAGTCCGTCAGTGGACGGATATGGAAGACCTATATTTGTGGTATCCATGATAATAACATTCGTATTGTTTGTTACACTCCAGATCAACAATAATTGGCGAGAGCTTGTCTCGGCTGTTTGAGTGGGTAGGGCATGATGTCCTGCGACTGAACCACCTTGGTGACTGGGGGACACAGTTTGGGATGCTGATTGCTCACCTGATTGAAAAGTACCCCAACCTACTCGAGGAGAGACCTCCTATTGGCGATTTGCAATCCTTTTACCAGGTGAGTCATGGCAGAGCTGATGACTAGTAGGCAGCCTGTGAATGGAATGTCATTGAGCTAGAGATGTTCAGAGTTGTTTGATCTTTTTAAGCCAGTGCTACCTATTTAGCCTCAAGAACTTAGGGCAGGCGGTCTTTAACCATTTTTGTTGCATGCCCCATTCTTACAATATGCCAGAATGACATTGCTCCTGTCGAACATTCAAAAGGTGCGTTCTAAGTAATTGCATCATCATCTGGTTGGTCAGTCCTAAGACTTGTTGTAAGGTAGTCTGAGCATGTCTCTCCATTTGACCCTATCATCTGGTTGGTCAGTCCTAAGACTGGTTGTAAGGTTGTCTGAACATATCTCTCCATTTGACCCTATCATCTGGTTGGTCAGTCCTAAAACTGGTTGTAAGGTTGTCTGAACATATCTCTCCATTTTACCCTATCATCTGGTTGGTCAGTCCTAAAACTGGTTGTAAGGTTATCTGAACATATCTCTCCATTTGACCCTATCCTCTGGTTGGTCAGCCCTAAGACTGGTTGAACGGTTGTCTGAGCATGTCTCGCCATTTGACCCTATCATCTGGTTGGTCAGTCCTAAGACTTGTTGTAAGGTAGTCTGAGCATGTCTCTCCATTTGACCCTATCATCTGGTTGGTCAGTCCTAAGACTGGTTGTAAGGTTGTCTGAACATATCTCTCCATTTGACCCTATCCTCTGGTTCGTCAGTCCTAAGACTGGTTGTAAGGTTGTCTGAACATATCTCTCCATTTGACCCTATCATCTGGTTGGTCAGTCCTAAGACTTGTTGTAAGGTAGTCTGAGCATGTCTCTCCATTTGACCCTATCCTCTGGTTCGTCAGTCCTAGTGTGCCATTTCTTGAGACACATATGGGCCTTGCACCATATTCCCAATATGCCACGCTGGCTTGTTAACCAGATCTTTACTTAACATACGTTTTCTTGGATTATTTTGATAGTTTTTTTTACAAATCTTGTTGTTTGCAAATGCTCACAATGAGTAGGTTACTCTTTTGTGCGCCCTGAAAAGGACGTTAAGTGGTGGGTTGCAGTAGCTTTCTTCACATCCCGATCATGCTGATGAAGGTGGACTGGAGTCCTCCACATGGTTGTGCTATTCTTGGCTTCATCCTCGTGTCACCCCACTAGCCATGCTGCCATGAAAACAGCCCGTTTCCAGGGAGGGCTACAAGGAAGCTGAGGTGAAGGTCTTGGCCAGTATATTTTGCCTAACCCTGACTAACATGTCTGATCAGTATATTTTGCCTGACCCTGACTAAAATGTCTGGACAGTATATTTTACCTGACCCTGACTAACATGTCTGATCAGTATATTTTGCCTGACCCTGACTAACATGTCTGATCAGTATATTTTGCCTGACCCTGACTAACATGTCTGATCAGTATATTTTGCCTGACCCTGACTATCATGTCTGATCAGTATATTTTGCCTGACCCTGACTAACATGTCTGATCAGTATATTTTGCCTGACCCTGACTATCATGTCTGATCAGTATATTTTGCCTGACCCTGACTAAAATGTCTGATCAGTATATTTTGCCTGACCCTGACTAACATGTCTGATCGGTACATTGTGCCTGACCCGACGTTAGTCTTCCTACCCTTTGTACAAATGTAATAGCAATAAAAAATGTGGATAGGTTTTAGAAATTGAATCATATTTACACAAATATTTGCTCCTAATTGCTAAACAGATACCACAGCTAGAGCCACATAATCCGAGTGATCCGCCGGAGTCTTTGTGGATGACAAGGACAAGAATAGCACCACTGCCCCACAGAGAGCATGTCGTAAGAGGCGACTAACTGTGTGACATGGTATAACACTGCCTATGGTTAGGTGGTTTGTTTAGAGTAGCATAGATGGTGCCTAACAGGCTGCGGGTCTACTTTGCTCTAGTGTTTGAGTCTATTAAAATGTACTTGCACATCACATCGGTAAACCACCCTCTGTGAGCGCTTGTCCCAACACAGCAGAGTATTAAGCTGCTTGAGCCTAGCCCACCAAGCAGGATAATCTTCTCCCGGGCTGGATCCAGCTCATACCAGAGCTGGAACCTACACAGGTACATCTCCCCCTGTAGAAGTACAGGTCGACTAAGGCTAAGAAAGACACCACAGCTGACCAGGATCCTACCTGCCTTTATGCGACCCATAGCTGACTGCTAGCATCAGGACCAGCGAACCAGAGCTGCCAAGACCCTACTACACCTCCACAAGGTGATCCTGGATAACAGGCTGCAGCAGAGCAGACTGGCTAAGGAGAAGGGATCCAGGAGGGAAGGCTAACCCGGTAGTAAAAAATGTCATACTGAAGTCAGATGTGTCGCACTGAAAGGTGCAAATATCGCAGTCAAGCTGTAAACTACAATACAACCCTTTCCATTCTTTGGACTACATCTTCTGCTTGCAAAGCCCTTTTCAGGGCTTAGAAGCGGGAGGTTGGGAACAAACGAAGAACACCACCTGGCCAGAGGGAGTCGAGCTGAGTCAGAAGTTGTGCGTGCAGCTGCAACTTGGATCTGGAAAGGACTGTGAATGGACTTTGTCATTTTGACGGGACTACAATGTCCTATCAACGGGACTACAATGTCCTATCGACGAGACTACCATGTCTTATCGACGAGACTACCATGTCTTATCGACGAGACTACCATGTCCTATCGACGAGACTACCATGTCCTATCGACGAGACTACCATGTCTTATCGACGAGACTGCCATGTCCTATCGACGGGACTACAATGTCCTATCGACGGGACTACAACGTCCTATCGACGGGACTACAATGTCCTATCGACGAGATTACCATGTCTTATCGACGAGACTACCATGTCTTATCGACGAGACTACCATGTCCTATCGACGAGACTACCATGTCCTATCGACGGGACTACAATGTCCTATCGACGAGACTACCATGTCTTATCGACGAGACTGCCATGTCCTATCGACGAGACTACCATGTCCTATCGACGGGACTACAATGTCCTATCGACGGGACTACAAACCTGTCCAAAAAGCCTGATTGCAGAAGAAGATACAGAGAGAAACTGGCAAGAATGGAGGACCATTCTTCCTTGAAGCGGCATGGTTGATTACCTATCCACTCCAATTTGATAAAGGCAAAGAAGAAGAGACTGCATAGAAAAATACATTTATTCGTTCCGTCACACTGATTTCAGGAGTCGAAAGTTCGATTTGACACCGATGAAGAATTCAAGCGGAGAGCGTATGATTGTGTGGTCAAACTTCAATCCAAGGACCCTTTCTACTACCAGGCCTGGAGGATTATCTATGACATTTCTATGTCAGGTATGTCATTTGTGTCATCTGACAGTTGTTAGTCTTTGAGGTATTGTCTGACTATAGTAGTCGGCTTTCAGTCATTGCTGACTATAGTAGTCAGCTTTCAGTCATGGCTGACTATAGTAGTCCCCTTTCAGTCATGGCTGACTATAGTAGTCCCATTTCAGTCATGGCTGACTATAGTAGTTCCCTTTCAGTCATGGCTGACTATAGTAGTTCCCTTTCAGTCATGGCTGACTATAGTAGTCCCCTTTCAGTCATGACTGACTATAGTAGTTCCCTTTCAGTCATGGCTGACTAGTAGTTCCCTTTCAGTCATGGCTGACTAGTAGTTCCCTTTCAGTCATGGCTGACTATAGTAGTTCCCTTTCAGTCAGGCTGACTATAGTAGTCCCCTTTCAGTCATGACTGACTATAGTAGTCCCCTTTCAGTCATGGCTGACTATAGTAGTTCCCTTTCAGTCATGGCTGACTAGTAGTTCCCTTTCAGTCATGGCTGACTATAGTAGTTCCCTTTCAGTCATGGCTGACTAAAACAGCCCCTTTCAGTCATGGCTGACTATAGTAGTTCCCTTTCAGTAATGGCTGACTAAACCAGCCCCTTTCAGTCATGACTGACTATAGTAGTCCCCTTTCAGTCATGGCTGACTAGTAGTTCCCTTTCAGTCATGGCTGACTAGTAGTTTTCTTTCAGTCATGGCTGACTATAGTAGTCCCCTTTCAGTCATGACTGACTATAGTAGTCCCCTTTCAGTCATGGCTGACTATAGTAGTTCCCTTTCAGTCATGGCTGACTAGTAGTTCCCTTTCAGTCATGGCTGACTAAAACAGCCCCTTTCAGTCATGGCTGACTATAGTAGTTCCCTTTCAGTAATGGCTGACTAAAACAGCCCCTTTCAGTCATGACTGACTATAGTAGTCGCCTTTCAGTCATGGCTGACTAGTAGTTCCCTTTCAGTCATGGCTGACTAGTAGTTCCCTTTCAGTCATGGCTGACTATAATAGTTCCCTTTCAGTCATGACTGACTATAGTAGTCCCCTTTCAGTCATGGATGACTAGTAGTTCGCTTTCAGTCATGGCTGACTATAGTAGTTCCCTTTCAGTAATGGCTGACTAAAATAGCCCCTTTCAGTCATGACTGACTATAGTAGTCCCCTTTCAGTCATGACTGACTATAGTAGTCCCCTTTCAGTCAGGGCTGACTAGTAGTTCCCTTTCAGTCATGGCTGACTAGTAGTTCCCTTTCAGTCGTGACTGACTATAGTAGTTCCCTTTCAGTCGTGACTGACTATAGTAGTCCCCTTTCAGTCATGAATGACTAGTAGTTCTGTTTCAGTCATGAATTACTATAGTAACCCTTTACAATCATGGTGGACTATAGTAACCCTTTACAATCATGGCTGACTATAGTAACCCTTTAAAATCATGGCTGACTATAGTAACCCTTTACAATCATGACTGACTATAGTAACCCTTTACAATCATTGCTGACTATAGTAACCTTTTTCAATCATGACTGACTAAAACAGCCACTTTTAGTAATGAGTGACTATAGCAGCCCCTTTAAGTAATGACTGACTAAAACAGCCCTTTCAGTCCTGACTGACTATGGAAGCCCCATTCAGTCATGACTAACTGTAACAGATCTAACCTTTCTGACAGTATGTTAAACATCAAAACATTTAAAACTTTAACATTAAGTCTCAAACATTGAAGACTCCAAGGACTCAATTTTATATAAAACCAAAAAGCAATTCATTTATTACAAAAGTATTTGTCACAGCAATATCAAAAAGGAACAAATCTAAACATGTCAAACTGTCTGACACAGGGGGATATAAGCATGGACTATTGATGGAACCTGATGGAACTAATTGACCCAGATTCTCAGTCGTTTATCTTAAACTTTAACACTCTACATCATTTATTTACGAAAAATTTGCATCTCGCTTTCGTAGTCGACTTTCAAAATTTGTAACTTTTCTGTTTGTTTGTCAATAAATATGATTTTCTTGTGTGTAGAAACACAATTGAATAACGAACATGTGGGTGTTATTATTTTTGTTGTGTGTTTGTTAGTTTCTGAGATACAAAAAGATAAAGTTGAAAATTTATGAAAATCTCTGAAAAAGATTTGGACTCGGCGGCTAGGCCTAGTCGCTCCGATAGAAAACCATGGAAACCACAACAACGTATCGATACTGTGTTTACAATATCGACACAACTGTTAGTTCCCTATTTTTTTTTTTTTCGTTCGCCTTATTTCTATAATCCCCAAGGCGGTGTGTGTTGCACTGTGGTTTTTATTTTGCGCCTGTAGGCCCAGTGCATCCGACTTCAGCATGCATTTTATGTAAGGGTCTGCTTCCTCCTGTATTTTCTAAGGGTTTGCTTCCCCGGGGTAACGGCCGGTGCTGTGATGGGGATCGAACCCAGCACCTTCTGGTTGCGAGCCGTGTCACTTAACCACTAGGCCACGCCGTCCCCAGTTCCCTATTCAAACGTAGTTCTTTCATCTAAACAAACAAAATAAACAGATCTACTCGATAAAGATCTTTCCCAACAACCTACTTCACCTTTCGCAAAAAGTCGACTTGCTCCAAACGGCGTATAAGAATAAAAATTGTTCAAAAACCATTTGTAATCTAATATACGATACTTTAACCTGTAAAATATCGTGTGTAGATGGATGATGTATTCAGCATAAAAATAAAATGGCTGTTGGTAGGGTCTCCATGTCAAAAAAAAAAATGGTTTTTTGATTTCCGATTTTGAATGTCGAGCTGGTTGAATGAGTCTAGACCATAGTGCGCTAAAGGTTAACTACACAATTCACTAAACTTAATCTATTCAAATCTAGTTCTACGTTTGTTTTTTTTATTCGCCTTATTTCTATATACCCCAAGGTACTGTTTGGCTCTGGCTGTAGGGTCTATTGGGG
Organism: Ariolimax columbianus; assembly: GCA_036924085.1. Lineage (NCBI taxonomy): Eukaryota > Metazoa > Mollusca > Gastropoda > Stylommatophora > Arionidae > Ariolimax > Ariolimax columbianus. Next base: position 10,062,011 of record JAVGWX010000024.1, read on the forward strand.
TGACGCTGCTAGAGTCGCTAATCTGGAATATCGCGTGACGGCCCAGAACGTGCAAATGTATAAACAGTGCAGTTGGCGTAATAAACAGAATATTACGTTTATGCCTCGATTTATGATTCTGCTTAAAACAAAACAGACAATGTGATAAATTGGATGTTATAAATAATACATTTACTTGATGGTGAAAGGGAACTGAGGCGCTAGCCTGGTCATGCACAACATACTGACCAGGACGTCGCGTCAGGGTCATGCACAACATATAGACCAAGACCACAATCTTTCTTCCATGTAGTGTTACCTGGAAACAGGCTGTTTCAAGGCAGTCTGGCTGACGAGATGTGGATCAATGTGATCCCTGTAGTAGTGAGCGTCACGCAGATGAAGCTAAGCATAGTGCAACCGCATGGAGGGCCCCGGTCCACCTTCATCAGCACGCTTGGGATGTGAAGAAAAATGTCATCCGTCAGTTTACGTCCATTTCGGGGCCCACAAACGGGTAATCTTACTCATTGTGGGGAGCATTCAACAACAACATATAAATATTAGGGGATGGCGTGGTTAAGTGGCACGGCTCGCAACCCGAAGGTGCTGGGTTCGATCCCCATCACAGCACCGGCCGTTACCCCAGAGAAGCAAACCTTTAGAAAATGCAGAAGGAAGCACTCTTACATAAAATGCATGATGAAGTTGGATGCACTGGGCTGACAGGTGCAAAATAAAAACCACAGTGCAACGCACACCGCCTTGAAGATTAGAGAAATAAAGCGAACACAAAAAAAAATATATAAATATTCTACATTGCTCTGTCTTTGTTCCCAGTCAACAACGAACTGTATCGTAAACTTGATGTGTCACCAAAACTGGTGGAAAGAGGCGAGTCATTCTACCAGGAGAGGATGGTCAAATTGGTCAAAGAACTGGCTGCTTCAGGTTTGGGACAGTTTTTAAAATGTTTATGATCATGTTATGTCAAGTGTTTTTCCTTCGGCGTTTGTCCTGAAAAGGATGTTGTAGTTTACAGCGAGGCTGCAGCATCTTTGTTTTTTGGTGATACACATCCGATTTCAGCTGGCTATTTTGGGTACTGGGTTAGCCTTCCCATTGCGATCCCTATCCCTGGAACATTGAAATTACATTTTAAAATGTGTCTTCAATGTAAGTGTATCTGCTTCGGTGTTTGTCAGTGAGGCTGCAATATCTGTACCTTTCGGACTGACGAAACTGAAAAGGAAAAGCCAAAACTGAAAAGGAAAATAATAAATTGCAAAGGAAAATAATAAACTGTAAAGGAAAACCAAAAACTGCAAAGGAAAACCAAAAACTGCACTGCAAAGGAAAATAATAGACTGGAAAGGAAAACAAAAAACTGCAAAGGAAAACAAAAAAGTGCAAAGGAAAAAAAAAACTGCAAAGTAAAACCCAAAACTGCAAAGGAAAACCAAAAACTGCAAAGTAAAATAATAAACTGGAAAGGAAAACCAAAAACTGTAAAGGAAAACCAAAAACTGCAAAGGAAAATAAAAAAAGTGTAAAGGGAAACCAAAAACTGGAAAGGAAAGCCAAAAACTGCAAAGGGTAACCAAAAACCGCAAAAAAACAAAACAAACCAAAAACTTAAAAGGAAAACCACAAACTGCAAAGGAAAATAAAACTTGTACAAATAACTTGGGTAGATTTATACCCGGAAAGAAGCTACAGGCATTGTTGATGGCAACCGTGAACCAGGGATTTGCCGTACCATGCCATAGGTGGACCATATGCGATTATGCATCATCATCATTGGCTGTATGTTTCTGTTTCTAAGAATCAACGTCACTGCACTCCGGGCATACCAATAGGTGCTCAGTCTCTCTCATCAAATGGCGTAAGGTATGGATGCTGATGGTCCCTGTAGCTCGCTGGTTGTACACTCTCCTGTGCCATCCTCTCATGCGCCCCACTCCGCTCGAACCTTGTTTAATGTCGAAACTTTGCCGTCTGTGGACTGTTGCTTCAACTATTGCGGTGTCCTCATCCAGCAGACGGTCATTGATTTGATTTCAAAATGTCACTTCTATCCATCACTAATGTGCCCATGATGGGAGCTTGTGAAGCCAAGACGTCAGCTCTTTCGTTGCCCCGAACCCCGGCATGAGCAGGACAATAGATCCAGGTCAACGCCTGGAGGTTTGAGGCCTCAACAGCTACTCACTCGTACCTAAGCCATCCCTTCTGTACCTTCTGAAGTACGACTTGCGCATCTGTCGCGATGACTGCCCTTGTTATAGAAGTCTCAGATATCCATTTCAGTGCTGAGGTCACTGCTTCCGTTTCCATTCTCATACTGGAGGTGTGAGCCATACCTCCATACAGCCATACATTGGCTGTAGACCATATGTGTGAGCCCTGTGAGTTTTGTCCAGCTCTCTCTCCTGTATTTCGACACTTGTATTCTATGGCTGTAAAGGCCGATCCGCGAGTGACAGTCCCTGCCACAGATCGTACAGCCATGATGAGGAGGCTGGCTTGCCTAGTTGCTCCTTGATCTCTTCAGTCTTTCTCTTTTCTCCGCAGCCTCTACGAACTTGGGCAGCCACTAAACTCCTTCCAACTGACTGTCTCCAAACAGCTCAATCCTGAGCAATTGTTTGCCAATCCTCGGATGGGATGTTTCAGGACTTCATCTCCCTCTTGCATACGTCTTTGAAACGCAGTCTGGGATGGCCGATTCTTCTAGCTCCAATGGCCAGGTTAGGGGACGGCGTGGCCTAGTGGTTAAGTGACACGGCTCACAACCAGAAGGTGCTGAGTTCAATCCCCATCACAGCACCGGCTGTTACCCCGGGGAAGTAAACCCTTAGAAAATGCAGAAGGAAGCAGACCCTTACATAAAATGCATGCTGAAGTCGGCAAAAAAAAAAAAAAAAAAGGCCAGGTTTCCGTTGAGGATATTCTTTGGCAGTCTCTCTTCTTCCTTGCGGTAAACATGCCCCAACCATCGAAGGCGTTGTTGATTTTGCAGCGAGTACATGCTGGGAGTGTTTGCTCTCTGTAAGACCACATTATGTGGCACTCTCTCTTGCCACTATATACGCAGTTGACGCCTCATGTGAAAAGTGCTGAGCCGCCATTCCTGTTTAGTATAAGTGCTCCAAGTCTCTTCCATACATGAGAGTGCCAAGAATGTATTCCTGATAGACCCAGACCTTGGTGTAGTGAGACGGCGCAGTGTTCTCCCAGACTCTTCATCAGGCGGGCCATGACGGTACTCGCCCTGCCAAGCGTACTGTCTATCTCCTTCTCGAGCCAGTATGCATAATCCTTGAAAATCATTTCTTGCAGGTGTGACTGAAGTGGATGACCATGGACGCTCTGTCATGTTTGTCCCAGGATTTGAAGTGCCCCTGATGGTCACCAAATCCGATGGAGGGTACACATATGACACATCAGACCTAGCATGCATACGACAACGTCTTCATGAGGAGAATGGCGATTGGCTTGTCTACGTCGTAGACGCTGGCCAGGTATGTAAGTTTTCTGTTCTTCCTAGGTCAGGTCAGGTCATCCCATACCGTAACCGGTTAAAGCGTTGGGGCACACATGAAGACACCCCCACAACCCCACGCCGCCCCTCTCTGTCATCTGCCGTTGCCTGTGCCTCCTCTGGTCGGAGATTGATCCATTCTTTTATGTTCTGTCTCCATGAGTGAATCTTGGCGGAGCCCATCGCCTCTCCAAGGCCGGGTGGGCCAACATCTGCATCTGACCTGGAGGAACCTGTCTCCTCAGACGATTAATTGCCTAATTTGCGTAAGCCTCGCGGCCATAGTTTCCCAGTGTGCATCACATGGAGGTTAATTTGACTTGTGTGTTCACTTAATTGGCAGGCTACTAATTTTAACTTTTCGGTCCTCCGAAGAGCTAGCTGATCCTGACATCATTGGGTTGCGATGCTGAGCTATGAAGCCAGTCCTCAGGCATAGATGACTTCTCTATAGTGTTTTTGAACTCTTTCACCAAATTTCTTATGTCTGTCTCATCCAACTGCTAGACATAGCAATACTATACTCCATCAGGACCTGCGGCAGTGTTTTTGCTGGTACGTAGGCTATTTGCGACCTCCGCCTCAGAGATAGGGTCTACTTAACCTTTAGCATGCCAACTTTTTTTAATTGCGAAAATTTGACCTAATTAATGAACTTAATTTCTCGCTATGGTAGTCGACTTTCATTTGTAATTTGTCTGTTTGTTTGTCAATAAATATGATTTTCTTATTTGTAGAAACACAATTGAATAACGAACTTGTGGGTGTTATTGTTTTTGTTGTGTGTTTGTTAGTTTCTGAGATACAAAAAGATGAAGTTTAAAATTTATGAAAATTCTGGAACAAATTTGGACTCGACCACTAGGCCTAGTTGCTCCGATAGAAACCATGGAAACCACAACAATGTATCGATACTGTGTTTACAATATCGACACAACTGTTAGTTTCCAATTCAAACGTAGTTTTTTCTTCTAAACAATCAAAATAAACAGGTCTACTCGATAAAGATCGTTCCCAAGAACCTACTTCACCTTTCGCAAAAAGTCGGCTTGCTCCAAATTGCGTATACAAAATTAAAACTGTTCAAAAGCCATTTGTAATCTAACATACAATACTTTAACCGGCAAAATGCCGTGTATATATGGTGACATATTCAGCATTAAAAAAATGGCCGAGTTGGTCCGCTAGGGTGTTACAAGGGCGTGCTAAAGGTTAAGCTTCTTCCCTGATGGCTGCGTAAAATATTTCCTGACGCGCATCTCTGTCGCCATTGTCCGTCTGGGCAACATATCGACTGAAAAAAAACTCAAACCCTTCTCTTCGTTTCTCTTCAGAGAAATTCCTGTGGTGTCTTTAATGTTTGGAATAAGCTGGCTTGTAGTCTTTCCATTCATCTTCTGATGCATGTGCCAGAACTTCTAGAGGGTATTATCGTTACCCACACCTGTAATGAACTCGTCCCATTGCTCGCTAGGGAGTCCATAGTGTGTAGAGTCTTCTACCATGGGGTGTGGAGGTTTTCTTTTCTTTTTTTTAAACAAATAGCAGGGAGTGACATTGCACTAAGTGCACTAAGTACAAAATATAGGATCCAGGCACTGTGCTGGATAAAAAAGTTCCTTATAGGGTTATGCTTAATACCGGAGGGTATGGGTGAAATAATCTCTTTTCGCTTGTCCTGTTTGTGCCTTTCAGCATTAGGTTTACCAAGACCATTATCTTTCTTCCATCTAGCAGGAAACAGGCTGTTTTCGTGGCAGTCTGGCTGACGAGATGTGGATTGACGTGATCCCCGTTGTAGTGAGCGTCATGCAGATTTACTTACTTACTTCCCTTGTCCCAGCATCGCGTCATATAGTGTTCATCCAGTGTTCAGCGACTTGAATTGCCCTGTCATTCACCTTCAACATGTCACTCTGGTCACATGTATCCGGAAGGTTGGGACAAATGATCAGATCAGCTGAGTCTTGTACCGCACCGTAGTCACATGTATCGCCGTCTGAGAGACATATCATGATACACCAGTTCGAAGTCTATTTATTGTCTTCTGAAGTGAGTGGGGTAAGTGATGTCACGGGGCAGGTTCCTCCTCAAGCTGGATCCTGTATAATTTCGTGCCGTAATTCAGTCTGACGACTTTCAGGGCTTTGCTGTATGGGTTTTGTTGATTTAAGGAAACTATGCCTGGATTTGAATCTTGTAATCTGCTCTGTGTGTTCAAACACTGGGAGGGTCGATTTCCCGTTTCTCTTGTCCAATTTCAACAGTCACGCTTCTTCTGACGACAGGTGGAGCTATGCCAATTATAGGGTATATTTTCGGAGTGGGGTGGGTTTTAGGCATCCTGACACTATCCTGCCTGCCTCGTTGATTGCTGTATCGAGCTTTGCTTGGACATAGTTTCCCTGTCACGCAGAACTGCAACTTTGCACAGCCGCCTGAAGAACCATGGCCACCTTCATCAGCACACTCTGGATATGAATTATGCTACTACAATCCGTCCACTTAATGCCCTTTCAAGTTGCACCAAAATGTAAACTTACTCATTGTGGACATTCAACAACAACAAAGAAGTTTATTTTCAAAGTAATACTGACCTATGTTTTTTCAAAGTAATACTGACCTATGTTTTTTCAAAGTAATACTGACCTATGTTTTTTCAAAGTAATACTGACCTATGTTTTTTCAAAGTAATACTGACCTATGTTTGCTAGTACCTTTTTTTTGTGCTATGTCTTAGTTGTCGATTAATGTGGCACAGACAGTCTGACCTTGACAATCGGAGGGAGAGAGGAAATTATACTGGAAAATATATATTGTGCCTTTAGGCCATGGCCGGATCAAACCGCTGAGCAGTGCAACAGCTGCAGCGGTCAGCGACCCATATCTGACTGCTAGCATCAGAGCCAGCGAACCAGAGCTGCCAAGACCCTTCTACACCTCCACACGGTGATCCTGGATAACAGGCTGGAACAGAGCAGACTGGCTGAGGAGAAGGGATCGAAGAGGGAAGGCTAACTTGGTACTCAAAAATGTCCAGTGAAGCCGGGTGTGTCCGACCAAAATGTGCAAATATCACAGTCAAGTTGTACACTACGACAAAGTGCAATCCGTTCTCCGGACAACATCCTGCTACTTGCAAAGCCCTTTTCAGGACTTCGCAGCAGGGCAGTATTCAGCGACATGGATTGCCTTGTCAATTTGCCTCTAGCATGTCGCACCTATTGCATGTTTCCTGGAGGTTGGGGCAGGTCATCAGGTGGTCTGGGTACTGTATTGCGCCGCAGTCACACGTGTCATCATCTGTGTATCCCAATTTCTTCATGTTCCTCTTGCACCATGAAACACCAGTTCGGAGTCTGTTTAGCGACTTCCTTGTTGTGTATGGTAGATGATGTTCCGGCGCTGGTTCCTCCTGAAATTCTTCCTCTTTGTACGATGTCAGACGTCAACTTGAATTTGTTCTAAGAAAGCAGCGGTCATCCTGAGGCTGTCGACACTGCCATAGAGCTTATCTGGTGATGGCCACATGTGCTTTATCTGGTCCTCGTATGACAGCAATTTTGCAGCAGATATTCAGGGGTCATTTTCCCTGTACCACAGGTGCATTCGTCAGTAGCACCTATCTTCAGTTTATTGAATAGATGGTACCTCAGTCTGTTGTGATCTGTGCTGAGTCTGAAGGTTACAGGTGATGTGTGCGGACATGGGAATGGAATTTATTGATGTTAAAGTAGACAAAAGTAAAATGTTAGATAGGGGAGGTTTACATCTAAATGAGATAGGACAGCATGTTGTAGCAAAGTATATGTTCTATCATTGTGTTAGAAATTTAAACTAGTAAGGCCTATGAAGTATGAGACGAAAGATAGGCCTACAATAGGGTGTTATAGAGGATGTAGTCAAAGGGGTAATTTGGAGTCAGGGAAGTGTGAAATACATAGTAGAAAAGCAAACACTAAAATGATAAAGCAGAAGCAAAAAGAGGAAAACCAACAACATTACAAACTAAAATGTTTTTATGTAAATGTGAGAAGCATAGTAAATAAAAGAGAAGAATTGGAACTGTATGTAGAAGAAGAAAAACCAGATATAATAGGGTTAACAGAATCATGGACATATGAGGATATTGCAGATAGTGAACTTGAAATTGAGGGATATACAATGTTAAGGAAAGATAGGATAATTGGAGACAAGACTAAGGGAGGTGGCGTTTTATTATACTGTATAAATTCTGTTAATATAACGATCAAAGATTATTTATCATGTGGTAACAAAAATGAAAGTGTATGGGGAGAAATAGAAAGTGGGGGTGAAAAAACAGTGATTGGAGTGTGCTATAGATGTCCATCAAGTCAAAAAGAGGAAGATGAGGAGCTGATTAGTAGTATAGCAAAGGCAAGTAAAGGGAAATTATTATTAATGGGAGATTTCAACTATCCAGAAATAAAATGGGATATGGCAGAAGCACTTGTAGAGTCAAAACCTTTTGTTACGTGCATAACTGACAATTTTTTAATTCAACATGTAGAAGCAGCCACCAGAGGCAAAAACATACTCCACCTAGTTTTTACCACAGAGGAAAATATGATTGAAAACGTTACCGTTGGGGAACTGTTTGGCTCAAGTGACCATCAAATCATCCGTTGGGATCTTATTGCAGGGAAAGAAGTAAACATAAACACGCGAACATACGACTACTCTAAGGCAGATGTTAAGAGGATGAAAGAGGCAGCGAACCACATAATCTGGAAAGATATTATTGTAGGAACAGATGTTGAACAGGAGTGGGAAAGTTTTAAAACAGTTCTAGAAACGCTAAAAGAGGAATGTGTTCCATGTAGGGAGGTAAACTTCAAGCGTAAAAAGTGGATAACTAGATTTGTAGTGAAATGTAGAAGAGCAAAACAATAAAGCATGGAAAAAATATATAGAGGCAGGTAAATCAAAAGAAACATATGTAAAATATTTGGACAAGCAGAACATATCTCAGAAAGCGAATAAAACAGCAAAAATAGACTTTGAAAAAAACTTGCTCAGAGGATCAAGACTGACAGTAAAAGCTTCTTTTCTTATGTTAGAAATAAACAAAGAACGAAAGACAAAGTAGGCCCTCTCATAGACAGTACAGGGAAAATAATAAGTGAGAATAGGGAGGCTGCTAATCTGCTCAATCAGTACTTTGGCACAGTCTTCACAAAGGAGGACTGCTCCGAGATCCCGGAGCCTATAGATATTTTTCAAAGAGACATGGATACAGCGGGATTAAGATCAATCTGTATTACAGAGGAAATGGTTTTTAAAAAATTGGAGGGGTTGAAAGTGAATAAATGTCCAGGTCAAGATGGTATTCACCCAAAATTGCTGTATGAAATTAGAAACCAACTAGCAAAACCATTGGCTATATTATGTTCTCAATCACTTACAAAAGGGATTGTTCCACGGGATTGGAAAGATGCAGGAGTGATCCCCTTATTCAAAAAAGGCAAAAAATCAGATCCGGCAAATTATAGACCGGTGAGTTTAACGAGCATAGTCTGTAAATTGTTAGAGTCAATAATCAAAGAAAACATTGTAATGCATTTAGAAAAATTTAATCTAATTAGAAATAGTCAGCATGGGTTTACTAGAGGGAGATCATGATTAACAAATCTATTAGAATTCATGGAGGAGGTTACTAAAATCATAGATAAAGGGGAGCCAGTAGATGTTATTTATCTAGACTTTGCAAAGGCCTTTGATAGAGTACCTCATCAAAGATTATTTCGAAAGTTAAAATCACATGGAATAGGTGGCGAAGTTGCCAAATGGATTGAAAATTGGTTAACGGGAAGAAGGCAGAGGGTGGGCATAAATAAGGAGTACTCTGAGTGGAGTGAAGTGAAAAGTGGTGTGCCACAGGGCTCGGTTTTGGGACCAATTTTGTTCTTGATATATATAAATGATTTGGACATTGATATGAGATCCATGATTGCAAAATTTGCTGATGACACAAAACTATGCAGTAGTGTCTCATCTAAAGCGGAAGTGGATATATTGATGTCGGATTTAGATAAAATTCGAGAATGGTCTGTAAGCTGGCAAATGGAGTTTAATGTAGATAAATGTACAGTCATCCACATGGGTAGATCCAATATGGAACATAATTACAGAATGGGAGAAAACAATATTAGAAAGATAGATAAGGAAAGGGACCTAGGGGTTATAATAGATCATACAGGAAAGGTGAGTGAGCAAGTTAAGGTAGCAGTGAAAAAGGCAAATGCAATGTTAGGTATGATAAAAAGAAATATTAAACATAGGAGCAAGGAAGTGATCGTCAAACTGTATAAAGCTTTAGTTAGACCTAGATTGGAGTACTGTGTACAGGTGTGGAGTCCTTATCATAGAGGGGACATAAACATGCTAGAAAGAATACAAAAAAGAGCGACAAAGATGATAGTGGGATTCCAGAATTACAGTTATGAGGAACGACTCAGAAAAACCGGCCTACAGTGTCTCGAAGAGAGAAGAATTCGTGGTGACTTAATACAGGTTTATAAGATGATCAGAGGAATCGATAAATTAGACTATAACAAGTTTTTTAAAATACAGCCACCTACAATAACACGAGGGCATAGCTACAAGCTGATTAAAGAGAGGTCCAGGTTAGATATTAGGAAATATTTTTTTAGTCAGAGAGTGGTGTCTGCTTGGAATGCATTGCCAGGGGAGGTAGTGGAGGCAGGGACAGTTAATGCATTTAAGAATAAACTGGATGCGCATAGATTTTAGAGCAAGGTGATGTAAATGTAACTGGTTGTATACAGACTCTGCAGGGTCTTCTAAACCAGTATAAAGATGTTAAGTTAAGTTAAGTTGAAGACTGCCGCCTGCTCTCTTCTGTTCTACTGTGTAGCCAGTATGCTCTGTTTCCCATTTGTCCATGTATATGGTCCTAATAAACCTTTTGGACTCTTTGTAGGTCACACTAGAATCTGATTGTGGTAACCTTGCACCTTCTCGAAGTTCCATTTCTCTGGAATGCTTCAATCCGTGCCATCTCTTGATACGGCGGATTTCAAGGCTTGTCTGTATTTGCTTTGTTGATTTTAGGAAATTATGTTTTGATTTGAGTCTTGTGCTCTGTACCTGATGTCCAAACATTGGGCGTCTTGGGTTGTGCTCCTGTTTTTTTTCATTCTATTTCTGCTGCAAAGTTTTTTCGGACCTCTGGTGGTGCTATGCAAATTATTGGGTATATTTTTTATTGATGTTGGTGGGTTTTAGGCACACAGATACTATCTGACCCGCCTCGTTTATGGCTTTGTCATGTTTCGCATGGGCAGAAATTGGCAGGGGAGGACGACATTATGACAAGGGGTCACAGGGCAAAGAAGGTTGAAGGTCCATGTGCCAGATAGTAAACAAACGCTACTACAGCAGGATTCGCTCAAGCTGAACATCACCATTCGCAACCTTGAAACGAACAAGCTAGCCATCAACTGGACAATCCATGAACGAGACCGAACCAACTGGGACCCGCTCAAGACCAAAGAACGCAGTACTGCTCGAGCCCAGCCCACTAAGCAGAAAAATCCACCTAACAATGCACACAAACAACTACTGAAGACTCTGAACAGAGAAGCTTGGCTGAACAGATGGGCAATGGGAAATACTGGGAGAGAAATCTACAAACACATTGCCGTTGTAAATCCCGAAGACATCAACCTCCTGAGGAGGAGAGACAAAAGCACCATTTTCCGACTTCGCACTCAACACATATAACTTAACAACCACTTGAACAGAATCCAACCAGAACATGCTCCAGAGTGCCGGCCGTGCTCTCATCATTATGAAACTGTTGAACATCTTCTTTTTGGATGTCTGGCGCTTGTCGGTGTTAGGTAAGAACTTCTTCCTCCGAGGCCAGACAAATGGAACACTTTGTACGGAACTAAACAACAGCTCACAAACACTTGCAGATACCACCATATGGGGGGAGGAAGACTGTCTGGTCAGGCAAAATATACTGATCAGACATGTTAGGGTCAGGCAAAATATACTGGTCAGACATGTTAGGGTCAGGTAAAATATACTGGTCAGACATGTTAGTCAGGGTCAGGCAAAATATACTGATCAGACATGTTAGTCAGGGTCAGGTAAAATATACTGGTCAGACATGTTAGTCAGGGTCAGGCAAAATATACTGGTCAGACATGTTAGTCAGGGTCAGGCAAAATATACTGATCAGACATGTTAGGTTCAGGCAAAATATACTGATCAGACATGTTAGGGTCAGGCAAAATATACTGATCAGACATGTTAGGGTCAGGCAAAATATACTGATCAGACATGTTAGTCAGGGTCAGGCAAAATATACTGATCAGACATGTTAGGGTCAGGCAAAATATACTGATCAGACATGTTAGGGTCAGGCAAAATATACTGATCAGACATGTTAGGGTCAGGCAAAATATACTGATCAGACATGTTAGGGTCAGGCAAAATATACTGATCAGACATGTTAGGGTCAGGCAAAATATACTGATCAGACATGTTAGGGTCAGGCAAAATATACTGATCAGACATGTTAGGTTCAGGCAAAATATACTGATCAGACATGTTAGGGTCAGGCAAAATATACTGATCAGACATGTTAGTCAGGGTCAGGCAAAATATACTGATCAGACATGTTAGGGTCAGGCAAAATATACTGATCAGACATGTTAGGGTCAGGCAAAATATACTGATCAGACATGTTAGTCAGGGTCAGGCAAAATATACTGATCAGACATGTTAGGGTCAGGCAAAATATACTGATCAGACATGTTAGGGTCAGGCAAAATATACTGATCAGACATGTTAGGGTCAGGCAAAATATACTGATCAGACATGTTAGGGTCAGGCAAAACATACTGATCAGACATGTTAGTCAGGGTCAGGCAAAATATACTGATCAGACATGTTAGTCAGGGTCAGGCAAAATATACTGATCAGACATGTTAGGATCAGGCAAAATATACTGATCAGACATGTTAGTCAGGGTCAGGCAAAATATACTGATCAGACATTTTAGGGTCAGGCAAAATATACTGATCAGACATGTTAGTCAGGGTCAGGCAAAATATACTGATCAGACATGTTAGGGTCAGGCAAAATATACTGATCAGACATGTTAGTCAGGGTCAGGCAAAATATACTGATCAGACATGTTAGTCAGGGTCAGGCAAAATATACTGATCAGACATGTTAGGGTCAGGCAAAATATACTGATCAGACATGTTAGTCAGGGTCAGGTAAAATATACTGATCAGACATGTTAGGGTCAGGCAAAATATACTGATCAGACATGTTAGGGTCAGGCAAAATATATTGATCAGACATGTTAGGGTCAGGCAAAATATACTGATCAGACATGTTAGTCAGGGTTAGGCAAAATATACTGATCAGACATGTTAGGGTCAGGCAAAATATACTGATCAGACATGTTAGTCAGGGTCAGGTAAAATATACTGATCAGACATGTTAGGCTCAGGCAAAATATACTGATCAGACATGTTAGGGTCAGGCAAAATATACTGATCAGACATGTTAGGGTCAGGCAAAATATACTGATCAGACATGTTAGGGTCAGGCAAAATATACTGATCAGACATGTTAGGGTCAGGCAAAATATACTGATCAGACATGTTAGTCAGGGTCAGGCAAAATATACTGATCAGACATGTTAGTCAGGGTCAGGCAAAATATACTGATCAGACATGTTAGGGTCAGGCAAAATATACTGATCAGACATGTTAGTCAGGGTCAGGCAAAATATACTGATCAGACATGTTAGGGTCAGGCAAAATATACTGATCAGACATGTTAGGGTCAGGCAAAATATACTGATCAGACATGTTAGGGTCAGGCAAAATATACTGATCAGACATGTTAGTCAGGGTCAGGCAAAATATACTGATCAGACATGTTAGTCAGGGTCAGGCAAAATATACTGATCAGACATGTTAGGGTCAGGCAAAATATACTGATCAGACATGTTAGTCAGGGTCAGGCAAAATATACTGATCAGACATGTTAGGGTCAGGCAAAATATACTGATCAGACATGTTAGGATCAGGCAAAATATACTGATCAGACATGTTAGGGTCAGGCAAAATATACTGATCAGACATGTTAGGGTCAGGCAAAATATACTGATCAGACATGTTAGGGTCAGGCAAAATATACTGATCAGACATGTTAGGGTCAGGCAAAATATACTGATCAGACATGTTAGGGTCAGGCAAAATATACTGATCAGACATGTTAGGGTCAGGCAAAATATACTGATCAGACATGTTAGGGTCAGGCAAAATATACTGATCAGACATGTTAGGGTCAGGCAAAATATACTGGACAAGACCTTCACCTCGGCTTCCTTGTAGCGCTCCCTGGAAACGGGCTATTTTCATGGCAGCCTGGCTAACGAGGTCAGGGATCGATGTGATTCATGTAGTAGTGAGTGACACGCAGATGGAGTCAAGCATAGCACAACCGACTGGAGGACCCTGCTCCACCTTCATCAGCACGCTCAGGATGTGAGGAAAGCTACTGCAATCTGCCACTTAATGTTTTTTTCAGGGTACACAAAAGAGTACACCTGCTCAATGTGGGCATTCGCAAACAACAACAGCCACTATATGACATTGGGCCAAAGGGCAGGAGCCTGTAAGCCGCTGGATCAATAACCAACCAACCAGCTGGCTGCCACCAACTCACACAACCATCAGGAACTGCACAGCCACTCTTGTGGAAGTACAGATCAACAAAGGCTATAGCCAAAATATTCTACCCCTGGTTGAAAGACACAACCTTAACATAGACGAAGAAGTATAATCAGAGCACTACTTTCTTCCAGGGCACACATCTCCAGACCATCTACGCTGCTGCCCAGAAGTTAGGCTGGATGGATAAAGGGAAACATCGTGTGGATCACGTCGGATTTGGCCTCGTTCTGGGCGAAGACAAGTAAGTTTCGCATCTGTTGTCTCAGCTTGTAGGGTTAGCTATAATCTGCATGAATCCATCGTTGTTTGCTTCTTTTTTTGGCGTGGATAATATCCACTGTATCAGATTTGTATAGTTTGACTGATATCCACGCCTTTCCTTGAAAGGCATAAAATCCTGGTATTCAAACAGGCAGGTAATGTCTGCTGTCAAGTAGCAAAACACTATCCATAGTACTTTAGTTATTTTGCAATGTTTACTTTTGGCCCAACATATCCGCTGTATTGTACTTGTATAGTTTTTCTGTGCGTATTGGCTCAACATATCTTTTGTACCAAATCTGTGTAGTTGTACAGTCATTTTGGCCCAACATATCCACTGCACTGTACTAGTATAGTATACCGTGCCTTTTAGGTTCAAAATATCCACTGTACCATATTTTTATATTTGTACCGTCATTTTGACTCAACATATCTGCTGTACTGTATTTGTAAAGTTGTACCATTATTTTGGCTCAACATATCCGCTGTACCATATTTGTATAGTTGTACCATTATTTTGTTCAACATATCCGCTGCACCATATTTGTATAGTTGTACCATCATTTTGACTCAACATATCCACTGTACCATATTTGTATAGTTTAACTATGCCTTTTGGTCCAACATATCCGCTGTACCATATTTGTCCAGTTTAACTATACCCTTTGACCCATAATATCCGCTGTACCATATTTGTATGACACTAAACAACAGCTGATAAACACATACAGATACCATTACATGATATTGGGCAGAAGGGCGAGAGCCCAGATGCTGCTGGATCCATAACAACAACAACTCCTGGCACATTTGCCCTCTGCCTTTCCATCCAGAATTGTTTTCAGCAAGGTTGCCTCGTTGTCCATCAAGATTTGTTTTCAACAAGGTGACTGCCTCGTTTTCCATCCAGAATTGTTTTCCACCCAAAATTGTTTTCCATCCAGAATTTTTATCCATCCAAAGCTGTTTTCCATCCAGAATTGTTTTCCATCCAAAGTTGTTTTCCATCCAGAATTGTTTTCCATCCAAAGTTGTTTTCCATCCAGAATTGTTTTCTACCCAAAATTGTTTTCCATCCAGAATTGTTTTCCATCCAAAGTTGTTTTCCATCCAGAATTGTTTTCCACCCAAAATGGTTTTCCATCCAGAATTGTTTTCCATCCAAAGTTGTTTTCCATTCAGAATTGTTTTCCATACAAAATTATTTTCCATCCAGAATTGTTTTCAACAAGATGGCTGACTCATTTTTCATCCAGAATTGTTTTCCATCCAATATTGTTTTCCATCCAGAATTATTTTCCATCCAGAATTGTTTTCAGCAAGGTGTTGTCTCCTTATGTGACCAGAATATCTTAGCTGTCGGACTGATTTTGTTCATCAGTTCCCTATGCACCCCTAATTTCTCAGGGGTTTCCTTATTTGCTGTCTTTTCTTCTATGACATGCACCCCATCATCTATATATTCACATTTCAAAGGCATCAGTTCTCATCTCTAATCGTTTGTCCGCTGAAACGGCTTATTAGAGCTAGATACATGACCAAATGGGAAACCGAACACACTGGATACACCAAAAACGATGCCTATTACCAGTTGAACAGAAGAGAGCAGGTCGTGGTCTTCAGACTTCGCACTGGCCACAATAGACTGAGGTACCACCTATTCAACAAATTGAAGATAGGTGGCACTGACGAATGCCTGTGACGAATGCCGAGGCACCCATGAAGACAACCCCACGCTATCCCTCTGTCAGTGGCTGCTGCCTGTGCCTCTAATTGGAGATTGGTCGATTCTTTTATATTGTCCTCCCACCTTTTTGAAATGACTACCTCTTCGTCGTCTATCTTGCACGTCCAGAGAACGGAATGCGTTGTGTCGTAGATTACAGCTTGGCTGCGATATTTGCACCTTTCGGTCCAACACATCCGACTTCAGCAAGCATTTTTTGAGTACCGGGTTAGCATTCCCTCTTCGATCCCTTCTTCTCAGCCAGTCTGCCCTGCTGCAGCCTGTTATCCAGGATCACCGCGTGGAGGTGTAGAAGAGTCTTGGCAGCTCTTGTTCGCTGGCCCTGATGCTAGCAGTCAGCTATGGGTCGCTGACCATTGCAGCTCATGGGCTGCTCAGCATCTTGATCCCGCAAGACCATTTGATCTCGATATGTGACCGTACCAAGCGAGTTTTGTCTTTTGACAGTTGCCAAGAGGTCTTCAAAAGGCCCTATTGCTGTTGTATTTCTTTCTTGCATTTCCTCATTCATAACTCGGTCTTTGTACGTGACGTTTAGA
Organism: Ariolimax columbianus; assembly: GCA_036924085.1. NCBI lineage: Eukaryota > Metazoa > Mollusca > Gastropoda > Stylommatophora > Arionidae > Ariolimax > Ariolimax columbianus. The sequence continues at coordinate 10,078,832 of JAVGWX010000024.1, forward strand.
AGTCTTCGGAAACATCTCATCTCCAAGTCCTGTATCCTCCGCTGCAGGGCAGCTGTAATTGTCCACATCTCACAATCATACAGGAATGTCGACAAGACCAATGTAAGCATTAATCTGATTTTCATACACATTATTAATAACATCCAAAATTCATAGACTCGATGGACAATCGGGGAGTTTTCTTCAACTTAGATTTGGCTTGGCTTCGTTCATTCTCAATCTCCCACTCCCAAACACTGAATGTTAAGTAGCAGAATGTAGTCCAGAGAACGGAATACATTGTGTCGTAGTTTACAGCTTGACTGTTATTTGCAACTTTCGGTCCAACACATCCGACTTCAGCAAGCATTTTTTGAGTACCGGGGTTAGCATTCCCTCTTCGATCCTTACTTGTCAGCCAGTCTGCCCTGCTGCAGCCTGTTATCCAGGATCACCACGTGGAGGTGTAGAAGGGTCTTGGCAGCTCTTGTTCGCTGGCCCTGATGCTAGCAGTCAGCTATGGGTCGCTGACCGCTGCAGCTCATGCACTACTCAGCATCTTGATCCCCAATTTAGATTTCAATGGGCGGTAATGGAAATTTACCCTCACAAACATTATAAAAGTGGGCGCCAGGTTTAAACAAGTTGAAAAGCCCTGGAGTAGATGGCAGATTTGCAGCGTGAAGGAGAATATTAGCCCCTGGCAGTGAATGTTGTAGTAATACTAGTAATAGCTGTACTAATAATGCTATTGGTTTAGAAGTAATTCTACTGTACCGGACCCTGGAGCATATTCGTGTTGTGAGCTGTGGTAATAGGGTGATTATCCGTGCAAGCTGGCCCTGAGGGGTTAAACCAGCCTACTGCGTGAATGTCTGCTGGTTGAGGGGCGACTAGGAGGGCTGTTTTCAGAAGGCAATCGATGAGGGTTGGCCTGTTTAAGACAATGTCTGGGGATAGCTTATTTGCTGAGAGGGGGGGGGGGGGGGGTGTGCGACTGGGCTGTATGCATCTGGCGGTAGTAATAAGGGAGTTAATGGTGGCGGACACAGGCGTGGACAGCTCTAGGCTGCTGCCAGGATAGTCTTGAGGGCAGATTGTAAGAGGGTGGAAGGTGCTGTTAGATGATGTTTGAGGAGAGGGTTGTATGAGGGGGTTGGGGGGGGAGGGTTGGTGTTTTGTTGGAGGGGTTGTATGAGGAGGGGGCTTGTAAGAGGGGAGGGTTCGGTTTTATGAGGGGGTTGGTGGTTGGGAGGGTTGTATGAGGGGGTTGGTGGTTGGGAGGGGTTGTTTGAGGGCGTTGGTGGTTGGAGGGGTTGTATGAGGGGCTGTTAGGGGGGGGGTTGTAAGAGGAGTTGTTGGGGGGGGGGGTTGTAAGAGGGGAGGGTTGGTGGTTGGGATGGGGGTTTGGTGGTTGGGAGGGGTTGTTTGAGGGGGTTGGTGGTTGGGAGAGGTTGTATATGGGGAAAGTTGTATGAGGGGGGGGGGGTAAAAGAGGGGATGGTTGGTGGTTGGGAAGGGTAGTATGAGGGTTGGGGTTGGGAGAGGGTGTGTGAGGAGAGGATTTGTGGTTGGGAGGGGCTGTATGAGGGAATGGTTGAGGGTTCATGAGTTTGTATGAGAAAAGGGATGGTGGTTCAAGGGTTGCTAGAGGGTTGATGGTTCGACGAGTGTACGCGGAGAGTGCTATAAATATACATCTCTTTCGTTTGGGGTGAACTAACACACAAGTACCCATAACAGCCTCACAGGATTACAACACCCAAAGCTCAAATAAAGACAAACTGGATATACGAAACGCCTGACCGCAGTAGGAACTGCTCCACTTTCCAGGATAATGCTCTTTAATGACAAACACATAAATAGAATGGAATCAACATGGCCACTCCTAGACAGAGTCAATACATAAACAACGTTGCGGCAACGGCTGAAAGGGTAGCGCTAATTTCCTTGCTCCAATAAATCCTCGTTTATCAATTTGTGCTTGGACGATCCCCGAGGCTATTGTCAGAAACGCTAAAACGCTGATATCCAACAAATTGCTGTAGAGCTCGCGGTTTTAGCGTTGTGAAATTGCTTGTAAGTAGGTCAATTTTGATGCGGACACTATTGCTCTGTTTGGTTGAAAGTGGGCGAAAAGATGATAGCATGAAAATGGAAGGAGGATAAAGTGAATGTGAAAGAAGGATGATAAAGTGAATGTGAAAGAAGGATGATAAAGTGAATATGGATGAAGGATGATAAAGTGAATATGGATGAAGGATGATAAAGTGAATATGGATGAAGGATGATAAAGTGAATATGGAGGAAGGATGATAAAGTGAATATGGATGAAGGATGATAGCATGAAAATGGAAGAAGGATGATAGCATGAACATGGATGAAGGATGATAAAGTGAATGTGAAAGAAGGATGATAGCATGAAAATGGAAGAAGGATGATAAAGTGAATGTGAAAGAAGGATGATAAAGTGAATATGGATGAAGGATGATAAAGTGAATATGGAGGAAGGATGATAAAGTGAATATGGATGAAGGATGATAGCATGAAAATGGAAGAAGGATGATAGCATGAACATGGATGAAGGATGATAAAGTGAATGTGAAAGAAGGATGATAGCATGAAAATGGAAGAAGGATGATAAAGTGAATGTGAAAGAAGGATGATAAAGTGAATGTGAAAGAAGGATGATAAAGTGAATATGGAAGAAGGATGATAAAGTGAATGTGAAAGAAGGATGATAAAGTGAATATGGAGGAAGGATGATAAAGTGAATATGGATGAAGGATGATAGCATGAAAATGGAAGAAGGATGATAGCATGAAAATGGATGAAGGATGATAAAGTGAATGTGAAAGAAGGATGATAAAGTGAATGTGAAAGAAGGATGATAAAGTGAATGTGGAAGAAGGATGATAAAGTGAATGTGAAAGAAGGATGATAAAGTGAATGTGAAAGAAGGATGATAAAGTGAATGTGAAAGAAGGATGATAAAGTGAATGTGAAAGAAGGATGATAAAGTGAATATGGAAGAAGGATGATAAAGTGAATATGGATGAAGGATGATAAAGTGAATATGGATGAAGGATGATAGCATGAAAATGGAAGAAGGATGATAAAGTGAATGTGAAAGAAGGACGATAAAGAGAATGTGAAAGAAGGATGATAAAGTGAATATGGAAGAAGGATGATAAAGTGAATATGGATGAAGGATGATAAAGTGAATATGGACGAAGGATGATAAAGTGAATGTGAAAGAAGGATGATAAAGTGAATGTGAAAGAAGGATGATAAAGTGAATGTGAAAGAAGGATGATAAAGTGAATGTGAAAGAAGGATGATAAAGTGAATGTGAAAGAAGGATGATAGCATGAAAATGGAAGAAGGATGATAAAGTGAATGTGAAAGAAGGATGATAAAGTGAATGTGAAAGAAGGATGATAAAGTGAATATGAAAGAAGGATGAAAAAGTAAAAATGGAAGAAGGATGATAAAGTGAATGTGAAAGAAGGATGATAAAGTGAATGTGAAAGAAGGATGATAAAGTGAATGTGAAAGAAGGATGATAAAGTGAATGTGAAAGAAGGATGATAAAGTGAATGTGAAAGAAGGATGATAAAGTGAATGTGAAAGAAGGATGATAAAGTGAATGTGAAAGAAGGATGATAGCATGAAAATGGAAGAAGGATGATAAAGTGAATGTGAAAGAAGGATGATAAAGTGAATGTGAAAGAAGGATGATAAAGTGAATATGAAAGAAGGATGAAAAAGTAAAAATGGAAGAAGGATGATAAAGTGAATGTGAAAGAAGGATGATAAAGTGAATGTGAAAGAAGGATGATAAAGTGAATGTGAAAGAAGGATGATAGCATGAAAATGGAAGAAGGATGATAGCATGAAAATGGATGAAGGATGATAAAGTGAATGTGAAAGAAGGATGATAAAGTGAATGTGAAAGAAGGATGATAAAGTGAATGTGAAAGAAGGATGATAGCATAAAAATGGAAGAAGGATGATAGCATGAAAATGGAAGAAGGATGATAAAGTGAATGTGAAAGAAGGATGATAAAGTGAATGTGGAAGAAGGATGATAAAGTGAATGTGAAAGAAGGATGATAAAGTGAATGTGGAAGAAGGATGATAAAGTGAATGTGAAAGAAGGATGATAAAGTGAATATGGAAGAAGGATGATAGCATGAAAATGGAAGAAGGATGATAAAGTGAATGTGAAAGAAGGATGATAAAGTGAATGTGGAAGAAGGATGATAAAGTGAATGTGGAAGAAGGATGATAAAGTGAATGTGGAAGAAGGATGATAAAGTGAATGTGAAAGAAGGATGATAAAGTGAATGTGGAAGAAGGATGATAAAGTGAATGTGAAAGAAGGATGATAAAGTGAATATGGAAGAAGGATGATACAGCGAACATGGAAGAAAGATGATAGACTAAAACGATAGAAGGACGATGAACGGAAATAGAAGGATGGTAAAACGAACGGAAGGTAGGATGATAAAAGGGAAGAAGGTTGCTAAAACTAAAATGGAAGAGGGATTATTAAACGATAATGGAAAAAGTTTGAAAGTTTGGTATTGCAACACATACTCCTCTGCTCACATTTGTCTTTCTCTCATTCCTTGCCAATTGCGTCTTTTCTACCTTGACAATTTCTTCCTTTGACAATTTCTACCTTTGACAATTTCTACCTTTGACAATTTTTACCGTGGCCATTTTCTACCGTGACAATTTCTACCTTTGACAAGTTTGACCATGGCCATTTTCTACCTTGACAATTTCTGCTTTTGACAATTTTTACATTGACAAGTTTGACTGTGGCCATTTTCTACCTTGACAATTTCTACCTTGACAATTTCTACATTGACATTTCTACCTTGACAATTTCTACCTTGACAATTTCTACATTAACAAGTTCTACCCTTGACGATTTCTACCTTGACAATTTCTACATTAACAAGTTCTACCCTTGACGATTTCTACCGTGACGATTTCTACCTTGACAAACTGCATACACCAACAGTTCAACAGAAGTTTGCTAAACAAGAGCACCTCATCTCATCTTCTCTTGATCCTTGATTCTAGGAACAAACATCATCACACAGGGGACATTCTCATAAGTGCTCCGTTCTCCCTCCAAGCAGCCAGCCAAGTGTATATATTCAGAGTACCAGTCAGGTGCTGATTTCCTGTTCTTCGGATCTTTCCAGATAGAAGACACTTTCTCTCCTCTCCCGAATCTATCATCCTCTGCACATATGCATTTTTGCGACCCTTTGTCTCTTCATCATTCTGTAGACTGTCCATGACTGCCCTTATCAACTCAACCCTGTCTCTTCATCATTCTGTAGACTGTCCATGACTGCCCTTATCAACCTTACCCTGTCTCTTCATCATTCTGTAGACTGTCCATGACTGCCCTTATCAACCTTACCCTGTCTCTTCATCATTCTGTAGACTGTCCATGACTGCCCTTATCAACTCACCCCTGTCTCTCGTCATCACCACGTCGTTCCCCACAGCTCGTCCCGCCACTCCGTCAGCTCTTTCGTTGCCCCAGACGCCCATATGTCCCGGACAGTAGATAAACGAGACACCTTGTACACCAGAGTTGTTCAGAAGAGACTCCCACTTAGCATGCACCTTTCTATCTTACGGAGCATCCGCTGCGAGTCTGACAGTATCACTGAGTGTGTGAAAAAATTACACCTGTAGACGTCTGGTCAGGCGTCGACTGCAGGTCACCTCCTCCACAACCCCAGCGACCGGCCCCTTGTGTTCCGAGTGGCGATGGCGCTGTGCTCTGTGTTCTCTGTGTCCCAAAAGTTGACGTATGCGTGCTAGCCCCGATTCAATGTATTTCACAACATTGTGACGTACATCAGCTGCATCGTTGACGTTCGGCGCCAGTGCTCCCGTGCGTTTAATTTTGGGATGTTTCATCTCCTCACTTATATCCTGAATTTGTGGTGACATCTCTGGGATAGCTGATAATTTGTTGTTGTAATGGGTCCAGCAGCATCCGGGCTCTCGCCCTTCGGCCCAAGGTATCTACACGTTTTTATCTGTTGCTGTCTAGTACGGGGAGTGGCGTAGCGCAGTGGTTAGGGTGCCGGCTTTGCATCTGAGTGGTCCTGGGTTCATTTCCCAGTTGAGGCGGTAATGTTTTTTCAGACCGCCATGGTCCCGGGTCGACCCAGCCTCAAATGGGTACCGGTTCAGTCCGGGAAGTAAAAGCGGCGAGGGAGAGGAGATGGCTACCGCTCTCATATAGCCGAGCCTTTGAAATGCGAGATCGCTAACACCTTACACCCCTACGGGAGTAATGCTATGGGTTACTTTACTTTACTAGTACCATACAAAGTGTTCCATGTATCTTGCCGTGGAGGGAGAAACATTTTCGTAACACCGTTGAGCGCTGAGCACTCAAAGAAATGATGATCGATGGTTTCGTATGGGTGTGTACACAGCTGGCACTCAGGCGTGTGTTGTGGTTGGATTCTGTTCAGGTGCTTTTTTTAGTGGGATGTGTTGGACTCTCAATCGGAAAATGGTGTTCCTATCTGTGTAAAATAAAAAATTTACGTGTTTGCCTCACTAGTTTCTACTGGTGGAGGCGCGCCTATTCCACCCCAGACCGTAGTCAACTAGGCGATATTAAGACGCATAAACCAGTGCTTGGATGTATGTGTACGTCTGTATGTACCTATGCTAGGTTTGTGCCCTCTCAGAAGCCAGCGCAACCAAAGTGCAATGGAAGAGTCTCACCCTGAGGGCACGTGTCTTCTCCTACGTACGCTGTCAGACGTCAACTTGAATTGTTCGAAGAAAGCAGCTGTCATCCTGAGGCTGTCGACACTGCCATAGAGCTTGTCTAGTGTTGGCACTGGTGATGGTCACATGTGCTCTCTCTGGTCCTCGTATATCGGGCAATTTTGCAGCAGATGTTCAGCCATCCGGTACCACAGGTGCATTCGTCAGTGCCACCTATCTTCAGTTTATTGAATAGATGGTACCTCAGTCTATTGTGGCCTGTGCGGAGTCTGAAGACCACGACCTGCTCTCTTCTGTTCAACTGGTAATAGGCATCATTTTTTGTGTAGCCAGTTTGTTCTGTTTCCCATTTGGCCATGGGCTGGGGTCCATCTTGGTGTAGTGAGATCCGGGGCTCAGTAAGCTCAGTACTACAGGGATCACAGTGCTGATACCCTCGTCGTTAGCCAGGCTGCTGTGAAACAATCTCTTTCCAGGAAGAAGTGCTTGGAAGTAAAGTAGGGGTCATGATCCGATCAGTATGTTTCACCTGACCCTAACATAACCTGATCAGTGTTTCACCTGACCCTAACATAACCTGATCAGTATGTCTCAACTGACCCTAACATAACCCGATCAGTATATTTCACCTGACCCTAACATAACCCGATCAGTATGTTACACCTACCCCTGACTAACATAACCCGATCAGTGTTTCACCTACTCCTAACATAGCCCTATCAGTGTTTCACCTACCCCTAACATAGCCCTATCAGTGTTTCACCTACCCCTAACATAGCCCTATCAGTATTTCACCTACCCCTAACATAGCCCTATCAGTGTTTCACCTACCCCTAACATAGCCCTATCAGTGTTTCCCCTACCCCTAACATAGCCCTATCAGTGTTTCACCTACCCCTAACATAGCCCTATCAGTGTTTCACCTACCCCTAACATAGCCCTATCAGTGTTTCACCTACCCCTAACATAGCCCTATCAGTGTTTCCCCTACCCCTAACATAGCCCTATCAGTGTTTCACCTACCCCTAACATAGCCCTATCAGTGTTTCCCCTACCCCTAACATAGCCCTATCAGTGTTTCACCTACCCCTAACATAGCCCTATCAGTGTTTCCCCTACCCCTAACATAGCCCTATCAGTGTTTCACCTACCCCTAACATAGCCCTATCAGTGTTTCACCTACCCCTAACATAACCTGATCAGTTTTTCCCCTACCCCTAACATAGCCTCATCAGTATTTCACCTGACCCTAACATAACCTGATCAGTGTTTCACCTAACCGGACGTTAACCTCATTTCCCCTACCTGCTATGTGTGAGAAAACCCCAAACCACACCCAAACAAAACAAACCACAACAACTTTAGTCCTGACACAAAGAATCGATCCCATCAGACGTTGTGAATATCAAATGAAATCCATGGCTTACCATTTGAAATAACATTTGCAATGAAATGATTGTTTCTGATTTGGGCCTGTTTCTCTAATCTCGTTTACCTAGTTCTAAAAAAAAAATATCTTAAACAGTATTTTGTCTATTATTAGAAATTAAAAATAAAGTTACGCCGAATACGGATGTGCCGGACCGAAAGGTGCGAATATCGCAGTCAAGCTGTTAACTAGCAACACAACGCATTCCTTTCGTCAGACTACATCCTGCTACTTGCAATGCCCTTTTTAGGGCTTGGTAGTGGGAGATGAGAACAAACGCAGAAGAAGAAGAACAAAAAAATTGTGTTCTTTTTTTTCTTCTTCCTTTTCTTTTTCTTCTTCTTCTTCTTCTTCTTCTACTACTGTTGCTGCTGCTGTCACCACCGCCCCACCACTACCTTTTTTCTTCTTCATTATCATCATGACCATCACCACCACTTTTTTTTATCTTCTTCATTTTCATCATGACCATCACCACCACTTTTTTTTATCTTCTTCATTATCATCATGACCATTATCACCACCACCACCACCTTCTTCTTCTTCTTCGTCTTGTTCTTCTTCTTTTTTATCATCAATAGTTGGGGTAAGGTCAGTTAATGCATCCACACATATATTCGACGTCTTTATACTGGTTTAGAAGACTCCGCAGAGTCTGTATACAACCAGTTTCATTTCCATTTCTTTGCTCTAAATGCATGAATGGTCCTTGCCTCTTTTACTTCCTGTGGCCATTACGTTTCAAACATTCACTATTCTCTGGCTAAACAAATATTTCTTAATATCTAATCTGAACCTTTGTTTAGTTAATTCGTAACTATGCCCTTTTGTTGTTGTAGGTGGTTGTATTTCGAAAAAAAAATTGTTATAGTCTAATTTATCCATTCCTCTGATCATCTTATAAACTTGAATTAAGCCACCACAAATTCTTCTCTCTTCTAGACACTGTAGGCCGGTTTTTCTGAGTCTTTCCTCATAACTGTAATTCTAGAATCCCACTACCAGCTTTGTCGCTCTTCTTTGTATTCTTTCCTATCCAACCAGGTTTATATCTCCTCTATGATAAGGTTTGACCTTTCCATGCAGGATAGTATTTGCAAGACCCGTATGATCTGGAGATGTGGCCGTTCCAAGTTTGTGTCCGTCTCTTGACCGTTGCCGAGACACGTAATGCACACACACAAACACGCACACACACACAAACTAGGACATACACATACACACACAAACACGCACACACAAACCAGGACATACACATACACACACAAACAGGCATATACACACAAACCCGCATAAACACACACCCGCACACACACACAAACACGCATACACACACACACCTACACATACACAAACATGCATATACACACAAACCCACATATACACACACACACACCCTCACATACACACAAACACTCGTATACACACACACCCGCACACACACACACAAACACGCATATACACACAAACCCGCATACACACACACACACCCGACATACACACACAAACACGCATATACACATACACCTGCACATACACACACAAACACACAAATCTACACATACACAAACACGCATTTACACACAAACCCGCATATTCAGACAAACACGCACATACACACACACCCGCACATACACACACAAACACGCATATACACATACACCTGCACATACACACACAAACACACAAATCTACACATACACAAACACGCATTTACACACAAACCCGCATATTCAGACAAACACGCACATACACACACACCCGCACATACACACTCAAACACGCATATACACACAAACACACAAGCTACACATACACAAACACGCATATACGCACAAACCCGCATATACACACACAAACACGCATATACACACAAACACACAAATCTACACAAACACGCATATACGCACAAACCCGCATATACACACACACACCCGCACATACACACACAAACACGCATATACACACAAACCTACACATACACACACAAACACTGACTTTGAGCGCATGAGCTGCAGTGGTCAGCGACCCATAGCTGACTGCTAGCGTCAGGGCCAGTGAACTAGAGCTGCCAAGACCCTTCTACACCTCCACGCGGTGATCCTGGATAACAGGCTGTAGCAGGGTAGAGTGGCTAAGGAGAAGGGATCGAAGAGGGAATGCTAACCCGGTACTCAAAAAATGCTTGCTGAAATCGGATGTGTTGGACCGAAAGGTGCAAATATCACAGTCAAGCTATAAACTACGACACAACGCATTCCGTTCTCTGGACTACATTCTGCTACTTAAGCCCTTTCAGGGTTTGATAGCGAGAGATTGAGAACGAACGAAGCCAAGTCAAGCCAAACAGCTGGTTCCTGACAATAAAGCGAACACCGAATGAAGTTAATCATTTTATTTATTTCATCCTCTTTTTCTTATTAATCTTCTTCTTTTTCAGTCTTCATCTTCTTCTTCACAAATCGTCCAAACATATTTAGATGAAGACAGTCAGAGAACAGATATGCACAAGTGGTTTGTATTGCATTCCACGTTGTGGGCCAATGCTTATCAAAGTGTGGCCCGCCGACCTCGAGTGGTCCGAGACCGACTGATAGACCAGTGACACTCAAAGTGTGGCCCGCGCGCTCGAGTGGTCCCTGACCGACTGATAGACCAGCGACACTCAAAGTGTGGCCCGCGCGCTTGAGTGGTCTCTGACCGACTGATAGACCAGTGATACTCAAACGTGTGTATCAGACTGGTTTTGGGCACTGTCCACTCTCGGCAAATTGGCCCAGTTCAACCCCGATCGCTGGACTGAAGTTGCAGCACTGTGAATGAGCTGACAGCAGCCAGCGACCCATAGCTGAGTGCTTGCATCAGCGACCCATAGCTGACAGCAGCCAGCGACCCATAACTGAGTGCTTGCATCAGCGACCCATAGCTGACAGCAGCCATCGACCCATAACTGAGTGCTTGCATCAGCGACCCATAGCTGACAGCAGCCATCGACCCATAACTGAGTGCTTGCATCAGTGACCCATAGCTGACAGCAGCCAGCTACCCATAACTGAGTTATTACATCAATTTCAGCGAACCGGGGTTGACCAAGACCATATTCCGCCTCCAATCAGCGGTCCTGGAAGCAGGCGAACTGAATAGAAACCCAAGAAACGTCTGTCATCACAACTCTTAGGTCCATGCCAGCACTAACAGTGTTGTACACCATTTTTAGTCACATGTCACGTGCCTTGACGTCAAGTGGGCCACCTAGCAGTGATAGGACACAATAATATTAGGTAGAACTAGAACAAAATGTCCTGGTTTTATTTGAACGCATCTCGTAGTTACGAATATCTAAACATAAATAAGTTTTAAAATTACTCAATATTTTCTATTGCTGTTCAATTTGTAAAACACTATAAAAATAATGAAGTAAATGTATAGGTGGAACTATAGACAACATATTCGATTGTCAATATTATATGCATATTATTTGGAATAGGTAGGCATGTGGTCTGGAGGTTGTGAGGTTCCCTTACAGCACCAATGTGCCAGGTTCAAATCGCAATAAACAGGCTGGAAAGGATACAAAGAAGAGCGACAAAACTGATAGTGGGATTTCAGAATTAGAGTTATGAGGAAAGACTCAGAAAAACCGGCCTACAGTGTGACAATACATGTTTATGAGATAATCAAAGGAACGGATAAATGAGACTATAACCAGTCTTTCAAAATACAAGAACAAGAGGACATAGCTACAAATTAATAAAGAATGGTCCAGATTAGATATTAGGAAATATTTGTTTAGTCAGAGAATGGTGAATGCTTGGAATGCATTGCCACAGGAAATAGTGGAAGCAGGGTGAGTTAATGCATTCAAGTATAGGTTGTATACTCATAATTTTTAGATCAAGTGAAGTGACCAAATGGGAAACCGAACATACTGGTTACACAAAAACGATGCCTATTACCAGTTGAACCGAAGAGAGCAGGTCACTGTCTTCAGACTTCGCACTGGCCACAATAGACTGAGGTAACACCTATTCAACAAATTGAAGATAGGTGGTACCGACGAATGCCCGTGCGGTACCGGTAAAATGACCGCTGAACATCTGCTGCAGAACTGCCTGACATACGAGGATCAGCGAGAGCAGATGTGGCCATCACCAGTGGAACTGCAAGACAAGCTCTATGGCAGTGGTGACAGCCTCAGGATGACCACCGTTTTTTTCGAAAAAATAATGGTTACTGTCTGACTGCGTACGAAGAAGAAGATTAAGTGAAGTAAATGAAACTGGTTGTATACAAACTCTGCAGAGTCTTCTAAACCAGTATAAAGAAGTTCATATTCCCATCACATTACCCTCGGCGCCAGAGAGATGTGCCTCTTGCGAGGAAGCCAACCATATTCTTTATGCCTCCCGATCTTTTTCAGTGCTGTACCAATACGGACCTAGGTCTTTACCAGTCCACCTCCCCATCGAATAGGTGGGCGTACACAGGCATAGGGCCACCAAAACGACGTTCTACGCGTCCGTCTGTTGTCAGACATGCGTACAACATGTCCAGCCCAGCGATGTTTGCATGATATCGCTGCTTCCACAGCGTCCCGAAATCAAGTTTGATTTCAAATGTCTTCGTTCTGGATCTTTTCCCCGTATGGAAATTTGTAAGTGCGTGTCGTTCTCTCTCTGAGTGACTCAGAACGGGACACTGCAGACTCAAGGCCCACCTCCACAGTATGGGTCTCAGAGACACCGCCACGTGCGATTGTGGAGCACCCAATCAAACACCAGAACATATTCTGCAGGACTGCTCTACTTATGCAGACCAAAAAACAGGCAGTCTGGCCTGGGGGAGCGAACATGCTAGAAAAGCTGTGAGGGACCTGAAACGCAGTCTCCTTTGCGAACCTCACCGGGCTAGAAGCAGAGCATCAGTTGAAGAAGAAGAAGACTTGTCCTCTGGGTGAATATGAATTTTTCAGCATCTGTTTTGCGCGTTCCACACTTTCCATCCGTAAATCATTGCTAGAATGACCATGTAATTGAAAGTGTGTGCTCTCGTCGTGGTGTTTTTCATCTCTTGGAGTATCAGTTTAATGAAGTTAAAGAAAACCAAGCTCATTTTCATCATCTATAGATTCCGTTGTCCATTTTGTGGTTAGCATTTATCCCAGTGGTCTCGAGGTAAGGTGTTCACCTCGGGTGCTGGAGGTCGTGGGTACAAATCCTGTTGGAAACACCGGGATTTACTCACGTGGATCACCCAGTAAATATTTCCCATGATCTCTGAATAGTGAGATCAGACACCCGTGTACAGTGGTGCGCACATTAAAAATACAGTAGCAGTTGGAAATAGAAAAGAGTAGACCTAACGGCCACTGCTCGGGCAAAATTCAAGTTAAAAATCTACTCAGATTATTCTAGGGATTCTCGCCCCACAGAGAACATGTCGCACGCAACAAAAGGGGACTGTGTGGCCATAACAACAGGTCTTGGTTATGTGGTTAGCGGAGCGGCTTACATGGCGCCTGACAGGCTACGGGTCTACCTTGCTCTAATTTATGCTTCCACCTCCACCAGTCTCAAAAATAGGCGATCGGATATTCCAGGGGCTAACAGATGCTGGGATTGACCTGGCAAGTCACCAGTGGATTTTCACCTGCCAAAAAATATGAAACAAAGGTAGTCACACCTCCCACGACGTCTAACGACATAAGTGGACTGAAGATAGATTTATCTCTTGGCCTAGGTAGATAATTTGAGAATAGTTCTTAGTCGACCTGTACTTCTACAGAGGCAGTTGCCCCTATGCAGGTCCTATATCTGGTATGAGCTGGATGTAAATGGGAGAAGGGTTTCCTGCTAAGCGGGCTAGGCTCGAGCAACTTAATACTCAGCTGCGTTGGGACAAGCGCTTACAGAGGATGGTTAACCGATGTGCGAGTCCATCTTAATAGACTCAAACACTAGAGCAAATTAGACCTGCAGCCTGTTAGGTGCCATCTATGCTGCTTTAAACAAACCACGGCCGGTGTTTTGCCATGGCACACAGTCAGTCGCCTGTTACGACATGCTCTCTGTGTGGCAGTGGTGCTATCCTTGTCCTTGTCACACACAAAGACCCCGGCGGACCACTCAGCATAATTTGATTATAGCGAATTTGAATTATGCCATACTCAGACCGGACATGTTATGGGTTCTTTAATGGAATGGCCTAGTCTACCCAGCTGTAAATGGGTACCTAGCGGAAGTCAGGGACAATCTCTATTATTGTCACTTTCAGCATTGTAGGGGCTAACCACACATTAAGGCGCCCTCGATGAAAGGAAGTTGGTCCTATGAGTTATTTTCCAGCCATTTGGAATGCTCATTTTGAATTATCATATACATAGGCGTCCCAGTCTTTGCAGACCATGCGCGTGGCACCCCGTGAGTAGCCTCTCATGGCGCTAAATAGGAGACCCTGGGCTGTCCAAACTGCAGGACCCCCCACCCCACCCCACCGGCCTCGGTGGTGTAATCCAAAGAAATGCAAAGCATGACAATTTGGCACCAGCTCAGCTGCAGGAGCTGCCGGAATGACTTCGCAATTTTGAAACCATCCGCCTTTGATGCTACCACTCCGGATTTTCTGTCTGGGTTTACTCCCGTAGCCCTACGGGGTTTCCGCGAGGTTTCCACAAGGCAGTGGAGTAGTTGCCCGCACATGCTAGTTACTCGAGACATCCGATGATACTCTCATCGTCCCAAGCCTAGCCAGCACTCCCTGGCACTTTTGGGTTTAAAATCAGTTCCCCCTCTTTTAGGCGAACGGCCTGAACAGGCTAACGACCTTCATCTACCCGGGTTTAGAGTCAGAGTTTATCTCCTCTTAGATTGGCTGCCAACCAAGGCTAACGACCTTCATCTGCCCGGGTTTATAGTCAGAGTTTACCTCCTCTTAGATTGGCTGCCAACCAAGGCTAATGAGTCCAATCTCCCCGCCCAGTTATACCGCCGGGTACTCGGTCGCGCCCCACAGCAGGCTTTGTAAGAAACAGGTGGCCCCTCAGGATGGTGCTGCTGGGGCCACAATAATGTAAGAGAGGCCATTGGCATGAAACTCCTGAACGGCAAGCCGAACAGTGAATCCAGCGGCGATCTCTACACCTGGAAAGGAGAGGCTATATCAGACGCTTCACTTTCCTTTAACGAGCGAGACGCCCAGACCTCACTACCCCCTAATTATACTATTAGCCCCTTTTCAGTCATGTCTGACTATAGTAGCCCCTTTTCAGTCATGTCTGACTATACTAGGCCATTTTCAGTCATGTCTGACTATACTAGCCCCTTTTCAGTCATGTCTGACCATACTAGCCCCTTTTCAGTCATGTCTGGATATAGTAGCCCCTTTTCAGTCATGTCTGACTATACTAGCCCATTTTAAGTCATGCCTGGCTATAATAGCCCATTTTCAGTCATGCATGACTATAAAAGCCCATTTTCAGTCATGCATGTCAATAATAGCCCCTTTTCAGTCATGCCTGGCTATAATAGCCCATTTTCAGTCATGCCTGACTATAGTAGCCCCTTTTCAGTCATGCCTGACTATAATAGCCCCTTTTCAGTCCTGCCTGACTATAATAGCCCCTTTTCAGGCATGCCTGTCTATAGTAGCCCCTTTTCAGTCATGTCTGACTATAGGTTGATGCGACCGTTGAGTAGCCTCGCTCTTCACTTCCCTGTGTTACATGAGCTTATTTTCGCCCAGCCTGAGGTGGCTCTTCAGGTTACATCTCCATTTGGATCGGTCTGCAACCATGTCTTCCCAATATGTAATTATATGCGTCTTTGAACCGCAGCTGTGGTCGACCAGCTGCTCATAGAGAACATCTCTAGGGATGCGACCGTCTTCTATGCGACGAAAATGACCAAGTTTTCTCTGGCGAAGGAGGGTGTACATACCAGCGGTTTGACATAAGCCTTTACCCTGACCATGAAGGAGTAGGAGAAGAAATTTGGCACAGTGCTTATTCCTTTTTCAATGTATCCACCACCTGAATTTATACATGTCTGCCATCTTTGCATGACCTTGAAAAGACCTTCAGAGTAAAGTGACATTTTTTCGAACTAAACCTGTTATCACAAGCCAGTGTGACATCTTCGTCACTGTCAAAATGATTTCCTTTCAGCTGTTTTTTTTTTCAAGTTTTGAGAAAATAAAAATTCTTGGTCATGATGGCGAATCCAAGTCTCATCTACTGTCACATGTTTTTCTACCGACACATTTTGAGTAACTGGCCACAGCAATCGACCCTCGTTTGTTTCTGTGCACATGTCAGCAGACGCGGGACCCAGCGGGCACACACTTTTCTCATGTTCAGTCCGTTGTGTAAAATTCTAAAAACTACTTTCATTTAGTTTTGCTGACCTAGATATCTCTGCAATTGTCATTTTCCTATCCTGGTCAATGATTGTCTTCACTCTTGTAGAATTTTCATCGCTGCACTCTCAGGATAGTGATCTTGGAAGATCAGCAACATGGGAACGGTCACACTTAAACTGCATACATCAGTTTTTTTACAGAAGCATACAAACGACATAATTCTTCAAACACTGGTTCCATCTCCCTGTGTATTTCTGTAGGTGTTTTTTCCCTGCAACATCAAGAATTTTATCGCAGTTCTGGCCTCTGATTTCTCCGTTGTTCTGACAAACTGTTAAAGTAGCAGATCCGGTCAATAAGGTGTGTTGCGCCATGCGCCATACCGGGTAAACCCGTCGAGGAGGGAAATTCATACCTCTCAAGTCCAGTACAAATTGAATAAGCTACATATGCGCCAAATTTCTACTCTCTCCTCCTACTCCTTAATAGTCAGGGTAAAGACATGAGGAAAACCGGGGCAAGAATTCCCCTCCGCATTTGTCAGTTTCTACATGAGACGCCAAGGATGGATCTCAGGCGCCTTAGGTGAAATATGTAGAGCCGTTGCTCTTGTTTGGCATAGGTTGTCAACGTTTTACTGAATAAGTAATGATTCTATCTGTGGTGGGAGCGCTTGGACTCCGCCGTCTGTTTCACGGGTGCTTGATTCAGAGTCCCCTGCATCTCGTAGCCACCCCTAGTCGTCTTGCCCTTGACTTGCCACTGGGGTCGGGCGTCTCGAGACGAGATAATGAGGATAAAAAATAGTGCATTTAATCCTTACTAAAAATAGCGCTACCAAATATATTATGCCGTTATCATTAGCGACAAAATTCAGATCTAAAATAACTTTGTAAGGTGCTCTCTAAACTCTGTTCCCGATTCACGAAAGTGGTGATTCACTGGACTTCACTGGCTAGAGAAGGCAGAACTCTGTCTCAACCTAACATGTGTCTAATTTATGAGCAGACCAGGAGGTTTCTCAGATGCAGATACAAGAACAAATAGCGGAGCATCCAGGGCGACAACAACATAGCGCTTACTGCGGCAGCTGTGCATGGCCGGAACGTGGCTTGTCTTCCATGTCGCTTTCGAAACGCACAACCCACCGCCTCACAGTGCTAACACCCACTGTTATTCTCCATAAACGCTCATCAAGCGTCGATGAGTTTCAATTGGTGCAACTTTTTCCGGGTTGAAGGAATTATTCTTCTTCGTAGGCTGTCAGGCGTGTACGTGAATTTGTTCAAAGAAAGCCATATAGCTTGTCTAGTGTTGGCACGGGTGATGGCCACGCGTGCTTTCTCTGGTCCTCGTATGTCGGGAAATTTTGCAGCAGATTTTCAGGGGTCATTTCCCCTGTACCACAGGTGCATTCCATGACAGACGCCATTTTGTCTGACTGCTCCTCCACTGCCACCTGTAGGACGGAAAACAATTTATAAGCGGGAAGGTTCAAACTTTACTGCCACACTGCCAGCAGCCAGTTCTGACGTCGTGACACGTAGGGGCGCCCCTCGGACAATATAAAGAGATCAAGGATGTAGTGATTTTCAGACTCCAATTTGAGTTTAATGTATGCACAGGCCACATAAGTTTGGATAGCATCTATTCAACAAGTTCAAATTAGGACGTACCGATGAATGTGTCCAGCGGTACTGATAACATGGCTGTTAGATATCGGCCGTAGGAGTGTCCAACATACGAGATACAGAGAAGGCACGTTTGGGCCATCTTCCGTCCCAATCCAAGACCAGCTCTATGGGCTTGTCGTTGACCTCTTGCGCTCCACTGTTCTCTTGAGAGATATTCAAGTTGGCGTACGGAGGAGGAGGAGGAAGAAGAAAGGAAGGGGGGGGATGAGGAAGAAGGTAGGAAGGAAGAGGGTAGAAGAAGAGAGGACGGAAGGAGGGAGAGAAAGGTAGAAAAAGGAGGAAGAAGGCAACAGAAGACAGAAAAAGGAAGAAGGCAGAAGAATGAAGTAAAGAAGGAAGGAAGAGAAGAGGAAGAAGACGGAATAAGGAAGGAAGGAGGACGAGGAAGGAAGATGGCGGAAGAAAGAAGTGGAAGAAGAAAAAAAAGGAAGGAAAAAATGGAAGTAGAAAGAACAGAAAGAAGAAGGATAAAGAGGAAGATGAGGGATAAAGAGGAAGATGAGGGATAAAGAGGAAGAAGAAGGATGAAGAGGAAGATGAGGGATGAAGAGGAAGATGAGGGATAAAGAGGAAGATGAGGGATAAAGAGGAAGATGAGGGATGAAGAGGAAGATGAGGGATAAAGAGGAAGATGAGGGATAAAGAGGAAGATGAGGGAGGAAGAGGAGGGATAAAGAGGAAGATGAGGGATAAAGAGGAAGATGAGGGATGAAGAGGAAGATGAGGGATGAAGAGGAAGATGAGGGATAAAGAGGAAGATGAGGGATGATGGCGGAAGAAGAGGGGGCATGCAGCCTGTTTTAAGGGTTTTCCATTTGGACTGGTTAATTCGTTCGTTTTGTGTGTTTTCTTCCGTCCGATAATCCTGGAATGGACATCGGTTATATGAATAGCACTACAGCCCCAAACAGTACAATTGGCCATATATGAGTCCAGGAATGAGATTCTGACATATTCTGGCATGGGGCAAAACAGCTTGAAGACCCCTGGTTTTTGTTTCGAACGTCCACAGTGAGTAGCTTTACTCTTTTGTGCGCACAGAAGAGGACGTTAAGTGGCGGGTTGCTGTAGCTTTCCTTACATCCCGAGCGTGTAGATCCGGCTTTAATGGAGGTTTTACAATTGGCCTGTGCTGGAACTGGTCTCGGTTTGGCCCTCCGTGTCACTCCGGCACGCGAATGTGGTTGCTACTCGTCTCTTGAGTTCACGAGTCGCCCTGTGCACTACGTCATCACACGAAGCGACCAGATGCGGGTAAATAATTGTCTGTATGGTGGATATGGCTAGTGTGCATGTAGAGATGTTGGCAAACGCGTGTCGGCTGAGTCTGCTGTCAAGGACTTCTGTTACCACCACAGGCAGCATGCTCAGCACGAATGTCAAGGTCATGAGCAGAGTCAGGCGTGCCAATTTTAACCCCTCGGATTCCGTTTCGCTAGTACCACTAAGACCGCCCTCTAAGGTTGGCACAGACGTATGCTCTTCTGTCGACTCTCCGAAATTTAACAACTCCGGCTTTTGTACCACCCTGCCAACCTGGGCGATTGGAGTCATCTCTTCTTGGAATATTTCTCTGGATCCGTGGATCTCGTTTGGAATTTCCTTTTCCCTAGCCATGGGCGTCCCGTCGTCATTAGATACCATAATGACCGGAGGAAGTGGGATGTGTATTCCCACACTGCCATGCTCCGCCCCTGCTCTCACGTTCTCAACTACTTTTTCATCTTTCTCATCCAACTTCCCCTCTAGCGGTTTCAGCGGAAGCATAGCTTTGTGGACTGGAGTTCTCGAGATATCCGATTGTAGTTTCCTTGAAAGGTCGATGTCCGACTGATAGGGGGCGTCCCTGAAGATCTTTGGGTTTTGAAGCTGCGCTTGCAAGGCAGAGATGTCCACAGAGAATTTCCTCACGTAGTTGTACTGTTTGGCTCTGGCCATGGCGTCCATAGGGGTACTTGGTACGCTGCTGGAGTCGCTAATCTGGCAGATGGTGTGTCGACGACGGCCCAGAACCTGCAAATATATAAACAGTGCATAATGAGAGTTTTCTGCATCGTTGGTGTATACACGCAGTTTGGAATGGAAATTAGTGCAGAGACAAGTAAAATCATGGTAAACTTCCCAGAGGGAAGTCGTATCGCGATCAAAGGTGGACATTTGCAAATTGTTAAACAGTTTAAATACATGGGAACAGTGATGAATGCGGACGGTTCCAGAACTGGGGCCCAGGCAAGAACAGCAATGACCATGCCTGTTCTAACCAAACTGAGGCCGACAAAAGCATCAACCTGAAATCCAAGTTGAGTTTAATGTATGCGCTTGTCACTTCCGTGTACCTTTAGGCGTGCGAAACTTGAACTCTGACAACGGTTCTAGAGCGAAGAGTTTGTGCAATGGAGATGGGATGTGTATCGAATACTCGGCATTTCGTATCTAGACCACGTCACAAATAAGGCAGTTCGGGGCACCGTTAAGAGAGGGGTCGACCAATATAAAGAAAGACCTATTGGCTTTGGTAAAAACACGCAGGCTCACATGGTATGGGCATGTTTCAAGGTTGTCTGGGTTGACCAAGCTCACATGGTAGGGCATGTTTCAAGATGGTCTGGGTTGACCAAGCTCACACGGTATGGGGATGTTTCAAGGTCGTCTGGGTTGACCCAGTTCACATCGCATGGGATGATTCAAGGTCGTCTGAGTTGACTAAGCTCACATGGTATGGAATGTTTCAAGGTCGTCTGGGTTGGCCAAGCTCACATCGTATGTCATATTTCAACTGGCTGTCTTCAAAGTAGTGTGCCTGACAAGATGTGGATCGACGTGATTCTCGTAGTAGTAAGCGACATGCAGATGAAGCCAATTATAGCACAACCACCTAGAGGACCAAGGTACACCCCCATCAACACGCTCGGGATGTGAAGAAAGCTACTACAACCCGCCACTTAACGGCCGTTTTGGGGCCCGCAAACGAGGAAAACTTACTCATTATGGGCCATATACAACAGCTGCTGTGCTGATGTTGAATTTCCATATTAATAATGTTTTTCTTGCGTTTGCCTTATGTCTGTATTCCCCAACGCGGTATGAATTGCACTATGTTCTTATTTTGCACCTGTCGGCCCAGTGCATCCGATGTAAATGCAACCTTTTTATATAAGGGTCTACTTGTCTACTTCCTACTACCGCGTAGGTAGTATGGCATATGTAAGGGAGCCGCTTAGCACAGTGGTTAGCGCGCAGGCTTCGCATCTGAGTGGTCCTGGGTTCATTCTCTACTTCAGACGCAAATGTTGGTTTTTTTCCAGACCGCAACTGCTCCCGGGTCGACCCAGCCTTAAAATAGGTACCGGTTCAGTCCTAGAAGTAAAAGCCGCGAGGGAGAGGAGATGGCTACTTGCCTCATATAGCCGAGCCTTTGAAATGTGAGATCGCTAACACCTCACACCTCTACGACAGTACTGCTATAGGTCACTTGGACTTTTTAACTTCATCCTGCATTTTTTTAGGGTTTGCTTCCCCGGGGTAACGGCCGGTGCTGAGGATTGGGAAGCGACCCCAGCACCTTTGGGTTTGTGAGCCGTGTCACTTAACCACCAAGTTCACGCCGTCCCCTGCATTTCTATATGACATCCAGTCTGAACATGGCGGCTCAAGTCATTAAGCGTCTTGTTCTAATTTTGTCATAAGAACTTCATCACCACATATGGAGGGCACTAAATCTTCCATCATCACATATGGAGGGCCCTAAATATGTCGTCACCACATATGGAGGGCCCTAAATATGTCGTCACCACATATGAAGGCCCTAAATCTTTCGTCACCACATATGGAGGGCCCTAAATCTTCCATCCTCACATATGGAGGGCCCTAAATATGTCATCACCACAAATGGAGGGCCCTAAATATTTCGTGACCACATATGGAGGGCCCTAAATATTTCGTGACCACATATGGAGGGCCCTAGATATTTCGTCACCACATATGGAGGGCCCTAAATCTTTCGTCACCACATATGGAGGGCCCTAAATATGTCGTCACCACATATGGAGGGAACTAAATCTTTCGTGACCACATATGGAGGGCCCTAAATCTTCCACCACCACATATGGAGGGCCCTAAATCTTTCGTGACCACATATGGAGGGCCCTAAATCTTCCACCACCACATATGGAGGGCCCTAAATCTTTCGTGACCACATATGGAGGGCCCTAAATCTTCCACCACCACATATGGAGGGCCCTAAATCTTTCGTGACCACATATGGAGGGCCCTAAATCTTCCACTACCACATATGGAGGGCCCTAAATCTTCCACCACCACATATGGAGGGCCCTAAATCTTCCATCACCACATATGGAGGGCCCTAAATATTTCCAGGTATGCACTTCTAGCGTTTGGCCATTGATCATGGCGTATGTAGAAGCTTGGTTGGAATGCTTGTTCACCAGTATCTCGCATAAGTAGTTGCAGAAGAGATGTCTACCGTATGACATATAGGCCGCGAACTTCCTTCCTTCCTTACTTCCTTCCTTACTTCCTTCCTTCCTCCCTCCCTCCCTCCCTCCTTCCCTCCCTTCCTTCCTTCCTTCCTCCCTCCCTCCCTCCCTCCCTCCTCTTTCTCCTTTATTTCCCCCTTCTTCTCCTCTTTCTCCTTTATTTCCTCCTCTTTCTGCTCTTTCTCCTTCATCTCCTCCCCCTTCTCTTTCTCGTGCATCTCCTCATTCTGATTCTTCGTCTCATTCTCCTCCATCTTCTCCTTCCCTCCTTCTTCTCCTCCTCCTTCTCTTTCTACTCCCCATCATCCTCCACCTCTTTCTTTTTCTTCTCCTCCTCCATCTCCTCCTCCTCCATCTCCTCCTCCTCCGTCTCCTCTTCCTCGTCCTCCTCCTTCGCCTTCTTTTTCGTCTTCTTCTTTTTCTCCTTCTTCTTCGGCGTTCGTTCTGAAAATGATGTCGTGTCGTAGATTCAAACCTGATTGCGATATTTGCACCTTTCGGTACGACACATCCGTTTTCAACATGTCAGCTGGTTTATTTGGCTACCGAGCTCGCCTTCCCACTGCAATTCCTATTGTTCTACTGCAGCCAGTTTTAAGGGCCTCCCCTTGGACGCGGAATATGATCTTTGCCAGCTCTGGTTAGCTGACTCTGGTGCAAACAGCCGGTCACGAGTCAGTTCATTGACTGTGTTGTATCATCGGCGCCTCATTTAGTCTGGGACCCTGGATTGGGTCTTGACCCTCTAGAAGAGCCTGCTGTCTGTTCCAGTCCAGTTTAGTCCAAGTGCCGTCTCAATGACGACCGTTTCAACGATGTATGCCTGGAGCAGCAAAGATGGCACCATAACCGGCTGCGGGTCTACATTGCTCTTCTGTTCCAGTCCAGTTTAGTCCAAGTGCCGTCTCAATGACAACCCTTTCAACGATGTATGCCTGGAACAGCAAAGATGGCACCATAACTGGTTGCGGGTCTACATTGCTCTTCTGTTCCAGTCCAGTTTAGTCCAAGTGCCGTCTCAATGACGACCGTTTCAACGATGTATGCCTGGAGCAGCAAAGATGGCACCATAACCGGCTGCGGGTCTACATTGCTCTTCTGTCTTAGTAGTTCATTATAGATGTCGATTTGTGTTCACGGAAACGTGTTGTTCTTTTCCATTTGGACTGGTTAATTCGTTCGTTTTGTGTCTTTTCTTCCGTCCGATTATCCTGGAATAGACATCGGCTATATGAATAGCACTACAGCCCCATACAGTGCAAATGTCCATATATGAGTGGCGATTATTCTTTTCCTCAGCTCTGTCCTGATATTCTTTGAGATTAACAATTTCTGTTTTTCTCTGAAGCCCTTATTACCATTGCAATCCTTGTCTTAATTTCTGTCTCATTGCCGCCATCTTCTGTTACGGTTTGCCCCAAATATGTAAACTTTTGTACTTGTTCGATTATTTCTCCATCGATGGATAAATTTATGTGCCTATATGTTGCTTAGCTATTACCAAAGTCTTTGTCTTCAATGTGTGTATTGTCATGCCAAAATCTTTGGCAGTGCTATAAATTTTTTCAACGTTGCATTTCCAATGTTGCTACTAATTCTCTTTCTATTGCTTGGTCATCGGCACATTTCTTCTTCTTCTTCTTCATCGTACGCAGTCAGACAGTAACCATTATTTTTTCGAAAAAAGCAGCGGTCATCCTGAGGCTGTCGACACTGCCATAGAGCTTGTCTAGTGTTGCCACTGGTGATGGCCACATCTGCTCTCGCTGATCCTCGTATGTCAGGCAGTGTTGCAGCAAATGTTCAGCGATCATTTTCCCGGTACCACACGGGCATTCGTCAGTGCCACCTATCTTCAATTTGTTAAATAGGTGGTACCTCAGTCTATTGTGGCCAGTTCGAAGTCTGAAGACCACGACCTGCTCTCTTCTGTTCAACTGGTAATAGGCATCGTTTTTTGTGTAGCCAATATGTTCGGTTTCCCATTTGGTCATGTATCTAGCTCTAATAAGCCGTTTTGACTCTTCGTATGTCATACTAGTATCTGGTTGTGGTAGTCTTGCACCTTCTTTTGCCAGTCTGTCTGCCTCCTCGTTGCCTTGGATGTTGCAGTGGGATGGAACCCACTGCACCACTACCCTTTTTGGTGCGGACTGCTGACATAGTTGACAGAGTACTGCTCTTAAATCATTAAGTTCAGTATTTTTCTGGCTTTTCAGTGCTGTGACTACGACCAGGGCATCTGTAAGCAGGACTATATGGCTTTCATTCCTTTTACCTGTCACCATTTCTTCCACTGCCGCGCTCCGTGCCTCTGTATTTTCCAGTGGCGAATGACAGTGTTATTTTTCTGCCATCGGTCATCGGCACATTTGATGGCATTAACTTTCATACCATCAACTTTGACACCCCTATTACAACTCCTCATAACCTTGGCCATCATTATCTCAGAATATGCGTTATAGCGACTCGGTGAAAGCAAGCAGCCCTGCCGTACCCCCTGTTATAGCGACTCTGTGAAAGCAAGCAGCCCTGCCGTACCCCCTTATGGAAATTGAATCCCTGAGACCTGTGACTGTAATAATCGCCTCTAGATTTTCATACAGGTTTTGGATTAACTTAATGACTATTCTTTCTATACCTATTTGCTGCAAAATCTTAAATAGCGACTATCAACAGAAAGGCAACTACCAACAAAAATAGTTTTCACAGACTGCAGCTTTCTAATACAGGCAATACAGAAAACAAATAACGAACCGCTGTTATCATAAATCAGGGCAGAACTATGAAAACTCCAGAGATCATCAACAACACAAATCCAATAGCTACACCCCCGCTGTGGAGTCACAGGAAACAAGAGAGCTGATGTTCTAGCAAGAGATGGCAGTAACAAGGCACAGTTTAATCATGGAATACCACACATAGAGATCAAGAACAGAAATATAGACCAACAGTAAAAAGACAAGTAAAGTAACCCATAGCATTACTGCCATAGGGGTGTGAAGTGTTAGCGGTCTCACATTTCAAAAGCTTGGCTATATGAGGGCGGTAGCCATCTCCTCTTCCTCGTCGATTTTACTTTCTGAACTGAACCCATTTAAGGCTGGGTCGACCCGGGTGCCGTTACGGTTTGAGAAAAATATTTCCGCCTCAACTGGGGCATGAACCCAGGAGCACTCAGATGCGAAGCCAGCTCGCCAACCACTGCGCTACGCGGCTCCATAAACCAATGGAGAGAAGACAGAAACATAAGCAGTAGACCAGACCCACTTCACCAACTCAAAAGAAACCAACAAACTACCCTATTTCGTATGAACTGGTCACTGTAGCAGGTACTAGAACATCTATACCGGCTAAAGATCTCACACACCGATGAGTGCCCACGTGGAACAGGAGGTCAGAACCCTGAACACATTCTACAGGAATGCCCACTCTATAGGGAAATGAGATACCTGACCAGAGGGTGCGGAGTTGACAAAAACTGTGTGGCAGCCGCTCCGACCTAGTGAAGACTACATACTCCACCATTGCGCCTGGCCTGCAGATATGGCACGCCCAAAGATCCTGAACGCAAAGACAGAAACAAAAATGACAAATCAAACGATTGTTACCTGGGCCATGTTGATTCCTAGCCTGTTTCCTGTAGAAAGGATTGCGTTGGATGGTAAGTTTGGAACATGGCATACATCTCCTTTCATGGAGGAAGTATCAGGGTCTCTGACAACGAGAAATTTCTGTGTGGCCGGAGACGAGCATCCGCTGTGACTGCGTCCGTATCCGCCATCGTTTTCAGCGCAGGCGTTGGACTGACTAATGAGGAACTCTGGAATCTCAAGCCTCATCTGTTTCCGTCTCAGCCGCGGACGTCCATTTTCCCAGTGGATGGCCTCTTTTAGAAATAACACAGAGAGGATAATGAAGATTGTTGTAACGATACAGAATGCAGAGGCTGTCAAAGCCAGAATGAGACAGCGTATGTGTGAATCCGTGATAATGTAATGAGTATTCAAGTTCTGATCACTCTGGAGGCATTTCATAATGAATATGACGATGAGAAATACGGAAAGGAGGAGGCAAATGACTGAAGAAGTCATAGGCCAGGTCTTTCTTAACAGTCGTCCGAAGCAGTTTCTCCTTCGAATAATTCCTTCCACTGAAACGAACACAATGATAGTGCTAATGGTAAGATAACAGAAAAGATGAATGGCAGTCCTCGTGGCTACGAAGCGTTCGCAGGGATGTCTCTGGACGTAGTGGAACATAATCAGGTCAGCCACCTCCAGGGGGCTCCAGATGAAGTTGAGACAGCAGCAAGCCAGGAAGAAGGTCACCACCAGCGTGTAGCTATACCTGTTAATGTTGCGGTGGCTGGCGATAGCGAAGATGACCGATATGCTGCTCCCGCCGCCAAAGAGCAGGGAAATGACGTGGACAGTGGCAGATAAAACGACTGTGTATGCCTCCAGGTTGTTCTCATGTAGCCCATCAGAGCTTAAAAGCTCGACCTCACCTCCCATGCTTACATTCAAGAGGCTGTTTCCGTTTCCTCTTTTCATTATTGAGCACAGTCGGAGCTACCACTGGTTTGTGTAAGCGACACCTTACCCCTACCATGCGTTGTACAAAGAGAACTACTTCCGACCTCTACAGATATCCATACTTCCTTTGGTCAAGCCTCAACTTAGTAAAGAAACATTGGTCAGCATGTCCTTATCTCCATAGAGCGCGGTCATCACTTTCAGACGTCACACTTGGATGCACCTGGAGGGAAAGTAGTCAGAGTTTATTAGTATTTCCATAGAGCGCGGTCAGCACTTTCAGACGTCACCTGGAGGGAAAATAGTCAGAGTTTATTAGTATCTTCAAAGAGCTAGATCGTTTGGCTACACCTTCAGACGTCACCTTCCATACATCTAATGGAACAGTAGCCATAGTTAATTAGTTAAAGGTTAAAGTTTAGGGCTCGACTTCATCGCCATGGATCTCTCCAAATGGCGCAGTCTCTCTCAGCAGAACGGTACCCCGCCTTCCCGAGAGCATGACAGAAAGCACGAACTCTGTAGCTCTAGCATTGAACCTAGGGATCTCCGGAAACAAATTAACATCGTGAACCGACTGCCGAAGCTAGAAATGGAACTCCGACCGTCTGAACACGAGGCAAACGGCATGACCACTTCGCCACAGAGACCCCCAGGGGTTCGATTTCGAGCTGTGGCAGTCGGTTCATGGTGGCAATTTTTCTGGAGGACATGTATGCGGACCGGCAGGACATGTATGCGGACCGGCTGGTGGGATACACTGGTTTAGGTATGCAATGAGTCTTACTTGAGAGATTCCAGAAAACGAAATAGATGACAGTCTAAGAAAAGCAGAAGTCGCCAAACAAGAAATGGATATATCCTATTAGCAACCACACAGTTAAAGGAATCCTTAGACATAACAGCAGGACAATCTGACTGATCAGACAGTCAACGTAGACATCTTGTCACGGTGTATTCAGACAAATGTCACAGCCAACAACTAATGAGCACACAAATAGGCCACGTCGAAGAAAACAGTCTCGTTATTGAGTTCGGATAATGACAAACTTGTTGTTGTTGTTATTGCCGAATGTCCACAATGAATGGGATTACCCTCTTGTGCGTCCTGAATATGGCATAAGTGGCGAGTTACAGTAGTTTTCTTCACATCCCGAGCGTGTTGATGAAGATGGACCGCTGTCCTCCAGGCGATTTCGCTATGCTTGGCCTCATCTGCGTGTCGCTCATTACTATAAAGATCACGTCAGTCCCTCACCTGGTTAGCCAGGCTATCATGAAAAACAGATCGTTTCCAGGAAGTCGAGGTGAGGGCCTTGGCCAGTATATTTGACCTGACCCTGACTAACATGTCTGACCCTGACTAACATGTCTGACCCTGACTAACTCGAGTGTCTGACCCTGACTAACTCGAGAGAGAGAGAGAGACAGAGAGAGAGAGAGAGATAGAAAGAGAGAGAGACGTTTGGCCAGAATCACAGCTCGGAACCAAGGCATACAAACGCTCAACAATTCTGAGATTCGACTTCTGTCCTTTGGTGAATGCTACAGTATATACAGACGAGGCAGACCATAGATGGGCAGGTCATATATTGCGACCTCACGAGTGCCATGGGGTACGGCGACATCATTCTGGTACTCCCTGGGGTAAAAAGAGATCGCGGGGAAGATCTATAATGCGTCGGTCAGCCTCTCTTGTTGTACAGAACAACATCCGAGACGCCTCTAGAAGAGGGCTTAACGTGCACTGGATAACACTGCCCCAAGACAGGGTCCTCTGGAAACGAAGTTAGGACCCGCAGCTAGTCTGATCATCAAGGTCAAGCTATATCACCTGATAAGTCTCATGTTAATCTACCACCTGATAAGTCTCATGTTAATGTACCACCTGATAAGTCTCATGTTAATGTACCACCTGATAAGTCTCATGTTAATGTATTGGCTGATAAGTCTCATGTTAATGTACTGGCTGATAAGTCTCATGTTAATGTACTGGCTGATAAGTCTCATGTTAATATACCACCTGATAAGTCTTATGTTAATCTACCACCTGATAAGTCTCATGTTAATCTACCACCTGATAAGTCTCATGTTAATCTACCACCTGATAAGTCTCATGTTAATCTACCACCTTATAAGTCTCATGTTAATCTACCACCTGATAAGTCTCATGTTAATCTACCACCTGATAAGTCTCATGTTAATCTATCACCTGATAAGTCTCGTGTTAATGTACCACCTGATAAGTCTCGTGTTAATGTACCACCTGATAAGTCTCATGTTAATGTTCTGGCTGATAAGTCTCGTGTTAATATACCACCTGATAAGTCTCATGTTAATATACCACCTGATAAGTCTCGTGTTAGTGTACCACCTGATAAGTCTCATGTTAATATACCACCTGATAAGTCTCATGTTAATGTACCGGTTATTTGCCCGGATGCCAATATATTCCTCATTATAACAAATACACATTTGGCCATTCCTATTCACGTCGTCACTTCCCTCTTAACAGCAGCGACATTCTACCACATGATTTGTTGTGTTGCCCTCACTGCAGACACCACAGTCTGAGGCGTTGTAGCCTTTTGTTTATGTAATTTATTTTCTGCTAAAGCTCGTCTGGTATTTTATTAAATTTCTCACCGGGTACTTTATTAAATTTCATCCGGTATTCTGATAAATCTCGTCCGGTATTGTATTAAATCTCTCATCCGGTATTCTGATAGTCTCGTCCGGTATTTTATTAAATCTCTCATACGGTATTCTGATAAATCTCGTCCGGTATTGTATTAAATCTGTCATCCGGTATTCTGATAAATCTCGTCCTGTATTGTATTAAATCTCTCATCCGGTATTCTGTTAAATCTCCGTTTTTGTGTGTGTTAAATCTCTTCCTTGATTTGACATTTCTGTATCGTTAACGTAAGACAGCAGACATCCGTGTTAAAGGAAAGTTAGAAGTGAGATCTTCACGGGGTTTAGCCTCGCTCACGGCCATGTCTCACGTGGCGCTAATGAGGCCAGAGTGGGCCTAATTCATTGTCAAGTGTTCACGTTGAGGAGTTTGATCCAGACTCTCAGTGGCGTGATCGTGGTTAAATGGCATTGTCGACAGTTGCTTCTGTTTTTGTTGGAGCAGTTATTGTGTTATATTTCTCATTTCTCTGTGTGACCTCCACCTCTCTCTCTCTCTCTCTCTCTCTCTCTCTCTCTCTCTTTCGATTTCTGTCTACTTTCTTTGCATACTTTATATACTATCCCCCCCCCCCCCCACTCTCTCTCTGATTCTCACTTCCCCTGTCCTATTCCCCCACCCCCCCTCTCTGATTCTAAGACTGTCCCTGTCATATTTCCCCTCCCTCTCTCTCTCTCTCTCTCTCTCTCTCTCTCTCTCTCTGGTTCTCAGACTGGCCTGTCCTATCTCTTCTTTCTCTCTGATTATCTGACACCTTTCTCTACCCCCCCCCCCTTCCCCCCACCTTCTCAACCACAGAGCCACGCCCACATTCCTTATGTTAGAAAGCCTACTAAATAAAGCCACCGCTTGTAGCCACCATATTCATGTAGTGTTACACAACTACAAAGCAAATTGTATTTCATCACTGCCCAATGGCTACGGCTTGAACGCCCATCTCTGTTTGTTTACGGCTCAAAAGGCCATGACCTTTTCCAAATACCGAGAAAAACGAGATATTCGCACATTTATTCGTGTATCGTACTTAAAGGGCAGTGGTCGGCGGTCTTCATCGCGTAGGCCGAAGATAACAGCTGAAAATATATAGCCGGCAATGCCAAAATTAAATCTATTATCAAGCTTTTTACTTAGTTGATTAAAGTGGTTTGCCAAGGTACGAATTTTATGAATTAGGCAGAACTGTAAAAGACGAATATCATCAGTTTGGCAGGACTCAAATGAGTTAAAAGACACGAATATCATCAGTTGGGCAGGACTGTAATGAGTTAAAAGACACGAATATCATCAGTTTGGCAGGACTGTAAAAGACACGAATATCATCAGTTTGGCAGGATTGTAAAAGACACGAATATCATCAGTTTGACAGCACTGTAAAAGACACGAATATCATCAGTTTGGCAGGACTGTAAAAGACACGAATATCATCAGTTTGGCAGGACTGTAAAAGACACGAATATCATCAGTTTGGCAGGACTGTAAAAGACACGAATATCATCAGTTTGGCAGGACTGTAAAAGCCACGAATATCATCAGTTTGGCAGGACTGTAAAGTGTTAATTCACAAATCTAATCAATTTAGACTGGACTATAAAGGGTTAAATAACATAATTCTCCCTGTGTATACTTCGGCACTGCTCTATTATTGAAGATGTTCAGAGACATGGCATCAAGTATAGTTGTTCCGCAAGTCGGTTCACATTAACCCTTCTTCAACCCCTGTGGAAGGAGGTGTCTTATTTCCTTGTACCAAGTATAACGAGTGGTCTGTCGGGGTCTTTGTGTATGACAAGGACAAGAATAGCACCACTGCCCCACAGAGAGCATGTCGTAAGAGGCGACTAACTGTGTGCCATGGCAAAACACCGGCCGTGGTTAACTGGTTTGTTTAAAGCAGCAAAGATGGCACATAACAGGCTGTGGGTCTACTTTGCTCTAGTGTTCAGTCTAATAAAATGGACTCGCACATCCGGTTAACCTCCCTCCGCGGCACTTGTCCTAACGTAACGGAGTAATAAGCTGCTCGAGCCTAGCCCGCTAAGCAGGAAATCCTCCTCTCGGCTACATCCAGCTCGTACCAGAGCTGGGATCTGCACAATGGCACCTGCCTCTGTAGAAGCACAGGTCGACTAGGAACTGATAACTAGGAAATAAGAACTAGGAACTAAAAACTAGGAACTAAAAACTAGGAACCAAGAACTAGGAACTAAGAACTAAAAACTAGGAACTGAAAACTAGGAAATAGGAACTAAGAACTAGGAACTAAGAACTAGGAATTAAGAACTAGGAAATAGGAACTAAAAACTAGGAACTGAAAACTAGGAACTAAGAACTAGGAAATAGGAACTAGGAACTGAAAACTAAAAGCTAAAAGCTAAAAACTAAAAGCTGAAAGCTAAACATAAAAAACTTAAGGGCTAAGAGCCAAGAGAAGTACAATAGACAATTCAAGGCTCAGATGGCTTATTTGGTCATTTTCGAACACATGCGAACAGTGAATGTTGACAAAATGGTCCTCATCGATTACTATGGATGAACTGCAATGCTAGTGAGCTTACGATGAGCCCTTACAATGCACTAGTGAGAAGGATCCAAGGAGTGTTGTGCTTGGGACTAGCAATGTCATGGTGTAAAATAAATACAACACAAAGATGAAGATCTCGATGACTGGGATTCTTCAGGTGGTTGTGCTATGCTTGGCCTCATCTGCGTGTCGCTCACTACTACGGAGATTACGTCGAACCTCACCTTGTTAGCCAGACGTCCTCGACAACAGCCCGTTTCCAGGACGACCTACGAGGAGGTCATGTGAGGGTCTTGGCCAGTATATTTCTCCTGACTCTGGCTAACATTATCTGATCATTGTGTTTTGCCTGAACAGACGTTAGCCTCATCGTCTCGTCAGGTGAGGGTTTTGGCCAGTATATTTCTCCTGACTCTGGCTAACGTTTTCTGACCAGTGTGTTTTGCCTGGCCAGACTTTAGCCTCATCGTCCCCAAAAGAAGTGTAAAATACACTAATACAGAAACCACCACTTTTAGCACTACCTTTACAGTAGATGTAAACGTTACACATTTCCGACACTGACACAGGTACGCCTATGAACACTATCCAACGTCACCATTACCCCAAACCCAGCTGTTACCCTCCCGGAATGCAGATCGCATCAACGCCATCCTGCTGTGAACTGGTACAGCGGCAAATATATCCCTTGTGTACGCCTGTCGAGCCACTGCTCCTGTACTTTCAAGTTGACCCGGCAGACGTTATGATGCGTCTGTTTTCTAGATCAATCTCCAACACCCTCTCTACATATCCTCAAGGGGTTTCGTTACTTGTTGTCCACGTTATTTACGAACGCCACAACCTCACTTAACCGTTCGTTTCATGGTTCCCTTCTCATGGGGTTTCGTTGCTTGTTATCCACGTTGTTTACGAACGCCACAACCTCACTTAACCGTTCGTTTCATGGTTCCCTTCTCATGGGGTTTCGTTGCTTGTTCTCCACGTTGTTTACGAACGCCACAACCTCACTTAACCGTTCGTTTCATGGTCCCCTTCTCTTTTGTTCTAATTCCAACTACTTTCACATCTTTTTAATCGTTGTCTGCTCCTTCTTCTCCACCCCCGTCTTCGTCTTACGCGTTCAGTTAACTTGAATGTCTACATAAACTGGTGGTCTCCCTCGTCTTACACTTTCAGTCAACTTAAGGATGTCTACAGAAACCGGGGTTAGAAATAAATAAGCCGACGCCGCAGTCAACAGAACGATAGAAACATACCGGTAGGGGCTTATTGACTGTAACATGGCACAGAACAAAATGGATCAAGATGCTAAACAGTAGCGGTCAGCGACCCATAGCAGACTGCTAGCGTCACGGTCAGCGACCCATAGCAGACTGCTACGGTCACGGTCAGCGACCCATAGCAGACTGCTAGCGTCACGGTCAGCGACCCACAGCAGACTGCTAGCGTCACGGTCAGCGACCCATAGCAGACTGCTAGCGTCACGGTCAGCGACCCATAGCAGACTGCTAGCGTCACGGTGAGCGACCCATAGCAGACTGCTAGCGTCACGGTGAGCGACCCATAGCAGACTGCTAGCGTCACGGTCAGCGACCCATAGCAGACTGCTAGCGTCACGGTCAGCGACCCATAGCAGACTGCTAGCGTCACGGTCAGCGACCCATAGCAGACTGCTAGCGTCACGGTCAGCGACCCATAGCAGACTGCTAGCGTCACGGTCAGCGACCCAGAGCTGCCAAGACCCTTCTACTGGAAGTAAGACTAACGTCTGGTCAGGTAAAACATACTGGTCAAGACCCTCACCTCGGCTTTCTCATAGCCCTTCCTGAACACGGGCTGTTTTCATGACAGCCTGGCTAACGGGGTCAGGGATCGATGTGGTCCCCGTGGTAGTGAGCAACACGCAGGTGAAGTCAAGCATAGCACAGCCGCATGGAGCAGGTTCACCTACATCAGCACGCTCGGGATGTGAGGAAAGCTACGACAACCGCCACTTAACGTTCTTTTTAGGGTGCGCAAAAGAGTAACCTACTCATTATGGGCATTCGTAAACAACAACAACAACAACAGACCCTTCTCCACCATCCACGCGGTAATATGTATTATTTTGGGGTTTCTCGAAGGTAGGATCACTTTCCTTTTCGTTATCTCCTTATTCCTTCCGTCCGTCCGTCTGTCCGTCTTGTCTTATCCGTCCGTCTGATTGTTTGTTTGACTGTCTTTCTGTCCCCCGTTCGTCCCTCCATCCATCCTTCCGCCTATATGTCGTGTCCTTCCTCCCTCCCTCCCTTCCGTCTTTCCTTCCTCCCTCCTTTCCTTCATTCCCTCCTCCCTTCCTTCATTTCCTTTTTCCTTACTGACAGACTGACTTGCCTACTTACTGACTTACTTCCGTCCGTACGTCCATCTGTCTGTCTGTCTGTCTGCCTGCCTGTCAGCTGCCAACTGGTCTCTTATTCGTATATTTATCCATCTGTGCATCCATTCATCTGGTTATATACTCATGAATACAATTCTCTCTCTCTCTCTGCCTCTCTCTCTCTCTCTCTGTCATCACACACACTCACACACATACACACCCACACACATGATATACATATTATCTATTATTAATCCTCAACCCAAGCATGCTATGTATGCAACAGCCCCTCACTTAACAACGGTAATTGGCTCCATAAAATGCATCATTACTCACCCCCCAGAAATAATAATCGTTTAGCGAGTGTTGACATCCCATATGAAAGGATGAGTTAGTCTCCCGAGCTGTTAAGCCAGGTTTATTTCATCGGCTGGGTCTACTCTGCTAGGCGAGTAATTATGAACTAACAGAACACATCTTCGCAGTGGAACTGTACTATTCATGAAAATTGAAATCAGATTTTAAACACAATATAGAAGAATAAACAAACAAAACAAAACAAAAAGAAAAAAGAAGGAGGAGTCTACGGCTGTGCTTCCCAACCGCCGGTTCGCTGAAATTTCCTGCTGGCCCGCGAAAAAAGGAAATAGCTGCTAAACAATTATTTACTGGTCGAATTCTGGCCCATTATAAATATCTATATAATGTTAATTGTATAATATTAAATAATAGACAAGCTACTATATCATTTTTGTCTGTTCCTATTTGAACCCATCCGTGAAAATTTAAAAAAAATTTTTGCAGGTCCGCGAAGTTTTTCATATTTTCTCCGGTCGTGAAACAATTTGTTGTTTTTTGCAGGTATGCTAAACATTTAAAATATTTTCACCGAAATTTATTTGCTAGTTTATTCTGTCCGCGAACAATGTTTATTATTTTCACCGGCCCGCGAAAAATTTTTCCAATTTTCACTGGTCCTCGAACAATTTTTCCAATTTTCACTGGTCCGCGAACAATATTTTCACTGGTCCGCGAACAATTTTTCCTATTTTCACTGGTCCGCGAACAATATTTTCACTGGTCCGCGAACAATTTTTCCTATTTTCACTGGTTCGCGAACAATTTTTCCTATTTTCACCGGTTTGGGAAGAAGTTTTCCTGTTTTAACTGGTCCGTGAGTGTAAAAGGTTTGAGAAACAGTGGTCTAGGATTTGAAACACCGGCCTCTAGCACTATAGGTGAAGAATCACATATCTAGCCACCGTGATGTCTGAAAATAGTTTTGCAAATGAAGTGTATAGTGTTGATGTGTTTTGATTATGCTGGCAGACAGAAACACGATTCGTGTCGTACAAAAATGATCTAGCGTTATTGATTCTCAAAAAAACAACTTATTATAGTCTAATTTATCCATTCCTCTGATCATCTTATAAACCTGTATTAAGTCACCTCGAATTCTTCTCTCTTCGAGACACCGTAGACCGGTTTTTCTGAGTCTTTTCTGATAACAGTAATTCTGGAATTCCACTATCATCTTTGTCGCTCTTTTTTGAATTCTTTCCAGCATCCCCTCTATGATAAGGACTCCGCACCTGTACACAGCACTCCAATATAGGTCTAACTAATTGGCTCTTGACCTTTTCGTGTCGTAAGCCAGAATGACGTGGTTATTCGTCACGCGATTCGATCAGCCAACTAAATCACTCTCGTCACGCTATTCGATCAGCCAACTAAATCACTCTCGTCACGCAATTCGATCAGCCAACTAAATCACTCTCGTCACGCGATTCGATCAGCCAACTAAATCACTCTCGCATACTCTTGATAGGTACGGGCAATAATAGAGGGTTCTGTCTTCCCCACTGCTGTTAGAGGAAGTGCCGTCTCCACATGAAGAGAGGAAGACTTCACACCTAACCATGCAACAGGGGTATTTTAACCTGTGTGTTTGTGTCGACCCATTTACGATTGGCAGGTACGAGATTCCAGAGTTACGATACGCAGACGACACAGTGATACTATCAAGAAGTGCAGAAGGGCTAGAGCAGCTACTTTCAGCCGTAAACGGACACAGTAAAGATCAAAATCTGTTTATAAACATAAAGAAATCAAAGATAATGACCACCGACTAAACACAATGTCAGCAGAAATTTACAGTGGGTGGTGAGGAAATAGATCAGGTCACACATTTTGAATATCTGGGCTCCTGAATTGACAAAAATGGCGACTGCTCGAAAGAAATAAGAAGAAGACTAGCCATGGCAATGCAGAGACTGAACAGCCTGAAGAAATTATGGCAGAGCACCAACAAAACGATAAAAGTAAGTCTTGAGATCCTGTGTTTTTTATGTGGCAGCTTATGGCTGCGAAGCATGGACGATTACCAAAACTTCCATACAAAGAATCGAATCCTTCGAGTCATAATGTTACAGAAAGATCCCCAGAATACCCTGGATAGAGAAAAAGACAAATGTAGACTTTCGGCAAGAGTTGGACATAGAGGAGAACTGGTTTATCAATTCCATTTTGGCTAGAAAATGTAAATACTTTGGTCACATCAAGAGACACAACGGTCTCGAGAGAACAGTGATGGAAGGTATGGTGCCAGGCTAAAGAGGAAGGGGTAGACCAAGAAGACGATGGCACCAAGATATCCAGGAATGCCTGAGTATGACTTTGGCGGAGGCTGGAGTTTTGGCAAGGGAACGAGTTTCTTTCAGACAGACTGTGATGGGAGCGACGTTCTATAAAGGACATGCTACATGATGATGATGATGATGTCTCTCCCCCCCCCCCCCCCCACCCCCGCCACCCGCCCGAAAGATACATGGGTTGAAAGAAATATGCTAATAGGCGAAAGCAATGCAAGCCAGATACTTTGCAGATTCCCTGTCCGCTAAAGAGCTAGATAAATCCAGACATAAATGCCCTAATATCAGTAATCTGTCAACTATGCCGGCAGTCCACGCCCAGAAGAGTCGTAGTACAGTGGGTCCCATCCCACTGTAACATCCAAGGCAACGAGGAGGCAGACCGACTGACGAAAGAAGGGGGAAGGTTACCACATCCAGATTCTAGTGTGACTTGAACGAGTAAAAGGTTTATTAGGGCCAGATACATGGACAAATGGGAAACGGAGCATATTGGCTACACATGAAATGAGGCTTATTACCAGCTGAACAGAAGAGAGCAGGTGGTGGACTTCAGACCCCGCACAGGCCACAACAGACTGAGGTACCACCTATTCAATAAACTGAAGATATGTGCTACTGACGAATGCACCTGTGGTACTGTGAAAATGACCCCTGAACATCTACTGTAAATTTGGCCTATGTGGACTAAAACACTATAGCAAAGTTAGACCCACGGCCTATTAGGCACCATTTTTGCTGCTCTCCGTCTATATGTACATTCTCCGTCGTTTCATTGTTTTGTTGAAAGGGGGAAAAAAAACCGCCGCCCCCCTCCCCCAAAAAACAAACTTTTATTATTGTATGATGTTTTTATGTCGTGCCGATAATCCATCCATTTATTGATTAGGGACGGTGATTGATTTGCGTAGCGTTCATTACAGAGATATCACGATTTGAGAATCTCCTCCAGGGAACAATGGCCTACTTGAAACCGCGCGCGTGCTTCACAGTAGGATACAAGTGTTTGCTCAGGCTAGGTTGAGCTGTAGGGCTAGGTTTGACTTGTTCTCGAATCGAATCTGGCTTTATTTTATGGGGAATTCTGTTTGCTTTGTTCTGGTAGGTAAAGGTTAATATCAGTCTAACTGCAGATACAGCCGTAGAGACCCGCTACGAAGACCGAATCAATTTTCCCACAAATATAAATGTAGAAGGGACGTTCAAGTCACACCGGGACATTTTTTTGGTGATGAAAATAACAAATACATTTTCAAGTAGTCAAAATGCCATTTATTTTTTGATATAATCTCCTGCATCGTTTATGCACTTATCCCAGGGTTTAAGCAATGCTTGTGGGGTGGACGACTAACGTCTGGTCAGGCACGTGTTAGTCAGGGGCAGGCAAAATATACTGATCAGACGTGTTATTCAGAGGCAGGCAAAATATACTGATCAGACGTGTTAGTCAGGGGCAGGCAAAATATACTGATCAGACGTGTTAGTCAGGGTCAGGCAAAATATACTGATCAGACGTGTTAGTCAGGGTCAGGTAAAACATACTGATCAGACGTGTTTGTCAGGGTCAGGTAAAATATACTGATCAGACGTGTTAATCAGGGTCAGGCAAAATATACTGATCAGACGTGTTAGTCAGGGTCAGACAAAATATACTGATCAGATGTGTTAGTCAGGGTCAGGCAAAATATACTGGCCAAGACCATCATCTCGGCTTCCTAGTAGCCCTTCCTAGAAACGGGCTGTTTTCATGGCAGCCTGTCTAGCGGGGTGAGGGATCGGCGTGATGCCCGTAGTAGTGAGGGACACGTAGATGAAGTCAAGCATAGCACAACCGCCTGGATGACCCCGATCCACCTTCATCAGCACGCTCGGGATGTGAGGAAGCTACTGCAACCCGCCACTTAACGTCTTTTTCAGGGCGCACAAAACAGTAACCTACCCATTGTGGGCATTCGCAAACAAGGCAAAGGCCCGACACACTTCAGTAGACCCAGTGGTTCATGTGTAAATTGGTACCTGACCTACGGTTACTGAAATAAGGCAGCGAGGAAGGGACTCGTCGCGAGGTTAGATGTCCGCCTCGGGTGCTGGAGGTCGCGGTTTCGAATAACGTCGAAGACTGGGCATTTTTTTCACGTGGATCTTCTGGTAAAAATTCTCATGATATCTGGCTAGTGAGATCGGACTCCCGTAATCAGTGTCGAGCACTTTAAAAATTCTTTGACAGAAATCGAACAGATTAGGCCCAACGGCCACTGCCAAAATTCAAATTAAAAATCGACCCGTTCTTTGTACCTTTCCCCAGGTGGTTTGTGAAGAGCACCTATAGATGGCGCCTGACTGGCTGCTGGTCTACTTAGCTGTAGTGTTTCAGTCTATTAAGACGGACTCGCACATCGGTTAAACCACCCTCCAAGAAACTGGTTGTATACAGACAGACTCTGTGGAGTCTTCTATACCAGTATAAAGACGTTAAGTTATCCCACCTTTCAGAAGATGTGGCTTAGTACTACGAAGCTTCAAACACTTAACCCCCGACGGCAGTGTCTGATATCGGTCAACTGTGACCTTCTAAATATCAGTACTCACAGTGAACCCCAGTCCTCGCAGTAGATCCCAGTCCTCACAGTAGACCCCAGTCCTCCCAGTGGACCCCGGTACCCCCAGTAGACCCCAGTACCCCCAGTGGACCCCGGTACCCCCAGTGGACCCCAGTACCAACAGTGGACCTCGATCTTCCCAGTAGACCCCAGTTCCACCAGTGGACCCCAATCCTACCAATGGACCCCAGTACCCCCAGTGGACCCTGGTACCCACAGTGGACCTCGATCTTCCCAGTAGATCCCAGTCCTCTCAGTGGACCTCAGTCCTCCCAGTGGACCCCAGAGATGCGAAAATGAAAAGTCATTTAAAAATATTACAGAAATTAGTCCCGTAACAATAAACAATAAACTGCCGTCAGGGAGAAAGTGTAAGGTACGTCCATCTTTAATGAAGTGTGGTGCATTGCTCCATTCCTCGCTGTCCTTCCTTCTCTAACCTTAGGTCAGGTACCAATTTACTGCACTGTCAATTGAAACGTACTGCTATAGGGAGTTGAACACCTTACCATTGCTGTGTTGTTGTCGTCGTCGTCGTGGTCGTGGTCGTCGTCATTGAATGCCAACAGTGAGTAAGATTTACTCTTGTGTGCGCCGTGAAGTGGGTGGTTACAGTAGTTGCTCACATTCCGAGCGTGCTGATGAAGGTGTACCGGGGTCTTCCAGGCGGTTCAGCTATGTTTGGTGTCATCGCTTGTCGCTCATTACTACAGGGATCACGTCTATCTCTTCTCCATTTCCCTCTCCTCTATATCTCCCTTTCTCTCTGTCTCTCTCTGTCTTTCTCTTTCTGTCTTTCTCTTTCTGTAAATATATATCCTCCCTCTATCTCTCCTTACTTTCCCTCTCCTCTAAATATGTCCTCTCTCTCCTCCATTTCCCTCTCCTCTATATCTCTTTCCACCCTCTGTCTCTCCTCTATATATCTCCGCCCTCTCTATCTCACCTCCCTCTCTATCTCACCTCCCTCTCTATCTCACCTCCCTCTCTATCTCACCTCCCCCTCTATCTCACCTCCCTCTCTATCTCACCTCCCTCTATCTCACCTCCCTCTCTATCTCACCTCCCTCTCTATCTCACCTCCCTCTCTATCTCACCTCCCTCTCTATCTCACCTCCCTCTCTATCTCACCTCCCTCTCTATCACACCTCCCTCTCTATCTCACCTCCCTCTCTATCACACCTCCCCCTCTATTTCACCTCCCTCTCTATCTCACCTCCCTCTCTATCTCACCTCCCCCTCTATCTCACCTCCCTCTCTATCTCACCTCCCCCTCTATCTCACCTCCCTCTCTATCTCACCTCCCTCTCTATCTCACCTCCCCCTCTATCTCACCTCCCTCTCTATCTCACCTCCCTCTCTTCTCTGAATCCCCCTCCTGTATCTGAATACCCTATATCCCTCTCCCTCTCTCTATCGCTCGTCTCGCTGCTCCTCCTCTCTCTCCTTGCCTCTCTTTCTCCTCCCTCTCTCTCTTCTTTTCCTCCCATTTTTCTCCTCCCTCTCTCCTTCCTATTCTCCCCTTCCTATCTTCCTCTCTTTTTCTCTCCCATCTCTCTCTCTCCATATCTCTCCATATCTCTCCATCTCTCCATTTCTCTCACTCTCTCTCTCCCTCTCGATCTCTCTCTCCATCTATCTCTCTCCATCTCTCTCCCCATGTCTCTCTCCCCATGTCTCTCTCTCCATATCTCTTTCCATCTCTCTCTCCATTTCTCTCACTCTCTCTCTCCATCTCTCTCCATCTCTCTCTCCATCTCTCTCTCCATCTCTCTCTCCATCCCTCTCTCCCCATCTCTCCCTCTCTCTCCATCTCTCTCTCTCCATCTCTCTCTCCATCTCTCTCTCTCCATCTCTCTCTCCATCGCTCTCTCTCCATCGCTCTCTCTCCATCTCTCTCTCTCTCTCCATCGCTCTCCATCTCCATCTCTCTCCATCTCTCTCTCAAACTCTCTCTCTCTCTCCATCTCTCTCTCTCTCTCTCAATATCTCTCTCTCAATCTCTCTCTCTCTCTCCATCTCTCTCTCCATCTATCTCCATCTCTCTCAATCTCTCTCTCTCCATCTTTCTCCATCTCTCTCTCCATTTCTCACTCTCCCCCTCTCACTCCATCTCTCTCTCCATCTCTCTTTCTCTCTCTCTCTCCATCCGATATCAATTGTTCAATAATTCACGTTTAATCCTAACACCGTTTTTTTTCCTACCTGCGCCAGCCAGTAGCTCAAATTTCCTCTCTTCTCTCCCTCCCCCCTCCCCCATCTCAAAACCAAAACTCATCCATCCTTTAATGTTTGAATTCTCTCTGTCGGCGCTAAATATCTAGAAGATTCCGAGACAGATACACGAAGAGATTGAAAACAGATAACTGGAGGGGGGGGGGGGGGGGGAGAGGAGAGACACGCACAAAACACACTGAAAGGATAACAGCCGGAGCTTTGGCGGCGGTTACGGGAAGGCAAACAGAGTCAGGGAAGATGAACAGACAAGGCAGAAAGCCGTGGCGGTAATTACGTTCTTGGGACTTAATCCCCTCTAGGAAGCCGTAGTGTATCCGTTTAGGACAGGATTTTCAGAAGGTAGTGTTTGGAAAGGGGGGGGGGGGCATCGATTTAGGGACTTCAGTCTGATTCAGATGACATGGACAGTTAATATGTGGAATATATATATACCTAGTGGTCTGCCGGGATCTTTGTGTATGACTTGGCTTGTCTTCGTTCGTTCTCAATCTCCCACTACCAAACCCTGAAAGGTCTTAAGAAGCAGAATGTAGTCCAGAATGCGTTGTGTCGTAGATTACAGCTTGACTGCGATATTTGCAACTTTCGGTCCAACACATCCGACTTCAGTAAGCATTTTTTTAGTACCGGGCTAGCATTCCCTCTTCAATCCCTTCTCCTTAGCCAGTCTGCCCTGCTGCAGCCTGTTATCCAGGATCACCGCGTGGAGATCTTTGTGCATGACAAGGACAAGAATAGCACCACTGCCTCACAGAGAGCATGTCGTAAGAGGCGACTAACTGTGTGACATGGCATAACACCGGCCATGGTTAGGTGGTTTGTTTAGAGCAGCATAGATGGCGCCTAACAGCCTGCGGATCTACTTTGCTCTAGAGTCTATTACAATGGCGTCGCACATCAGTTAACCACCCAATGTTGCGGAGTATTAAGCTGCTCAAGCCTAGCCTGCTAAGCAGGAAATTCTTCTCCTGGCTATATGCCCCTCATACCAGAGCTGGGACCTGCACAGGGGGCATGTGCCCTCACAGGGGGCATGTGCCCTTATAGAAGATCGACTAAGAACTAAGTTATGTGGAATAGTACGTCCATATCGGAAGCAACACGCGAAAGCATCGATACCGTTATGTTGTGGCTAATGTGTCGTATGTGTGTTGTATCTCTCGTTCTTCTCTCTGTTTCTCTCTCTCTCTCTATATATATATATATATATATATATATATATATATATATATATATATATATATATATATAATATATATATATATATACATACATACACATACATACATACAGACAGACAGACAGACAGACACAGACACACACACACACACACACATACATACATGATAGTTTGTCCATCACAAGTGATGAAGACCACTCTCTTTGTTCAGCCGTGTGGACAGTCGTATCTCTTGCTGTGTCCGCTGAAATGGGTGACTTGCGCGGAGATTTGGATTAACGTGAGGAAGAAACTGCGCCTTTTTGTCAACCTCACTCACAGAGCCTAAGCTACCTTTTGCCAGTGGCAAGACATTCATCGAGACGACTGGAGATAGCATAGGATGCAGATTTTGCCTCAGGGTTACCACAGAAGCCTTTCCGTAAACATGTAACCCGCAGGGTAGAAAGGTGGGAAGGCATCTAACGCAGTTTGTCGTGCCTTTTCGATAACCACAAGAGGTCGTATGGACAACACTCAGCGTGTGAGTGAGTCTGGCATCTCTCCCCAGCTGTATTCAGTTCATCATAGTAGCATCTAAAATTCCCATACGCCAAATTCGTGAAGGTGAACCGGCAGAACTAACCCGTGAGATACGACACAGGTATAACTAGTTTAAGCGTAGCGCCATTCAGCCGGCGTCCAGACCAGGATAAACGGATGGAAGAAATCACAAAAAAAGAACGAAATAACAAGTCCAGACGGAAAACAACTCCACGTTTCCGTGAACACAAGTGTAAGTCGTCGACTAGTGTGAATTCCAGGCAAATCCGTGGTCTGGCGGCATCCATAATGATCCAAAACAGTAGAGAAATGTAGACTCGCAGCCAGTTACGGCGCCATCTTTGCCAGGTTTTTCACATACATACATAAATACATACATACATACACACAGACACACAGACACACATACACACATACACACATACATACATACATACATACATATATATATATATATATAATATACGAGGTGTGTTCAAATGACACCGGACCAAATTGCAACAAGTCAACATACGTATGATGCGCACGATAACGTCACTTCTGATGTAAAAGTTAAAACTCTTTCTTACTCTCCGAGCAACATTTGTTGCCCCTCACTGACATGCAGACGAGCACTTTTCTCAAGCCTTATATTTATAAATATCACTCTCTGCCATCTCAGCTGCTTCA
Organism: Ariolimax columbianus; assembly: GCA_036924085.1. Lineage (NCBI taxonomy): Eukaryota > Metazoa > Mollusca > Gastropoda > Stylommatophora > Arionidae > Ariolimax > Ariolimax columbianus. The sequence goes on from JAVGWX010000024.1 coordinate 10,123,571, forward strand.
ATTGAAATCATAGAAATCGCAAGAGTTTGCATTTTTTTCAGGGACTGTATCAACAATAGCTGGTTCCCCAGCATTTTGATATTGAGAAGGTGGCTTTCTCCCGTAAACCTGTACTTGTTAGGTATAAACAGGATCCAGGCTCTCGTCCTTCGGCCCAATGCCGTATAATTGTATCAGCACGTGTTTATCAGGTTGTTTAACCTGTTGTTGCTGTTTTGCATCCGGCAGCAGCAGCATGGGTGGTGGGGTGGGTGGGGGGGGGGGGTAGCGAGGAGGGGACATCAGTTGATCGAAGAGAGATGGGGGCAACAGTTGATCGAAGAGAGATGGGAGCATCAGTTGATCGAAGAGAGATGGGAGCAACAGTTGATCGAAGAGAGATGGGAGCAACAGTTGATCGAAGAGAGATGGGAGCATCAGTTGATCGAAGAGAGATGGGGGGGGGCATCAGTTGATCAAAGAGAGATGGGAGCAACAGTTGATCAAAGAGAGATGGGAGCATCAGTTGATCGAAGAGAGATGGGGGCATCAGTTGATCAAAGAGAGACGGGAAGGGAGAGAGAGAGAGAAAGTGGGAGGGAGAGTGAGATTACCTTTTCTGTACACCTTAACCAAGCTTAGTTATCCTTTTTGCACACCTTGCACATAAGCACATTTGTTTCCAATTTCACACGCTGAATGAACCATATTTAGAAACCCCCACCTGGAAAGTTCTCCTGTCCCCGAACCAGACAGATGGAACATTTTGTACGGAACTCTTGTTGTTCATGCATCACGAATGATGAGAACCTTTACTTGTTTTTTTGTTTTTTTTTCGTTCGCCTTATTTCTGTAATCCCCAAGGCGGTCTGCGCTGCACTGCGGTTTTTATTTTGCGCCTGTCGGCGCAGTGCATCCGACTTCAGCAATAATTTTATGTAAGGGTCTGCTTCCTCCTGCATTTTCTAAGGGTTTGCTTCCCCAGGGTAACGGCCGGTGCTGTGATGGGGATCGAACCCAGCACCTTGGGTCGTGAGCCGGACAATATCCTGCTACTTGCAAAACCCTTTTCAGGGCTCGGTAGCGGGAGATTGAGGTCGTCCGACAAACACATCTCGAGAGTATGTTGAACCGTCCCCGCTTCTCTTATCTTTGATCATGTGACCCACCTCCCATTGAATTCCCCAGCCTGACAGATCCTGCACCTGCCTTTCTTCTTCTTCTTCTTCTTCTTCTTCTTCTTCTTCTTCTTCTTCATCGTACGCAGTCAGACAGTAACCATTATTTTTTCGAAAAAGGCAACGGTCATCCTGAGGCTGTCGATACTGCCATAGAGCTTGTCTTGCAGTTCCACTGGTGATGGCCACATCTGCTCTCTCTGATCCTCGTATGTCGGGCAGTTTTGCAGCAGATGCTCAACAGTCATTTTCCCGGTACCACACGGGCATTCGTCGGTGCCACCTATCTTCAATTTGTTGAATAGGTGGTACCTCAGTCTATTACCTGCCTTTCGAAATCAAGCATGAGAAAAGACCTGGTCATACATCGAGGCGCCCTCGAGGCCGCCCACGCGAGATCTCGCTGCGGCTAATCGCCCGGACCTCATCAGAATACCACTCATGTACCTAGGACTTCAATCGTGGTCACTGACGATCAACGCGACGGACACAGGTCGCCTGAACCGATTATTATAATATTTTTGTTATCCTTATTCTCATCATCATCATCATGATGTAGCATGTCCTTTGTAGAACGTCGCTCCCATCACAGTGTCTGAAAGAAACTCGTTCTCTTGCCAAAACTTCAGCCTCTCGCCACAGTCATACCCAGGCAGCTGCACAGATAGCCAGGCCGGCATGAAAACAGCCCGATTCCAAGGAAGGGTACGAGGAATGAAACCAAGGTGATGGTCTTGGTCTCCACAACTTCGCCACATTCATACACCAGCAGCTGTGTGTACTTGTCAGGGGTGGACTCCCCTTCTTGTCGTTCACTCACGTAGTTTAGCCGGCCAGCCAAAGCCGTTGCCCGGGGGTATAGCGCTGCCGTACACAGGCAGACTCTAGGAGCCATACGTGAGCTAAACAGAAGCGGGGGAAGCAAATAGGATCCTGGCCATCAAGGATGTGGCTGCCTCTCACCGTGAGGTTCTATCCCTTACACACTTCTGTTTCCCCCCCCCCCCCCCCCCCCCCCCCCCCCACCCCCATCCTTATTCTACATCAGTGGTATTCAAGCTACTGCTTAATGAGAAAAGGGGGGGGGGGGTGGGGGAAATAAATGTCTGCCCAGGAAAAATATGCTGATCTGAAATGTTAGTCAGGGTCAGGCAAGATATAGCTTTCGGATGTGTTAGTCGGGGTCAGGTAAGATAAAGCTATCGGATGTGTTAGTCGGGGTCAGGTAAGACCTTCACATTGGCTTCATTCCTCGTATCCCTCCTTGGAATCGGGCTGTTTTCATGGCAGCCTGGCTAACGAGGTGGGGGATCGACGTATCCCCGCAAAAGTGAGCGGCACGCAGATGAACCCACGCATAGTTTAGAACACTAAACAACTAACTAACACGTGTAAATAAGATTACATGGGCTGAAGGACGAGAGACAGGGATCTGTATGTCGATACAAACCGTTCCTCTATATATCAACCCGTTCCTCTATACATCAATGCAACACCCGCTCCTCTATACATCAAACAACCCGCGCCTCTAAACATCAAACAACCCGTTCCTCAATACATCAATGCAACCCGTTTCTGTATATATCAAACAACCCTTCCTCTATACATCAATGCAATCCAGTTCCTGTATATATCAAACAACCCACTCCTCTAAATATCAAACAACTCGTTGCTCTAAATCTCAATGCAACCCGTTCCTGTATATATCAAACAACCCTTCCTGTATACATCAATGCAGCATGCTCCTTTATTTAACCAACAACCCGTTCCTCTATATATCAACACAGCCCGTTCGTCTATACATCAACACAACCCATTCGTCTATACATCAACACAACCCATTCGTCTATACATCAAGACAACCCGTTCCTCTATACATCAACACAACCCGTTCCTTTATACATCAACACAACCCGTTCCTCTATACATCAACACAACCCGTTCCTCTATACATCAACACAACCCGTTCCCTATACATCAACACAACCCGTTCCTCTATACATCAACACAACCCGTTCCTCTATACATCAACACAACCCGTTCCCTACACATCAACACAACCCGTTCCTGTACACTTTCACCATCCCTCTATAACTCACAAATCCACATCTGCTACCAACAACACCTGGGCATACGTTTCAAACCTGACACGAGAACAACGGTAAAAACCCACCCAAAAACCAGATTCTCCCAGAACGGAAACCATAATTCTATCCTACAGGTCTCGTTTCCCAAATGAAAAGGCCGTCAGCCAAACTGGCGATTGAATTTCCGTGTTTGGAAGTAACATGAAAGCATAGCACAGACAATTACCGCATACGGTCACATACGCCCGGAATCATGTCCCTACTGCGATGACTTGATCAAATTTAATTGAATTTGACATTCCAGCCTCCTCCGGACTGTTAATTTTTTTGTTTTTTTCTGTAATCTAACAGAAAAATAAAAACAACTAATAAAACTCCGGGAATTACATTCTCAAGAAATCATTAACAATGGGTTCAAGCGTACTGGATGTTAACCCCAGTTCTGGCGTATTCTGGCGTTTATTTTGCTAGCGATATTTTTAGTAAGGATTAACTGCGCTACTTTTTATCCTCACTCTCTCGTCTCGAACCACCCGACCCCAGTGGCAAGTCAAAGACAAGACGACTAGGGGGCGACTACGAGATGCAGGGGACTCCACATCAAACACCTGTGAAAAAGATGGCGGAGTCCGGAGTCTAACCCACACCACCTGATCACGAGGCCGACGGCTTAACCACTTCGCTTGGGTGGGTGGGTGGGTGGATGGAGGGAGGTAGGTCTCCAGATACCGACCAGCTTATCAGTTATGGTGAAAGCTGGTTTGAATCCGACTCCTGGGAATTTTGTTTCTCTTTGAAAGTTGTCAACTTCTCACTTCACATGAAGTCAGAATAGTTATGCAATGGGTCCCCGGTCTTTTAAATACACTTGACACAAACAAGGAAGGCAAACTGGCTAAGAACGGATCAAATCAAGAACAACAATACACATCAACAACCCTACAGTCAAACAACTACTAAGAAATACTACGAGGCTTGGCTGAATTGATGGGTAATGGGAAACACTGGGAGAGAAATTTACAAACATATGACAATCCCAAAGAACACATCAACCTCCTGAAAAGGAGAAACCAAAGCATCATTTTCCACCTTCACATTCAACACATACAACTTAACGGCCACTTGAACAGAATCTACCCAGAACATACTCCAGAGTGTCAGCTGTACACACATCTCTATGAAACTGTTGAACAGAACCCAACCAGAACATACCCCAGAGTGCCGGCTGTGCACACATCCCTATGAAACTGTTAAACAGAATCCAACCAGAACATACCCCAGAGTGCCGGCTGTACACACATCCCTGTGAAACTGTTAAACAGAATCCAACCAGAACATACCCCAGAGTGCCGGCTGTGCACACATCCCTATGAAACTGTTAAACAGAATCCAACCAGAACATACCCCAGAGTGCCGGCTGTACACACATCGCTGTGAAACTGTTGAACGCATTTTTTTAAGAATGTCTGGCACTTGATAGCGTTAGGAAGGAGCTTCCTCCGAGTCCAGACAAATGGAACACATTGTACGAAACTGAAAAACTCGCAAACACTTGTATATACTGCAATATGGCATTGGGTCGAGGAAGAAAACTAACGGTTGGTCAGGCAAAACATACTGATCAGACATGTTAGTCAGAGTCAGGTGAAACATACTGATCAGACATGTTAGTCAGAGTCAGGTGAAACATACTGATCAGACATGTTAGTCAGGGTCAGGCAAAACATACTGATCAGACATGTTAGTCAGGGTCAGGCAAAACATACTGATCAGACGTGTTAGTCAGGGTCAGGCAAAACATACTGATCAGACGTGTTAGTCAGGGGCAGGCAAAATATACTGATCAGACGTGTTAGTCAGGGGCAGGCAAAACATACTGGCAAGACCTTCACCTCTACTTACTAGTAGCCGTCCATGAGAACGGGCTGTTTTCATGGCAGCCTGGCTAACGAAGTGATGGATCGACGTGATCCCCGTAGTAGTGAGTGACACGCAGATGAAGCCAAGTATAGCACAACCGTCTGGAGGACCGCGGTCCACCTTCGTCAGCACGCTCGGGATGTGAGGACAGCTTCTGCAACCCGCCACTTGACGTCCTTATCAGGGTGCACAAAACTAACTTACTCATTGTGGGCATTCGCAAACACCAACAATATATGGCATTAGGTCAAAGGGCAGGAGCCCACACGCTGCTGAATCAATAACCAACCAGCCAGCCAACCAACCAACTCACTAATTAACACGTTGGTGGTAAATTCTACCACGGGGCCCCCAAGGAGGCCCTGAACAACGTCCCAGTGTGCCCATGCGTGGAAACGACACTGACTATCATGATCGCATCACTTCACCGTTACTAGAAGCTTCGAATAATTATCACGTATCACAAATACCTTATTTGACGAATCGAACCCACTTCATCAGGGTGTCCTGTTAGTATTCTAAAGAAACCTGTCCACTTCTCGCCACGAATTCCCTGTGTATTGTAGATAGGTGTCCTTGATTCAATTCCGATGATAGAGTCCATAACATCAGGGTCTTAAGCAAGAATTACCATTTCAAATGCAGCGCTGACAGTGGCGCTGTCACATTGGATATCTGCTGCGATCCGTTTGTAAAAATGGTCGAGGGTTTTCTCGTGGCTGGACCAGTCGGACGGGTCGACGAAAACCTCCCGCGGGTAGTGAGCTGAGCTGAGAGGCTAATGTTGGATCGGAGCGCGAGGTTGGAGTGATATTCGTTGATCTGTCGTCGCCCGGTGTTGCACCGACCACGGTTGACGTGTTTTTTTAATGTTTGTAATGTTTTATGTGTACGTCTATCGATTCTGTAGATTTGTTGAACAACAACATTTGGTTAGGTAATATATACTGATCGGACATGTTAGTCAGGGTTAGGTAAAAAATATTGATCAGATATGTCAGAGTTAGGTAAAAAATATTGGTCAGATATGTCAGGGTTAGGTAAAAAATATTGATCAGATATGTCAGTTAGGTAAAAAATATTGGTCAGATATGTCAGAGTTAGGTAAAAAATATTGATCAGATATGTCAGGGTTAGGTAAAAAATATTGATCAGATATGTCAGTTAGGTAAAAAATATTGGTCAGATATGTCAGTTAGGTAAAAAATATTGGTCAGATATGTCAGGGTTAGGTAAAAAATATTGATCAGATATGTCAGAGTTAGGTAAAAAATATTGATCAGATATGTCAGTTAGGTAAAAAATATTGGTCAGATATGTCAGTTAGGTAAAAAATATTGGTCAGATATGTCAGGGTTAGGTAAAAAATACTGATCATATATGTTAGTCAGGTTCAGGTAAAATATACTGATCAGACATGTTAGTCAGGGTTAGGTAAAACATACTGGCAAAGGTCTTTCTCTTTCTCTCCATCTCTCCCCCTCCATCTCTCCCCCTTTCCCCCCAGCGACTTCCTCACACTTCTCCCTGAAAACGGACTGTTTCAATGGCAGCCTTGCTAACGAGGTTTGAAGATCGACGTAATCTTCCAAGTAGTGAGCGACGCGGAGATGAAGCCTAGCATAGCACAGCCGCCCGGAGAACCTCGGTCAACCTTCGCCAGCACGCTCGTGATGTGAGAAAAGCTACTGCAACCCGGCACTTGACGTCCTTTTCAGGGCCCACAAAAAAGTAAACAATCATTGTGGACATTCAACAACAATAACATCAACAACAGCATCAACAAAACAACAACAAAAACAGCAACAACAATACCAACAACAGCAACAACAATACCAACAACAGCAGCACCAACAACAACATCAACAACAGCAACAACAACAGAACCAACAACAGCAACAACAACACCACCAACAACAACAACAGCACCACCAACAACAACAGCAACAACAATACCAACAACACCACCAACAAAAACAACAACAGCACCACCAACAACACCGACACCAACAACAGCAACAACAACGGCAACAACACCAACAATAACAACAACAACAACAACAACACCAACAACAATACTAACAACAGCACCAACAACATCAACAACAACAACAGCACCAACAACAACAACAATAACACCAACACCAACAACAACAGCTATTATGTCCGAGCGGTGAAATAATTCGTGATTAGTTGTCATCGTGGAAGCCACTTGTACTAACAACGCTTCTCTGGTGGTAGGTTTCAGGGACTCTTCTTACATCCTGGTACGTACTTGAAAAGGTGGTCTAGGGTGCCCCTATCGGTAGTGCAACGCGAGACTCCAGTCTAAGCTCATTATTAAGGGGATTGCAGTTTTAATCCCCACCTCGACTGCTGTTACAGGAACCACACAAGGACGTGAGGTTGGGTATTGATTAGTATATTTCACCTTATGATCCAAGATAAAAACGGCAAGTGCCTTATTGAGGGAAATGACGTACTGGCACGATGGACAGAGTACTGTTCCGAGCTATACAACTATGAGGGGCGAAACGAACCTGAGAAAACATTCCCCCCAACACCAACAAATATAGAGGATATCCAACTGATAACGAAGGAAGAGGTAATTGCAGCGGTAAAGACATTGAGAAGAGGGAAGGCGGCCGGCGTGGACAATATACCAGCAGAGCTCTGACAAGCAGCTGCAGAGGTAGTGGTGGAAGGCTTGACACACATCTGTAACAAAATATGGGCGACAGGAAACTGGCCGGACTTATGGACGAAATCAATAGTTATACCGTTACATAAATCTGGAAACCTAAAGCTGTGCCAAAATTACAGAACAATAAGCTTCATCAGCCACCCTAACAAGGTCATGCTTAGATTAATCCTCGACCGATTGAAACCCCAAGCAGAGAACATCCTTGCCGAGGAGCAAGCAGGGTTCAGACAGGGAAGAAGCACTACAGAACAGATATTTAATTTAAGGCTGCTAAGGGAGAAATATCTAGAACAGCAGCAACATCTGTATCATGTGTTTGTGGATTTTAAGAAGGCGTTTGATAAGGTATGGCATAAAGCGGTTTGGGCAACCATGAGGATGTACAATATCAACGGAAATATTATAACGGTCCTTGAACACCTGTATGACAAGGCGTCTAGCGCAGTTCTTGTGAATGGGAGGCGAGGAGACTGGTTTCGCACATCAGTTGGTGTGAGACAGGGGTGTACACTCTCTCCAACCCTTTTAATATATTCCTTGAGGGGATTATGAGTGAGGCACTTGGAGGTCACGTTGGTACTGTCAAGATAGGGGGCCGAACGATTACCAACCTTCGTTTTGCAGATGATATCGACGGGTTGGCGGGTTCAGAAGCAGAACTCCAGGAATGGGTCAGAAGGCTCGATGAAACAGCTCTTGACTATGGCATGGAGATAAACGCTGGAAAGACAAAATTAATGACCAACAACGTCACGGGCTTCAACAGCAGAAAATAAGCTAACGGTCAGGAACTCGAAGTGGTTGACCGTTTTAAATATCTTGGGTCGATTGTCAGTGACGAAGGATCAAAATATGAAGTGTTGGCCAGAATAGCACAGACAATAGCGGCGCTTGCACGGCTTAACAAAATCTGGCAAGATAAACGGTATCTGACAGAGAAGGGTGGCGTGGGGTTGTGAGGATGTCTTCATGTGTGCCCCAACGACCTCGCCGGTTACCGGATGACCTGACCTAACTCTCCTCCTCCACCACCTCCTCCTCCCATCCTCCTACACCTCATCCTCCCTGTCATCCCCCTCCTCATTCACCTCCTCCTCCTCACCCACCTCCTCCTCCCACTCCTCCCCTCCCCCTCCCAACCTACACCTTCTCCTCCACCTCCTCCCCCACCCTTCATCCACCTCCCTTTCTTCTCCTCCCCATCATCCTCATCCCCTCCTCCACCTCCCTGTCCTTCCCCACCTCCACCTCCTCTTCTTCATTCCCAAATTCCCGCTACCAAGCCCTGGACAGGACATTGCAAGGATATAGTCCTTAGAACGGAATGCTTGTTGTGTCGCTAGTCAAGCTCTGACTCTTGGATCCCTCGTCTTTTTCGTATTTCCTCCATTCTGTGCAGTGGCGTACCTACCTTGTCCGAAAGTTTTTGTTTAAACCCCTTTGGAGACGAAGCTTAATAATGGTGTTACTGCCTAAAAGACGGAGCCATTTCTAGGAAATAAAAATAGGACAAGGCTGTTTTTGGAAGAAAAAAAACCGTTTTAGCTCGGTCTCTCTAGGCAGATGGGTACCCCATCTGTCGAGAGCATCGCACAAAGCACGAACTCCGTAACTCCAGCGATGAAACCAGGGATCTCCGGAAAAAAATTGACATCATGGACCGACCGTCGCAGACCGAAATCGAACCCCGACCATCTGAACACGAGGCAAACCCCCCGTAACAAATAAAATAACTAGGAATACATATAGAAAAGCATATACATTCTTGTGATTGCTGTTTACTCACTGTTGTCACTGTCATGTATATCACTGTCAGTGACATCTGACACAGAAACATCATTTAAATCTGAATCACTCAATATCTCATTTTCAAATGTGCTTAATAACAACGACATACCAAAAAGTTCAATATAATTCTCAAACTCCTGTGAGGGATCAAGATGCTGAGCAGCGCATGAGCTGCAGTGGTCAGCAACCCATAGCTGACTGCAAGCTTCAGGGCCAGCAAACAAACCGGAGCTGCCACGACCCTTCTACACTTCCACGCGGTGATCCTGGATAACAGGCTGCAGCAGGGCAGACTGGCTAAGGAGAAGGGATCGAAGAGGGAATGCTAACCAGGTACTCAAAAAACGGTTGTTGAAGTTGGATGTGTTGGGCCGAAAGGTGCAAATATCGAAGTAAAGCTGTAAACTACGACACAACGCATTTCGTTCTCTGGACTACATTCTGCTACTTAAGCCCTTTTAGGGTTTGGTAGTGGGAGATTGAGAATGAACGAAGCCAAGCTAGGCCAGACTGCTGTGAAAACTTTCAAGGAGCTGCTATTTAAATACTAGAATGCGTAAGAAATGAAAGAGCTCATTTGATTGGCTGATGCTATTTTTAGTTAGCCATACAGAAGCTTTCTTTCTCAGGGCCGATGAATCGGCCGTTTCGTCCTTTTCGCTAACGTAAGTCGGGCCGATAATCGGCCTGTGCCGCCCTCAAAACGACCAGCGCTTATAATTAAGTATGGTGGTCGAGTAAATTGGCTAAGGGAGGCACTAGGTTTAGGTGGTGTACATAGAGCGAAAGCTTGATCTGCAATCCCAACATCCCGGGTTCTAGATCACTTCGAGTCCTGTTCCACTGGGCATGGGGATTTTTCTCGGTACGACCACTTCTCATCACACACAAAGGGTTGGCAAAAACTACTGTACTGCAAAGTAGTCCACCGGAGTCTTTGTGTATGACAAGGACAAGAATAGCACCACTGCCCTACAGAAATCATGTCGAAAGAGGTGACTGTGTGACATTGCATAACACTGGAAATTGTTAGCTGGTTTGTTAAGAACAGCAGAGATAGCGCCTAACAGACTGCGGGTCCACTGTGCTCTAGTGTTTGAGTCTAGATTAATTCGTACATCAGTTAACCACCCTACGTGGCTCTGTAGAAGTACAAGTTCACTAAGACTGTACTGCAAAACTGTTATAGTGGAACGTATTACAAAAACGAATCCATACACTGGCCAATACGTCCACATTACAAATAGATACACGTATTCACACACTTGTTAATACGTTCACATTACAAACAGATGCACACATTCACATACTTGTCAATACGTGACCATTACAAACAGATACACGCATTCACACACTTGCCAATACGTCAATATTACAAACAGATACACACACGCATTCTCACACTGGTCAATACGTCCCCATTACAAACACACATTCATACACAAGTCAATACGTCCCCATTACAAACACACATTCATACACAAGTCAATACGTCCCCATTACAAACACACATTCATACACAAGTCAATACGTCCCCATTACAAACACACATTCATACACAAGTCAATACGTCCCCATTACAAACACACATTCATACACAAGTCAATACGTCCCCATTACAAACACACATTCTCACACTGGTCAATACGTCCACATTACAAACATATAGACACATACATCCATACACTGACCAATACGTCCTAATCTCGCCCAAAGGACTGCGGTCTGGTGTGGTAAAGGCCGTGCCTTCGCTAGTAGAATCCAGAAAAGCAGACCTTTAATCCATCCAAATAATACATTGTATAAGAAACGCCACGCTGTGTACCCCTACAGCCCTTACGTTGGAGAAACGCCACTGATTCTGCTCTTCCCGAACTCAATCCCTCATCGCTAAGTTCAATATCGCATGCTACCCTTTCAAGCAGCCAGCCAGACGGAAGTGAACCGATCCCGTCTGGTAGTTGGCCGAAGACAAATGGCCCGGGGAACTCTTCTGGGGGGCGGGAGGGGGGGGGGCGGCTGGGGTAGGGGGGAGGCAAGAAAAAGTCACCAAACCGAAGACAGGATATAGCCAGCGGGACATCAGGCTACAACTGATTACGATGGAACTGGGTTTTAAAACCAAAAACTGGGAAGTGGATAGCGGAGTCTTTCAAGTCCTTGCAGGCATGCTGCTACCCACACACTGTCCCCTTCCATCCTTTTCCACCGCACAATGGAAGAACTTAAGAGACGGACACATCCTTTGTGAAGTAGCTGTATATACAGTGTGTATATATATATATATATATATATATATATATATATATATATATATATATATATATATATATATATTGTTGGTTTGTTAACTATAGATGGCGTCTAACTGGTTGCGGGTCTACTTAGCTCTAGTGTTTGAGTCTATTAAGATGGGCTGGTACATCGGTTAAACCATCATCCAAGAAAACTGGTTGTATACAAACTGTAGAGTCTTCTTAACCAGTATACCAGTATAAAGACGTTAAGTTAAGTTAATGTTTTATTATTTCCAAAAATGTTCCTCAATCCATGAAACAGAAGCCGCCATAGTCTCTCCAGGCTCGTATACTGAACCGCCATGTCTATGATACCATAGCTTCACTTTCTGCAGTTATTAGCCATGGCCAACTCTAGATTTACAGGCCTGCTGACTATAGAAAGCCATGCTTTAGCCGTGTGTTTTTTTAACTCTAAGTACTTGCGTCTTAATTCACCCCAAACAAAGTTTCATGGGTTCACATCGTACGTCACGAGAAAATTCATTTCGGGTTAAGGGGTCGATATCATTTTATTTTAAAGTAAAGACTTAGGTAAAGATAGAAATGGACAAAGGATGGTTGAATTCAGTTTTGTGAAGGGTTATGGTTGGGGTTAGGGTTAGTGTTATCGCTAGGGTTAGGTTTAGGGTAGGTTAGGGTTAGTGTTATGGCTAGGCTTAGTGTTATGGTTAGGTTTAAGGTTAGGGTTAGAGTTATGGCTAGGCTTATGGTTAGTGTTATGGCTAGGCTTAGAGTTATGGCTAGGGTTAAGGTTAGGGTTAGTGTTAGGGCTAGGGTTAGGTTTAAGGTTAGGGTTAGTGTTATGGTTATGGTTAGGTCTAAGGTTAGGGTTAGTGTTATGGCTAGGGTTAGGTTTAAGGTTAGGGTTAGTGTTATGGCTAGAGTAAGGGTTAGTGTTAGGTTTAGTGTTAGGTTTAGGGTTAGGGTTAGAGTTATGGCTAGGGTTAAGGTTAGGGTTAGTGCTATGGCTAGTGTTATGGTTAGTGTTATGGCTAGGGTTAGCGTTAGGTCTAAGGATATAGTTAGTGTTATTTCTATGATTAGCGTTAGGTATAAGGATAGGGTTAGTGTTATGGCTATGATTAGGGTTAGTGTTATGGTTCAGGTTAGGGTTAGTGTTATGGTTAAGGTTAGGGTTAGTGTTATGGTTAAGGTTAGGGTTCGGGCTATGGTTATGTTCAGTGTTAGGTTTAATGCCTTGCTGCTGTAGAAACTGGGTGCTACCCTCCTTATCAAGGACCAGCGTTGACAGATCCCATAAACTCATCGCTAAGACGGCAGCAGAAGCAGAAACTCAAGTTTATTGACACCTTATTTATTTATTACCCAAGGTGGGGTGCGTTGTACTGTTTTCATTTTGCGCCTGTCGGCCCAGTGCATCCGACTTCGGCATGTATTTTATCTGCTTCCTGCTGCATTTTCTAAGGGTTAACGCGTTAACGGAAGGTGCTGTGATTGGGGAGCGAACCCAGCCCATTCAGCTGTGAGCCGTCTCACTAAACCACTAGCCCACGCTTCTTCTTCTTCTTCGTCGTCTTTTTCCTCTTCCTCTTTTTCCTCTTCTTCCTCTTCCTCCTCCTTCTTCTTCGCCTACGTACGCTGTCAGATGTATGTCGACTTGAATTTGTTCGAAAAAAGCAGCGGTCATCCTGAGGCTGTCGACACTGCCATAGAGTTTGTCTAGTGTTGCCACTGGTGATAGCCACATGTGCTCTCTCTGGTCCTCGTATGTCGGGCAATTTTGCAGCAGATGTTCAGCGGGTCATTTTCTCAGGTGAATTCGTCAGTAGCACCTATCTTTAGTTTATTGAATAGATGGTACCTCAGTCTGTTGTGGCCTTTACCACTCCTCTCTCTCACTCCTCTCTTTCACTCCTCTCTCTCACTCCTCTCTCTATCCTCTCCTCTCATCTCTCTCTATTTTATCTTCTCCCTCGTCTACCCGCGTGTCTCATACCCTCTCACAGTATTTCCACATCCTAACAATACCGAAGGCAATGACTAAACCTGTGTTACGTTGCGACTCGCCCAATCATAATACAGCACTCAACTGTTTGATTCCTCCCTATCAGCACGTCTCCACCTTTCGCCACCACGACCTGGCATGCTATTTATTCTGCCATCTCCCGTGTTACCTTTTTTGATGTATTTATAAAACGTTGCCATGCCAACTCTACGAAACATGCAAAACATACATTGGTCCTGCGCTGGGCAAACTGTGAATCTCAACACCTTTCCTATGTCCTTGTTTCATCCAGCGGTCCCCGATTTAGGGTCCTCGGGAAGGACCAAGGCGGCCCGCAATGTTAAGCAATGGGGATGTATGAAATTAATGCAATACAGCTCAATTCCATTGTTGGTGTTTGCGAATGCCCACAATGGGTAGGTTACTGTTTTGTGCGCACTGAAAAGGACGTTAAGTGGCGGGTTGCAGGAGCTTTTTTCACATCCCGAGCGTGCTGATGAAGGTGGACATGGTTCTTCAGGCGGTTGTGCTATCTTCGTGTCACTCACTACTGCGGGGATCACTTCGATCCATAACCTCGTTAGCCAAACTGCCATGAAAACAGCCGGTTTCCAGGAAGGGTTACTAGGAAGCCGAGGTCTTGGCAGTATATTGGTCTGACCCTGACTAACGTATCTGATCAGTATATTTTGTTTGGCCAGACGTTAGTCTTTCTCCACCTTAATTCCATTAATAGCTTAAATTAAATGAGGAACAATTAAAGAGAATACAAACTTAGTTTTTTTAAATCATCATCATCATTAAGCATGTTCATTAAGCATAGAACATCGCTCCCTTCACAGTCTGTCTGAAAGAAACTCTTTTCCTGGTCAAAACTCCAGTCTCGGCCACAGTCATACCCAGGCATTCCTGGATATCTTGGTGCCATCGTCTTCTTGGTCTACCCCTTTTTCTCTTGCCTGGCACCATACCTTCCATCACTGTTCTCTCGAGACCGTTGTGTCTCTTGATGTGACCAAAGTATTTACATTTTCAAGCCAAAATGGAATTGATAAACCAGTTCTCCTCTATGCTCAACTCTTGCCGAATGTCTACATTTGTCTTTTTCTCTATCCATGGTATTCTGAGGATCTT
The DNA here is from genome assembly GCA_036924085.1 of Ariolimax columbianus. NCBI lineage: Eukaryota > Metazoa > Mollusca > Gastropoda > Stylommatophora > Arionidae > Ariolimax > Ariolimax columbianus. The sequence continues at coordinate 10,138,627 of JAVGWX010000024.1, forward strand.
TCTGTAACATTTTGACTAGAAGGATTCGAATCTTTGTCTGGAAGTTTTGGTAATCGTCCATGATTCGCAGCCATAAGCTGCTACAGGAAAAACACAGGCTCTCAAGACTTTCACTTTTGTCGTTTTGTTGGTGCTCTGCCATAATTCCTTCAGGCTGTTCAGTCTCTGCATTGTCATGGCTAGTATTTAGCAACCCCTTTAATAACAGCCGATGTGAGAGACTCGATCTTTGACCAGGTCACCCGCCTCTGTCTCCGCCATTCTCAGAACCTCTTCAATGTCCCCTGCCAACCTTCTCCTCGTCCTACCGCTTCCTCCCCGCTTGCCAGGTACCAAACACTCCAGTATCTCTTTTTCTTCTAGAGCACAGTGACGTTTAATGGGGGCCAAACTATTTTAGTTCCCTAGACGTCATGTTGGTTACCAGACAATTGTGTTCTATATCCAGCTCCTTTAGGATTTCTGTGTTTTTTATTATCGCTTTCCGTGGTATTAAGAACACTTTCCTGTAGCATTTGAGCTGGAAGGATGCAATCTGCTTCCTTTTGGTTTTTGTGGTTTGTCTATGTTTGGCGGCTGTAAGTTGCCACTGGGAAGATGGAAGTATGTGCGATCTCTATTTTTGTGATTGTTGTGAGAGCGCGCACGCACACACGCACGAATAGCCTCGTTCAGTCAATAATGGCTAAGGACCCTGAAGGTGTTTTTTTTGTATTCGCGTTGTAGTATATATATATATATATATATTTGGAATCCTGGTATTCAATTCAAACAGGCATGTGGTAGCGCACGAGCTGCTGTGGTCAGCGACCCATAGCTGACTGCTAGCGTCAGGGCCAGCGAAAGAGAGCTGCCAAGATCCTTCTACACCTCCAGGCGGTGATCCTGGATAACATTCTGCATCATGGAAGACTGGCTAAGGAAAAGGGATCGAAGAGGGAATTCTAATCCGGTACTAAAAAAATGCTTGCTGCAGTTGGATGTGCTGGACCAATGTAACATACCCCACTGTTTGCCCTGGCCATTATTCTAACTCAGAACATTCTCACACTCATCCACATCATCATGACCACACACTTCAAATAATATAGCACACATCAGATGGCATATTTATTACATAATATTCATATCGTAAAAATGAGTAGTGGAATTACAAACACAATTCAATACATATCATCTTAACTAATTATTCCTATGTTATATATAAGTTAATATAAATATTAAATAAAGCGGAAATTTTAAGCATAAGCTATTGATGGAATTCCTAACTATCTAAACCCAGTTCTATTGCCTTGCAATTACATCACACACACCTCGCCTTAACTGCGTCCTCAACACACCTTATCAAATACTCTTCCTCACTCAAATCCCCTCAGGCGGACGATCTGGACATACCTCGTCACATTGTGTCCTGCTTACAACACAACGTTCAGATTATCACTTAATACAAAACTCACACACCTACTTAAGCGATCCTGTTCTATCACTAACATTCGTGCAACGGTCTATCAATCGCTCCTCTATCTAAGTCGGTGAGTTAAACATACTATCTAAATTCAGTCTCTCTCTCTCTCTCTCTCTCTCTCATCTCTCTATCCCTCCTCTTCATCCAGCCTCTTGAGGTAAACTTTGTCTCGAGTTAAATACACTCAAGCAAAGTCAGAGCTTGACCAATGGATCTCAGAGGATGGCTCTATTCAGTCTTATTGGAACGAAACATTTTGCACAGCTGTCACTCATTTATCGCAGCAAGCTCCGCTGCCAATCCGTCTGTCAATCATTTTCTCCCTACCCAAATCGGAAGGCCAGTGGTCAGCTCTTACCTGTCCACATTATTTGCCCCAACTCTGTTCTCCCTTGTAGTGACGGTGAGTGACGTTTGACACGCATTCAGGTACATTTGTTATCAGCAACCACATCACCCCTGTCCTAAACTCTCTGCTCCGGCGGGAACTGTTACACCAAAAGGTGTAAATATAGCAGTCAAGCTGTAAACTACGACACAACGCATTTCGTTCTCTGGACTACATTCTGCTTCTTAGCCCTTTTAGGGTTTGGTAGCGGGGGATTGAGAACGAACGAAGCCAAACCAAATACATTTTCCTGTCATGTATAAGAAAGAGTAAGATCATGGTCAACGATCCAGAGGGTATTTAAAACCCGATTATGGTCAAAGGTGAACCACTGGAAAGTGTTGCGCGGTTCAAATATCTGGGATATGAATGCGGGGTGTGTCTGGAGCGGAGATTCGGTCAAGAACGGCGATGGCCATGGTCGCTCTGACCACACTGAATATTCTGGAAAGACAAGAACATTAGCCTTAAATCGAAGCTGACTTTAATGTATACAATAGTCAACTCGGTATACCTCCACGCGTGTGAGACTTGGACAGCTGCACTAGGACGTAAAATATGCGTAATGGAAATAGATGTTTGTGAAGAATTCTTGGCATTTCATACCTGGATCGCGTTACAAACGAGAGTGTTCTTGAAATTGTCTGGAAGGATTTATGTCAATATAAAAACGTATTGATTATAGTAAAAATACGAAAATTGATATGGTATTAACATATGTCACGATCGGTGGAGCTGACCAAGACATTCCTGCAAGGCACTGTGCTCGGGAAGCGTAGGAGAGGGAGACCAAAAAAGAGATGGGAGGACAATATCAAAGAGTGGACGGGAAGGTCTATAGCTGAAACTAATGCCCTGGCGAAAATTGAGACGTATGGCGGGAACTGGTTCGACAAAATGCAATAACGGTGCCTCAACGACCTTCTAGGTTACGGGGATGACGATGATTATATATATATATATATATCAGGTAAAATCATCCCGTAACCGGTGAGTTCGGTCGTTGGGGCACATATGACGACATCCTCAAAACCCCTCGCCACCCTTCTCTGTCTGCGGCCGCTGCCTTTGCCTCTTCTGGTCGGAGATTGGTCCATTCTTTAATGTTGTCCTCCCACCCCTTTTTGGGCCGTCCTCTTCGTCGTCTGCCTTGCACCTTTCCGTGGAGGATCGTATTTGCAAGACCATTTGATCTCGATATGTGACCGTAACAATCGAGTTTCCTTCTTTTGACTTAAAAGATGGTATCCACCACAGAGGATCAGCGGCCTGTTATCCGTTGTTTTAGCAGTAAAGTGGTGAAACCTATAGAAATTCATCGGTGAATGATGGTCCAGTACGGGGATGCATGTCTTTCACTACATCAAGTGTATGAGTGTAGTAGGAAGTTATAAACCTGCGTGGGTTCTGTGACAGACTGTTCGCGGCTTGTTTAGGCACACCTGTCATCTGTCCCAGTCCTCATTTTGTTGTAAAGATGGCCCTTGAGTCTGGTATGTCCAGTTCTCAGTCTGAAGATGATGACTCGATGTTCTCTAGTTAAGTTAAAGTATCTGTCTTCTTTTCGGAAGTCGGGGTGTTGATCAGCCCATTTTCCCCTGAAGTTGGCTTTAATTATGGTCTTGGCCTCATTATATGTGATGCTCAGGTCTGTTTGTGGGGATGCTCCTCCACTCTTTGCTAGTTTGTCTGCATAATCTCACTCATTCAAATGTATATTGTTTGTTACCGACTAGAGAGAGAGAGAGAGAGAGGGAGAGAGAGAAGAGTAAGTGAAAGATACGTAGATACGCAGGGTTTGTGTATGTAGTAGGTGTAATCCTTTAAACATAGCTCCTTCTCACATTATCTTCTCCGTTTTTAGGTCTGCCTCTCTGTCTCTTCTCTTGAGGATTCCATTTAAGAGATAGTCTGGCTATGTTGAACGTTTCCATCTGTAGCGTTTGTCATATCTAGTCCTATTTTCTTAGGTTAATGTGTTGTCCCAGTGGCTGTTGTTGGGTCCTTTCCCATAGGTCTTCATTCCTCACCATGTTCTGCCACTTTATGAACACTAGTCTTCATTCCTCACCATGTCCTGCCACTTTATGAACACAAGTCTTCATTCCTCACCATGTCCTGCCACTTTATGAACACAAGTCTTCATTCCTCACCATGTTCTGCCACTTTATGAACACAAGTCTTCATTCCTCACCATGTTCTGCCACTTTATGAACACAAGTCTTCATTCCTCACCATGTCCTGCCACTTTATGAACACAAGTCTTCATTCCCCACCATGTCCTGCCACTTTATGAACACAAGTCTTCATTCCTCACCATGTTCTGCCACTTTATGAACACAAGTCTTCATTCCTCACCATGTCCTGCCACTTTATGAACACAAGTCTTCATTCCCCACCATGTCCTGCCACTTTATGAACACAAGTCTTCATTCCCCACCATGTCCTGCCACTTTATGAACACAAGTCTTCATTCCTCACCATGTTCTGCCACTTTATGAACACAAGTCTTCATTCCTCACCATGTCCTGCCACTTTATGAACACAAGTCTTCATTCCCCACCATGTCCTGCCACTTTATGAACACAAGTCTTCATTCCCCACCATGTCCTGCCACTTTATGAACACAAGTCTTCATTCCTCACCATGTTCTGCCACTTTATGAACACAAGTCTTCATTCCTCACCATGTTCTGCCACTTTATGAACACAAGTCTTCATTCCCCACCATGTCCTGCCACTTTATGAACACAAGTCTTCATTCCTCACCATGTTCTGCCACTTTATGAACACAAGTCTACATTCCTCACCATGTTCTGCCACTTTATGAACACAAGTCTTCATTCCTCACCATGTTCTGCCACTTTATACCCATTCTCCTTAGTATGCATCTGTTATCGAAGGACAAGTCTTTGTTTTATGGCCTTGGTCGTTCTCCGTGTCTCCGTTCCATACAGCAACACCGACCTGGCGTGATTATTCTAACTTTGGTGGGAACCTTGATTTCTCTGGATCTCCATATGTTGTTTATTGTCAGGGTGCCATTCTTGCCTTTAAAAGGATATCCTTCAATCGTATGTATCAAGATGCTGAGCAGCGCATGAGTCGCAGTGGCCAGCGAACCAGAGCTGACTGCTAGCGTCAGGGCCAGCGAACCAGAGCTGCCAAGACCCTTCTACACCTCCACGCGGTGATCCTGGATAACAGATTGCAACAGAGCAGACTGGCTAAGGAGAAGGGATCAAAGAGGGAATGCTAACCCGGTACTCAAAAAATGCTTGCTTCTTCTTCTTCTTCTTTCGTTCGCTTTAAAATATTGTCTATATCTGCAATCTTGTCTCTTGTATAAACTTCACTGTCTTTTGTAGTTCACATACAGGTCCATAAAGTTTCTCTTCCAGTGTTGTATCTATGGGCCAGTGAGATTTTCTCTGAACATCATATTCGGGGCAGTTTTGTAGTATGTGCTCTGCTGTCTGGGGCGCCTGTCCGCATGTACACATGGCTGAGTTGCCACGCGGTGATTCTAGATAACAGACTGCAGCACGGCAGACTGACTGAGAAGAAGGGATCGAAGAGGGAATGCTAACCCGGTACTCAAAAAATGCTTGCTGAAGTCGGATGTGTTGGACCGAAAGGTGCAAAAATCGCAGTGAAGCTGTAAACTACAACACAACGCATTCCGTTCTCTGGACTACATTCTGCTACTTAAGCCCTTTCAGGGTTTGGTAGCGGGAGATTGAGAACGAACGAAGCCAAGCCATATCCTCTCATCTGCATCTCATCCTTTCATCCTGATGCTCCAAAGGCGCTTTCCAGTACACATGTCTCCGTTAGGTACGACTTAAAGAAACGGTCATGCCATTAAACAAACCGACTTGCACGACTCAGACGAACGTCGTGTTTTGATCCTGGTATCTCTGGTGTCTCAGCCAATCTGACAGGCACTTGACCACACCCTCCCTCTATCACTCCTTTATGGGACTGAGTGGTCTCAAGGTAAGACGCCGGCCCCAGGTGCTGGAGGTCGGGTTAAACTCACGGTTGTTTTTTTCACGGGGACTTTCTGGTGTTCCCCGAATATCTGGTTAGTAGAGATCAGATGCTTGTGTACAATCTAGAACGGGATGCTACGGAGCTCGTGCATTGTGCTGAGATTCTAACAAAATATGAAAAAGAACAGAGCCCTTATGGGTTAAACCGTGGCCTTTTGTTAGATAGACCAGCTAACTCACCGGGAAAACCCTTTGAAACGTCACATTCCACCGCCGACTAAATAATGGAGCTCATATTGTGCAAGGTTTATAATTAATCCACGCTACAAAACACAACAAATCACTGTTGAGAGTGATAATTTCACAGAATCCTGCCGTGAAATAAACTGCATACCCATCTTTGTTTCCCGAACACGCAATTATAGTTGCACTGATTTTTGACACATGCAAGTTCCGTTATTTAGTCGGCCGTGGAATGTGACGTTTCAAAGGGATTTCTTCCTGAGTCAGAAGGCCTGTATCTCCAGTAGGCTGTGGTTAAACCGTGAGCTATGACGTTGATTCTTCGACTAAACTGAACTATGTCCTTTAGCACGATTAATGTAACGCATTACTCATTCGGTACGGTAACCATGTAACCGCAGATGTCTGTAAGGAAATTGACCAAGAAAAGACGAACGACATACGATAAGCTTCAGAAGACACAGCAATGCTCTGGGATTGTGAGAGTTTCGAATCAGTTTACTATCAACAAATGAGTTGGTGCGTAGGCATTGTAGTCACCTGATTATGTCAGCTTTTCTTCTTCTTTTTCTTCTTCCTCTTCTTCTTCTTATTTCTTCTTCTTCTCCTCTTCCTCTTCTTCTTCTTCTTCTTCTTCTTCTTCTTCTTATTCTTCTTCTTCTTATTTCTTCTTCTTCTTCTTCTTCTTTCTTCTTCTTCTCCTCTTCCTCTTCTTCTTCTCCTCTTCCTCTTCTTCTTCCTCCTCTTCTTCTTCTTCTTCTTCTTCTTCTTCTTCTTCTACTTCTTCTCCTTCTCCTTCTTCTTCTTCTTCTTCTTCTTCTCTTCCTCTTCTCCTTCTTCTTCTTCTCTTCCTCTTCTCCTTCTTCTTCTTCTCTTCCTCTTCTCCTTCTTCTTCTTCTTCTTCTTCTTCTTCTTCTTCTTCTTCTTCTTCTCCTTCTCCTTCTTCTTCTTCTTCTTCTTCTTCTTCTTCTTCTTCTTCTTCTTCTTTTCCTCTTCTCCTTCTTCTTCTACTCCTCTTCCTCTTCCTCTTCTTCTCCTTCTCCTTCTCCTCTTCCTCTTCTTCTTCTTCTTCTTCTTCTTCTTTCCTTCTTCTTGTTATTTTATTTTTCTTCTCATTCTTTTTGTTCTGCTTCTTCTTCTTCTCCTTCTCCTCTTTCTTCTTTCTCCTCCTTATCGTCCTCCTCCTTTTTCTTCCTCCTCCTTTTTCTTCCTCCTCCATCTTGTTCTCCTCCTCTTCCTTCTCCTCCTCCTTCTCCTCCTCCTTCTCCTTCTCCTCGTCCTCTTCCTCCTCCTCCTTGTTCTTTTCCTTCTCTTCCTACCCTCCCCCTCCCCCTTTTTTTTGGTAGCGTTCTGTATCTTTGATCATGCTATATCCGGTCCAGTCGCCATGATACTCATTGATATCCTGTTCCAGGATCCACTCCCCACAATGATCAATCCCTTTATTGAGTTGCCATGTTGTGACACTGCTCCTCTCGGGGAGCCGACAGTTAGCAAGATTCGTCCGACTCCTCTCTACACGATCACATGTCGGTGTGCTCGATTGTTCACGTCTTGGAAAGATGATATTTCAGTCGGCAGTTGCGTAATCACAGAGCCTGAGTGTGTTCGCCTGACCTAGTTTGAGTCCCGGCCCTAGTGCTGTCAATCAATTCTGTTGTTGACTCTTTCATCCCAGTAGGTAAGATAGCCCCAGTGCGCGGACTGCGTCGAGAGTACGGTGGTAGAGGGGTGGTTGTGGTCAGGTAAATAGAGACAACAGTGGGGATATCCTTTGGGGATAGCGGCGGGCATGGGGATGATCATGGGTATAGGGATGGGAATAAGAATAGGGATGGGAATAAGAATAAGGATTGGAATAAGAATAGGGATGGGAATAAGAATAAGGATGGGAATAAGAATAGGGATGGGAATAAGAATAAGGATGGGAATAAGTATAGGGATGGGAATAAAAATTTGAATGGGAATAATAATACGTATGGGAATAAGAATATGGATGGGAATGGGGATGGGAATACCGACGTTTCTTTGTTAGTGGGTTGCAGTGGCTCATCCAGACCGGTACTGTTGAGGGTTTGCCTGGGTCCTCCTGTGTGTAGTGGAACACGAGAGTTCTCAGTAAGCTGGCCACTATGGGGATCACAAGTGTCGACTACAGCTTCGTAATATCCTTCTTTTTTTGGAGAATGGTGACGGCGGGAGTTCGGATCTTGACCAGAATTTTTGGAGGGAAGAGTAATCTAGGTCAGCTGAAACATAGTGATTAATACCGCATTTGTGATCCTGCAAACAGGATGCGTCACAGCAAGATGGGGATCAGAACTGCAATCCCCATAGCTCTGCACTAAAGGTTGGTCAGTTGCCCATTCCAAGCGATAATGGAGACCGTTTTTTTGTTGTTGTTGTATTGATGATGTAACTTGCGCTGTTTTTTGTATTTTTGTTGTTGTTGTATTTTGATGATGTAACTTGCGCTGTTTTTGTATTTTTGTTATTGTTGCGTTCGTCCTATTTCTCCATTTCCCAAGGCAGTGTGCGTTGTATTGTTTTTATTTTGCGCCTGTCGGCACAGGGCATCCGACTTCAGCATTCATTTTATATAAAGGTCTGCTTCCTCCTGTATTTTCTTCGGGTTTGCTTCCCCGGGGTAACGGCCGGTGCTTTGATTGGGGGGAACGAACTTAGCACCTTCGAGTTGTGAGCCGTGTCACTTAACCACTAGCCCACGCCGTCCCCTAATATCCTATTTGTGCTTCTGGAAACAGAATGTGTCACTGAAATCTAACCAATGAGGTGGGGATCGGTAAAACATGCTGATCAGACTGTTGGTCAGATTCAGGTGAAACATACTGATCAGACTAAGTTAGTCAGGGTCAAGTAAAACATACTGATCAGATTATACTAGTCAGGGTCAGGTAAAACTTATTGATCAGACATGTTAGTCAGGGTAAGGTAAAACATACTGATCGAACAATTCTAATCATCATCATTATAACCTGAAAAGATCATTGGTGCACCAATACTGCAGGTTGTTGAACCAGTTCCCGCCACTCCAGGCACCAATACTGCAGGTTCTTGAACCAGTTCCCGCCACTCCAGGCACCAATACTGCAGGTTGTTGAACCAGTTCCCGCCACTCCAGGCACCAATACTGCAGGTTGTTGGACCAGTTCCCGCCACTCCAGGCACCAATACTGCAGGTTGTTGAACCAGTTCCCGCCACTCCAGGCACCAATACTGCAGGTTGTTGAACCAGTTCCCGCCACTCCAGGCACCAATACTGCAGGTTGTTGAACCAGTTCCCGCCACTCCAGGCACCAATACTGCAGGTTGTTGGACCAGTTCCCGCCACTCCAGGCACCAATACTGCAGGTTGTTGAACCAGTTCCCACCACTCCAGGCACCAATACTGCAGGTTGTTGAACCAGTTCCCGCCACTCCAGGCACCAATACTGCAGGTTGTTGAACCAGTTCCCGCCACTCCAGGCACCAATACTGCAGGTTGTTGGACCAGTCCCCGCCACTCCAGGCACCAATACTGCAGATTGTTGGACCAGTCCCCGCCACTCCAGGCACCAATACTGCAGATTGTTGGACCAGTCCCCGCCACTCCAGGCACCAATACTGCAGATTGTTGAACCAGTCCCCGCCACTCCAGGCACCAATACTGCAGATTGTTGGACCAGTTCCCGCCACTCCAGGCACCAATACTGCAGATTGTTGGACCAGTTCCCGCCACTCCATTCGGTTTTGTGCCAGGATATCGAATCTCCGGTCTGGACGAGTTAACCTGGTATGATTGTCATTGTTGTGCACTGAGACGGCTGGCACACTTCTGATGTGTCTCAGTGATTTCTACAATATCGGTTTGTCTTTGACTGTTTTGCACCTGCCGGAGTCCAACCCTCTCCAGGCAACGTATCCCTCCATGCTGTGGATTTTTCGTTGATCTTCCTGTCAACTCAAGTATGACTAATGCAAATCAGGGTCATGTAAAAATATACTGACCATGACCCCCACCTGACCTCCACGCACTAATACCAGGAAACGGACTGTTTCAGTCTAGCTAATGATCCCCGTTTTAGTGAACGACACGCAGATGAAGCTAAGTATAGCACAACCGTCTGGAGGTCCCCATTCCACCTTCATCAGCACGCTTGGGATGTACGGAAACTGCTGCAATCCGCAATTACTTAACGGCCTTTTCAGGACGCACAAACAAGTAAAATTACTCAATATGGACATTGAGCTAAACAGGCAACAGCAGCAAACCACAGGCCTAAGTTCAGTCTCCCACATTGACTGTATATTCAGTCTTACAACACAGTACTCTCTCTCTCTATCTCCCTTCTTACCCCATGCCTAAGTTTAGTCTCCCACATTGACTGTATATTCAGTCTTACAACACAGCACTCTCTCTCTCTATCTCCCTTCTTACCCCATGCCTAAGTTTAGTCTCCCACATTGACTGTATATTCAGTCTTACAACACAGCACTCTCTCTCTCTATCTCCCTTCTTACCCCATGCCTAAGTTTAGTCTCCCACATTGACTGTATATTCAGTCTTACAACACAGCACTCTCTCTCTCTATCTCCCTTCTTACCCCATGCCTAAGTTTAGTCTCCCACATTGACTGTATATTCAGTCTTACAACACAGTACTCTCTCTCTATCTCCCTTCTTACCCCATGCCTAAGTTTAGTCTCCCACATTGACTGTATATTCAGTCTTACAACACAGCACTCTCTCTCTATCTCCCTTCTTACCCCATGCCTAAGTTTAGTCTCCCACATTGACTGTATATTCAGTCTTACAACACAGTACTCTCTCTCTCTCTATCTCCCTTCTTACCCCATGCCTAAGTTTAGTCTCCCACATTGACTGTATATTCAGTCTTACAACACAGTACTCTCTCTCTCTATCTCCCTTATTACCCCATGCCTAAGTTTAGTCTCCCACATTGACTGTATATTCAGTCTTACAACACAGTACTCTCTCTCTCTATCTCCCTTCTTACCCCATGCCTAAGTTTAGTCTCCCACATTGACTGTATATTCAGTCTTACAACACAGTACTCTCTCTCTCTATCTCCCTTCTTACCCCATGCCTAAGTTTAGTCTCCCACATTGACTGTATATTCAGTCTTACAACACAGTACTCTCTCTCTCTATCTCCCTTCTTACCCCATGCCTAAGTTTAGTCCCCCCACATTGACTGTATATTCAGTCTTACAACACAGTACTCTCTCTCTATCTCCCTTCTTACCCCATGCCTAAGTTTAGTCTCCCACATTGCCTGTATAGTCAGTCTTACAACACAGTACTCTCTCTCTATCTCCCTTCTTACCCCCATGCCTAAGTTTAGTCTCCCACATTGACTGTATATTCAGTCTTACAACACAGTACTCTCTCTCTATCTCCCTTCTTACCCCATGCCTAAGTTTAGTCTCCCACATTGACTGTATATTCAGTCTTACAACACAGTACTCTCTCTCTCTCTATCTCCCTTCTTACCTCCCACTCTGTTTCATTTTAATCTGTCCAACTATCACACTCGTACACAACTATCAATCTTACACAACTATCAATCTTACACAACTATCAATCTTACACAACTATCAATCTTACACAACTATCAATCTTACACAACTATCAATCTTACACAACTATCAATCTTACACAACTATCAATCTTACACAACTATCAATCTTACACAACTATCAATCTTACACAACTATCAATCTTACACAACTATCACACTCTTACACAACTATCACTCTTACACAACTATCACTCAGTGTGAGGTCCATCGATTGCATTCGGTTGACCTCTGAGAGTGCCCGAACTAGCATAGGTACAAACAGATGCACACATGCATCCAAGAACTGGTTAATACGTCCTCATATCACCCAAAAAAGCTGCGGCCTGTAGAATGCAGAGAGGCAAGCACTATACCCCCCCCCCCCCCCCCCCCCCGAAAAAAAAATTAAAAAATTTAAGACCTAGAATCGAACCCGAACCCTACGCCATAATAGAATCACTCATCCTAGCAGACTTAACATACCTCCATTATAAACCAGCCATCTTATTTTCTGTTTCGCCCTCTGCGAGGAAGATGCTGCGCGCACGCGCGCAAGTGTGCGTGTTCGACCAAATCGATGCCACTCACCGTTTAAAGTCAATTCCTTATCCAAGGCATGTAATGAAAAGCCGTACTTGAGAGCAGAGACTACTCAGCCACAAATCAAGAACCGCTCACTGGCCTTGTCCGCTTGCTGGACCAGTGTGCAAGCAGCGCCTCTTGTATCGCTGTTGATTAAATTTGCTTGACAGACCGATGATTTCGATCCTATTTTCTAGATTCCTTCTCAGGTTCCCCCTGCCGTGTCTGCATACGTTAGACTTTTAATTATGTCTTTGCTAGACGTGAGGGCGCGGGTAGAGTGTCTTTCAATATGAAGGATATTGTTGCTGTTGCTGCTGTTGTTGTTGTTCTTCTTCTTCTTCTTCCTTCCCTCCCTCCTTCCCCTTCCTTCTCCTCCTCTTCTTCTTCTTGTTCTTCCTTCCCTCCCTCCTTCCCCTTCCTCCTCCTCCTCTTCTTCTTCTTGTTCTTCCGTCCCTCCTTCCTTCCCCTTCCTCCCCTTCTTCCTCCTCCTCCTCTTCTTCTTCCTCTTTTTCTTCCTTCTCTCCTTCCTTCCCCTTCTCCTCTTCTTCCTCCTCCCCTTCTTCCTCCTCCTCCTCTTCCTTCTCTCCTTCCTTCCCCTTCTCCTCTTCTTCCTCCTCCCCTTCTTCCTCCTCCTCCCCTTCTTCCTCCTCCTCCCCTTCTTCCTCCTCCTCCCCTTCTTCCTCCTCCTCCTCTTCTTCCTCCTCTTCTTCCTCCTCCTCTTTTTCTTCTTGTTCTTCCTTCCCTCTTTCCTTCCCCTTCCTCCTCTTCTTCTTCTTTGCAAGTAGCAGGATGTTTTCCGGAGAACGGAATTCGTTGTGTGGTAGTTTACAGATTGACTGCGATATTTACACCTTTCGGTCTTCTTCTTCTTCTTCATCGTACGCAGTCAGACAGTAACCATTATTTTTCGAAAAAAGTGGCGGCCATAGAGCTTGTCTTGCAGTTCCACTGGTGATGGCCACATCTGCTCTCTCTGATCCTCGTATGTCGGGCAGTTCTGCAGCAGATGTTCAGCGGTCATTTTACCGGTACCGCACGGGCATTCGTCGGTACCACCTATCTTCAATTTGTTGAATAGGTGGTACCTCAGTCTATTGTGGCCAGTGCGAAGTCTGAAGACAACGACCTGCTCTCTTCGGTTCAACTGGTAATAGGCATCGTTTTTGGTGTAACCAGTATGTTCGGTTTCCCATTTGGTCATGTATCTGGCTTTGATAAGCCGTTTTGACTCTTCGTACGTCATACTAGTATCTGTTTGTGGTAGTCTTGCACCTTCTTTTGCCAGTCTGTCTGCCTCCTCGTTGCCTTGGATGTTGCAGTGTGATGGGACCCACTGTAGCACTACCCTTTTTGGTGCGGACTGCTGGCACAGTTTGCAGAGTGCTGCTCTTAAGTCATTAAGCTCAGTGTTTTTCTGGCTTTGTAGCGCTGTGACTACGGCGAGAGCATCTGTAAGCAGGACTATATGGCTTTCATTTTCTTTATGTGTCACCTTTCGGTCTGACATATCCGACTTCAGCAGGGACTTTCGCGTACCTGGTTAGCCTCCCATCTCATCTCCTTAGCCAGCCTGCTTTGTTGCAGCATGTTATCATTGATCACTACGTAGAGGTGTATAAGGTCTGTGGCAGCTCTGGTTCGCCGGCCATGCCGCTAGCAGCCAGTTATTAGTCGCTGACCGCTGCAGTTCATGCACAGCTCAGCGCCGTGATCCCAAGAGATGTACAATATGATATATGGTGATGCATTTGATTTTCATTTTTGTTAGAAGCGTCGGAGGGCCTCTTCAGCTGGTCCGTTTTCATTAAGCCTTTATCGGGGTTGTTACATCTGACATGGTTCTGCTTGATTGAGGTTGCTAGTCCCATACACAGCTCTCTTTAGATTTTTAAAACATTATTTGGATGTTAAGGTGGTGGTGTTCTTTTTAATTAGGGTACACTCGGGTGACAGACGGGATGTAAATCTGCGATTGGGACCACCCATACCAGTTGATCCACATTTCTAACACACACTCACACATACATACATATATTTCTCTCAAAACACACACTCGCATACATACATACATACACTTCGCTCAAACCACAATCGCATACATGGAAACATATACTCTGCTCAAAACACACACTCGCATACATACATACATTATATGGAATCAAGATGCTGAGCAGCGCATGAGCTGCAGTGGTCAGCGACCCATAGCTGACTGCTAGCGTCAGGGCCAGCGAACCAGAACTGTCAAGACCCTTCTACACCTCCACGCGGTGATCCTGGATAACAGGCTGCAGCAGGGCAGACTGGCTAAGGAGAAGGGAGCGAAGAGGGAATGCTAACCCAGTACTAAAAAATGCTTGCTGAAGTCGGATGTGTTGGACCGAAAGGTGCAAATATCGCAGTCAAGCTGTAAACTACGACACAACGCATTCCGTTCTCTGGACTACATTCTGCTACTTAAGCCCTTTCAGGGTTTGGTAGCGGGAGATTGAGAACGAATGAAGAAGAAGAAGAAGAAGATACATACATTATGCTCAAAACATACACTCGCATACATACATCCAATTCGCTCAAAATGCCCACTCAGATACATACGTACATACATACATACATACATACACATCGCTTAATACACAATCACACACATCGACTTCGCTCAAAACACAATCACACAAATCCACTTCGCTCAACTAACACACACACTCACATACACACAGCCACTTCGCTCAAATCACATACACTCACATACACACATCTACTTCGCTCAAAACACACACTCGCATACATACATACATACATACACTTCGCTCAAAACACACACTCGCATACATGGAAACATATACTTTGCTCAAAACACACACTCGCATACATGGAAACATATACTTTGCTCAAAACACACACCCGCATACATACATACATACATACATACATTATGCTCAAAACATACACTCACATACATACATCCAATTCGCTCAAAATGCACACTCACATACATACATACATACATACATACATACATACATACATACATACATACATACATACATACATAACATCACATCACATCACATCACATCACATCACATCACATCACATCACATCACATACATGCATACATACATACATACATACATACATACATACATACATACACTTCGCTGAATACACAATCACACACATCGACTTCGCTCAGAACACACACTCTTACATACACACATCCACTTCGCTCAAAACACATACACTCACATACACACATCCACTTCGCTCAAAACGCACACTCACATACATACATCCACTTCGCTCAAAACGCACACTCACATACATACATCCACTTCGCTCAAAACGCACATACGCACACTCACATACACACATCCACTTCGCTCAAAACACACATACTTACATACACACATCCACTTCGCTCAAAACACACGCACACACTCACATACACGCGCATCCACTTCGCTAAAAAAACACACACACTCACATACACACATCCACTTCGCTCAAAACACACACACACACACAGACACTCACATACACATATCCATGCACACAAACATACTCCCTTACACATCCAACACACACACACACAAGCGTACGCTACGTACACACAAACAACCACATCACCCAAATACATCAATACTCGACCTAACTACGCCAAGAAACCAACAAACACCATTGTTTAAAAGCAAACACAACATTGAAGAAACAACCGGGCAACATCGACCGGGTCCTGAAACAGCACACGCTTCAAGAACGAAGAAGACACATTAGCGAGGCATTGTTCGCACTGTCCGTGTACCACATCCGCACGCTCGGAAGATGAGCATAATGTCTGGTGCGCACACACTCGCGCACACATAACTACACTCACGCCGACAGTAGGGCTAGAGTGTGTGCGTCAGCTGCGTCATGATACACCAGAAGGGACCTAGGTTGGTGTAGTCACAAGGTTTAATGACTCCTGATTTTGGTTAAACGACTTTTAAACGTCACGTGAGTTACAAATCAATAGGGCCTTTTGAAGACCTCTTTGCAACTGTCAAAAGTAGGAAACTCACCTAAAAACTCACGGAAAGGTGCAAGGCAGACGACGAAGAGGCCGGCCCAAAAAGAGGTGCGAGGACAACACAAAAGAATGGACCAATCTCCGACCAGAAGAGGCACGACAGCGGCCGCTGACAGAGAAGGGTGGCGTGGGGTTTTGAGGATGTCTTTATGTATGCCCCAACGACCTCACCGGTTACATGATGAACTGAACTGAATTGACCTGATTT
This sequence comes from Ariolimax columbianus, assembly GCA_036924085.1. Lineage (NCBI taxonomy): Eukaryota > Metazoa > Mollusca > Gastropoda > Stylommatophora > Arionidae > Ariolimax > Ariolimax columbianus. The sequence continues at coordinate 10,155,156 of JAVGWX010000024.1, forward strand.
TGGTTAAAGGGAGTGTGTATGATCATGCAAAGGTCTAATGACTCCAGATTTTGGTTAAATTGTGCGTGTATAATCATGTAACGGTTTAATGACACCTGATTTTGGTAAAATGGGGCGTGTATAATCATGTAACGGGTTAATGACACCTGATTTTGGTTAAAGTGGCGTGTAAAATCAGAAAGGTTTATTCTCATGACTTTGGTTAAAGTGGCGTGTATAATCATAAAGGTTTAATCTCCTGATTTTTGGTTAAAGTTACGTGTATAATCCGAAGAGTTTAATCTCATGTCTTTGAAAGGGGCGTATATAATCAGAAAGGTTTAATCTCCTGATGTTTGTTAAACAGGTGTAATGTCTCCTACCTTTGGGTGACATGTGCGTATCGTTACAAGATGGTGTAATGTCTCCTACCTTTGGGTGAGATGTGCGTATCGTTACAAGATTGTGTAATGTCTCCTACCTTTGGGTGACATGTGCGTATCGTTACAAGATGGTGTAATGTCTCCTACCTTTGGGTGACATGTGCGTATCGTTACAAGATGGTGTAATGTCTCCTACCTTTGGGTGACATGTGCGTATCGTTACAAGATGGTGTAATGTCTC